>JAHHFK020001617.1:0-94367 GCA_024533555.2 Aedes koreicus
TTTCGAGGGATATGGATGTAATGTTGGTCTATAAGCACCAAATTGGGTCTATTCATGGATGTAATTTCGTCCTATTCGACAGATTTGTTATTAAACGTTGTCTTCGTACGATTTTTTTTCTGAATTTGTGATTTTGTTCCTTTAGTTTGTGTTGAGATGAGCCATATGATAAACTTTGAACCGAAACTCAGACATTTTTATTGTAAATTTTACCAATAACAACAATTTTATTACGCTTTCCATACAACAGGCCATAGTTGGGAACGTGGAAAAAAATATGTTCCTAACTTTGGGTCTATGGTTTTCTTGTTAAATCATTGTTATTTTACCTTTGTGACCAGTTAATTTATAACGTGTGACTATTTTCTGTATATCTTGGCTGCATTATTCGGTTTATAGGTTCAAATTCTGCAAATTAATATCATTCGAAGATCGTGTAGATAATCTGTTCAGCTTAACCAGTAAAGTCAGGTTGTCTAAAAAGTTGAGGAAATCGAAAATTACGCGGAATTGAACAACTACTACTTGATCAATAATGTCTCAAATGCTTTGAAATATATCGGTTATCCTGATAGGAACATAATTTTGTTGATTATCGCCGAATTAATGACATTTTTGGTACATAAGCCGAATGAAGGAGCTAGGCTGACATTACATCCCGTTACCTTGTAAGGTGATTTGTAAAAAAAATGTGCTAAACATATGATTAATACCAAATTAACGTAAAAAAAATAGCATATGTAGCTTAAAGAAAAACTAAAAAAGAAGAAAATAATGGGTCAATGTTGAAAATCGGTTGAAAAATGAGGAAGTTATGCTGTTTTTTGGAAAAGTGCAGAAATGCGGAAAAAACCGAAATTCGAAAGAAATACGCCAATCTCTCTCTCCCCCCCCCTCTCTCCCCCCCCCCTCTCTCTCTCTCTCCACCACACACACACACACACACACACACACACACACACACACACACACACACACACACACACACACACACCGTTTTTTGTCATTCTTGAGTACTATAGGCAAACTTCTTTAAAATAAGTTTATAAAAACTTAAAAACGATTCAAACTTGAGCTTCACCGTTTATGCGTCGTTTTGGTTTCTCTAACTAGAAACCAACAGTAGTCACCCAGCATTGATTCGTACCAAAAGCCTTGATATCGTCGTTCTATTTGCTTCATTTGTTGGTGGAATCGTTCACCATGCTCATCACTTTCGTCGCCAAGATTCGGTAGGAAGAAATCCAAATGTGAGTGGAGGAAATGGATTTTCAATGACATGTTCATACATATAGTCATGAAGAGCAAGGAGTTATAAACTATGTACATGAAACATGGGTAACTTGATAAGTTATTTTTAGATTTAATATTACCTATTTTCTTATAGTTTTCCAGCAAATTCTCAATAACTTCAACATGATCCGCACTTTTAGTGTTTCCTAGAAAATTCGTAACAACCAGTCGAAATGATTTCCACGCTTCTTGCTCATCAGGAGCCAAGACTTGAAGAGTCCAAGTTTTATATGTTACATATAAAACTTGGACTCTTCCACCGTTACGGTGGGAGAATAATTTGATCTTTATCCTCGAGATAACACATTTCACGTTTTCTTTCCCAAGAGTCAATCTTTTCCTCTTTTGCCAGTTTTTGAACGTAATGCTCCTTACGTGCTCGGCTGTCCCATTTACAGAGAAAGCACATATATTTTGTGTTCCCCTGTTGTAACCCAGTCAACATGGCAACAACCTTAAGATCGGAGCAAATCTTCCAAGAGTGTTGCTTATAATTTATCAAATTCAGCGGCAGCGCCATTGATTCATGCGATTCCTTCATGTTGACAGCATGAGCCAGCGTATCGAGGGTTTCCTGTTTCCTTGATGCAGTAAAACAGCCTTCAAACTCAGTTTACTGCTGTCGATAAACAAACGCCATTCACTTGGATTGTGATGCTCCCCAAACTCTTCGAACAAACCGTTTATATCTCGGCAAAAACTAGCGTTATTTTGTTTGGAGAAGTATTTAGCGAATTGTTCATCACGATTTCTGTAGTACGAAATTGTCACACCAGGCTCTAATAAATTTCTTTCTTTTAAGCATGATGCAAGCAGTTCAGATTCCAAATCACGTACCAAATCATTGAGTTCTACTTGGGAAAATAACGATAATTTTGTTTCAAATTCTGTGTCACTTTGATCTGCGTCCTCGTTAACCAGTTGGGCAGTATCTTCAAATGAAGACTCCCTTTTTCGTTTTGGGCAAATACGGTACCGGTTTGAATTCGAATGTGGCGTTGGTTTTTCTAGGGATTGCACATCAGCATACTGCACCGACTTATAGCGGCCATGTTGTTGAACTTCGGTGAGGCAGAAATAACAATCCGTAGCATGGCAAAAAGGTTCATTCCTAATAACTGGCTTATCAAAGGACAAATAGCGGCTTAACAGTGACAGAAATGAGAGTAGATAACAAATTTGAATGGGACCAGTGGTAGGTTTACCACCTTTTACCTGCTATCCACCTAGCCAGACATGTTTTGCACGAATTACACAGAACGTTAGACAACCATGGTTTATTCTAGGAATGGGCATTTTGGAAAATAAAATCGATGCAATCGCATCGATTTTTTAAAATGCTTAAAATCGATCCACGAAAATATCGAATGTAAGTATTCGATTCGGATCAAATCGATTTTTTAAAATCATATTTGTACTCTAGAAACTGGTGGTACATAATATAAAAATTTTTCTTCCTGCAATGATTTTAAATATATGGTGGTTCGGTAAAAAAAATCATAATCTTTTCCAAGAAGTAATCAAGAACAAGTTTACCAGGTCAACTCATAACCACGGCATATGAATTTCTTTTAAGAAGAATATTATAAAGCAATCGATAGGAAAATTAAAACCCGTTATACCCCAGAAAAAAAAACTCCAGAACATAGACACAAAAATATTTATTTTTTTTAAAAACCTTAAAAATTTTTTGGGGGGGGTGTTAAAAGAAAAAAAAAAAGAACAAAAAAATACCAAGAAGAAAAGAGATAAAAAAATTTTATAGGAGAAATTTTAAAAGAAAAAATCCATTAAGATATAGTTGAAAAAGAATATAGAAACGACAATTTTTTTTTTAAGTTGGGTTATTTAGGACTGTTTTGGCAAAAACCTGCGTGTTTATTTTTGTTTGGGGGGGGGGGGGGGGGGTAAGAAAAAAAAAAAAAAGAGAAAACAACCGCCTTCCTTTTAAAAAAAATATAATAATATTTGGTGTGTGGTAAGGGGGAGGTGCTTTTTTTTTTTTCCGGAAAAATAAAAAAAAAAAGGGAAAAGGGAAACAAAAAAGCAAAAAAAAGGGAAAATAAAGAAGACCGGACAACGCAAAATCATAAAATCTGCCAACCCTGAAAAATTTCATAAATTTGAGCAATTGATCTGGCACCACTTGTATTTGTACAAACTTGAAGTAAACAGCGCAATAGGCTAAAAACAAGATTCGGTTTCGATGTTGGTAGTTTGTTTTGATTCCGTTTAACGATATTCATTAAAAAGCATACTGAAAAGTGCCGTGTAAAAAATGAATTGTTTGGAGCGAAATTGTGGCAATAACCTCATTATCAAGCTCATAGCATATCCAAAGTTTACATAGATTCTGTTGTTTGATTTTGTTTGATTGATGTTCTTCACTAGTTTTGATCAAATTTTTCATGCGCTATGGCTAGAGCACGTCGCATTTGTAAGTCGGGTCCTGATGCAGTTCATCGTAGATTGCGTTCAAGTATCATCCGATGCTGAGGGCCAGCAGGCTGCAAGAGGTTTTCCGGTATAAACCTCTTGTCTTTCCGCTGGCCATAGCCTCAACAACAGCTAAAATGGTTTGTACTACAATTTCGGGACTTAATGTATCATTTATAAAAACGATAATTGATAGTGCTGTGAAATACACGTCGAAACGGTGGTCCTATACTCGGCACTGTGTAGAGAAAGAATTTGGTTCATTTTTAGTAATCCAAACGGCAATAGATAATACACCGGAAATACTTCCATTTACTGAATATGGAAGTAGAAAATCCCTTATTTGTTCATAATTGGCTTTGGCCAAAACAATACTTGATCACAATACTTGCTCCTTTAAAGTGAATCAAAAGTTGACAGTCCGTTTGGCTGCATTTTTAGACAGGTCGTTTGGCTGCCTAAGACAATTGTTGTCCGGTCTATATACAGTGTCTATAGTACGAACAAGCGCTGAGCTATCGTGAAAGCTGTCAAAATATTAAAAACAGGCGTTGGGCGATTATATTCTCTTTTGCAAGGTTTGATCGATATCGATCAAACTCTTGCACTCAATAATGTAAAAAAAATTCATATTAATAAAACATCGATTTCATCTTTAAAAAACTCGATGGGGTGAAAAATCAAAAAAAAAAGATGGGATAAAAAAATCGATTTATGGGGGTAAAAATATAATTTATTAAAAATCCCATCGACATCGCCCATTCCTAGTTTATTCAGATTCTCCGAACGAATTTCAAATAAAAAACGGAACGCAGATTGAAGAGAAGCAGTGAATTTAACCGGTGTCGTAAAAATGTAGACGCCACAGGCATACCAAATCTTTTGTAGATAATTTTTGCATTTTAATTCCCGTTTCTCACTTCGAAAACTGAACAACGAACTGTCACAATTTGTTTTGTTTTGAAGGGTTACCAATAGCTATCAAAATAAGGTGCCAGAATATCTTACCAAACAATAGAACAGTAGGTAAACCAAATCGTGCGTGTGTGTGTGTGTGTGTGTGTGTGTGTGTGTGTGTGTGTGTGTGTGTGTAAAAAGAGAGATAGAGAGAGAGAGAGAAAGAAAGAGAGAGAGAGAGAGAGAGAGAGAGAGAGAGAGAGAGAAAGAGAGAGAGAGAGAGAGATGGGCGTATTTCTTTCAAATATCTGTTTTTTCCCGCATTTCTGCACTTTTACCAAAAACCAGCATGACTTCCTCATTTTTCAACCTTTTTTCACCATTGAGCCCTTATTTTCTTCGTTTTTTTTTGTTGACGTTTTTTTGGTATTAATCATATGTTTAGCACAATTTTTTTTACAAATCTCTACCGTGCTGCATTAATATCCCGACATTTATGCTGCTCACATTATGAATATGCCCCGTAAATAATAATATCGTAGCATAATGATGAATGCTTTTCGCTGGCATCAAGTAAAGTAATTAACCCTGATGTAGGACACGTATTTTGAGCTCAAACTATAATAAAATCCACTGAAATGTAAAAAATAATTTTGCTTGTCATGTTCATAAATCCGGACACTCTGATGGAATTGAATCAAAATCCGGACACTTTTGAATCGTTATCCGGACAGGCAAAATTATCTAAATTCTATCATTTTTATATCTTTTAAATGTAAAGGGTAAACAATAGATTCACTTATTTAATGAAAAAAGTAGCTTATAATATATTAGAATATATTTGACGAAGCATAAATTCATCAAATATTATAGCGCATGATTAACATCTTTCTGCAATTCATGCAGCATTGCCAGCAGTAGGTATTTCACTAAGATAGGTACCATTCGTTGCATATTTCATACATCCGTCTTGCCACAGATAACGTATTTTGATGAATGTTTAACGCACATTTATCCCATGTTACTTTGTAAATTCAAATGCCCGATATCGGAATTTTTTTTTTTCAAGATTTTGAACTGCTGAGTAATTCGGTAAAACATTCAAATGACCGTTACCCATGAGATATTAACACAGAGTCTGTTCCACAATTATTATTTTTTTAATTTTTCACTGATTTTTAATCGTTTATTGAACAATCCGGTAGTCAAAATTTACCGAATATCGGAAGCCTGAATTAGACAACTGACAAACCAACCGATTTTTCTACGTGGTAGTCTCCCATACATAATTTGTAAGCCTTTACAAAATTTGACGCGGGTGACGAAAGGTTAACAAATTGATGCCAATACTCAACTGCAAAGAAGCAGTTAATCCTTATATCTACAGCATTACAAATTCTGTAGTTTGCTGTTAAATTGATACATTTTTCTTGCCAAGAGGATTGGAAAAAGTGAATCTTTGGTGGGAAAATAAAACCAAATTGACATGATTTTATCAACATTACCTATATGAATTCAATATAAATTTATTGTCTCTTCGTTTTATGTTAAGATTCATTAATCTTCTTGAGTAAAGATTGTTTTTTTTTTATCATTTCTTCCATCTTAACTCTTTGCTTCAATTGCCTCTCTTCAATTTTTCTAAATTTATCTTGTTCATTTTGTATCGGTTTTGAATGTCTTTCCTCGATTCTCTTTTTCTTCAAGCATTCTTGCTGCTGCTTCTCGTTTGCTTCGGCTTTATAAATATCCATCCATTCATCGCTTGTAGCCACAGCTGGAAATGCCCGCCGCTTTCGACTTCTATTCATTTTCTTATGAGGTAAATTATCTGATTTTGAACTGTTTGTATGTACGTAGTCAGCCTGTTGAAGTTGTGAAAACGACTCGGAAGTGCTTTCAGAAAGGGTGCGAATCTCAAAACTGTTCGCTGCTTGTTGCTCTGGGAATAAATGAAAACATTACAATATGTTGAAAACCAACGTTATTGTAATTTACCGCTTAAACTGCTCCTAATATGGCACGATGTACTCGGATCAGCATCCGTTCGTTTGTCGACGGTCAGTTCCATTTCTTCGGCATCTAATATTGTGTTATTTTGGTCGAGATTGATCTCATCATTTAACTGCTCGTTATCTTCTGTGAAAATTAATAACATAATAAGCTTTAAGCTTTAAAGGAAGAATAAATATAACGTTTACCTAAATCTATTCCAAAACTATTGCCATCCATCAGTGAATTATTTTGAGGCTCATCCAGTATGTTTTCTAATTCCGAAGAATCAATAATTAAATACTCTGGAGGTCCCTCAACTTCGTCCATGAGATTTCACCAGAGTATGAATAGATTTGTGTCTTCCAAATCTCCTGACCACACTAGTTTGTTTCGATGCTCTTCAAACGAAACTTTTTGCGAAACGGAAAGTTTTTCGTTCAACATCTGGAGAAATGTAGTTGCACACTCTGAAGGACGTGGATTGGATGGAGATTTATCGATCACTTCCGATCCTCGCTGGATATTTTTCACCAATGCCGAGGGTGCAGATTGTGGAATTGGAAGGCTTTTGTAGTCGATTGCGTTTTAGGTGAACGGGAATAGACCACACTTTCGGAATCCATTAATCAACGCATCTGTCATATGACCGGTAACATATTAGCAAGGGTTTTTTCAAGCAAAGGTGCAAAATCAGGACGGATTATCATCTCGCCTTGGTGTTCGAATCGCCACATTTTCAACTGGTCTTGCCAAACAGCTTTCATTGGGGCAAAAAAAGCTACATCCAACGGCTGCATGAAATGGGTGGCATTGGACAGTAAAGATACAAGGATTAAACCTTTCTCTCGGCAAAAAATAATTGTCTCGAATGTGGCGTGAGAAGAATTTCCATCTTCAAAAAGAATGATGGGAAACTCTAACTTTCTTTCGACGGTCCATGGATAAAATACTTTGACGATAAAATCATAAAATGCCTGTGTATTCATCCAGCCAGAATCGGTATGGCCAATTCCCCATCTTTTGGGAACACTTCTTAAAACGCTTGATGGAATCCGTGATTTATAGGGAAACAGAACTAACGGAGGAGGCAATTCACCTGCGGCCGAACCGGAAATTAGAACTGTGTAGTTTTCTTTTTCGGAGTTTGAAGTGAGGGATTGAATATTTTTCGAGGCTTTTGCAGCGATCACCTTCTGCTTCTTAGGGACGAGACAAAACGAGGATTCATCCATATTGAAGACTCGTTCTGGATGCTCCAACATTTCAAGGGTGTTTTTCGAGTCCAGATATTGTGTAACCGTTTGGAACCAGTTTCGAACGTCAACTTCGGTAACAACCCGTCGTTTCGACAAATTGTTTGCCGTCCGTTTAGATAAGTCCGGGTGACGTTGCAGAAATCGTCTAACCCATCCTCGGCCAGGAAGGCCATGTTTAAACACTCCTGACCTACCAAGAAATTTTATGGCGTCCCCTACCTGCAGCATCAGTATTTTCTCAGTGACTGGATATCCTGCCTCGGCACTTGCAATCACGTAATCGTATACAATTTGCTCTTCATCATTTGAAAGTACAGTTTGAATACCCTTCCGATTGCCTGCGTATCTGGATATCACCTTATCTTCCAACGTACTTTTCGGGATTCCAAATTTTCTGGCGGTTCCACGGATCGACCCTCCGCTCTGCACCGCGGTCACTGCTTGGTTGAATATTTCATCGCGCATTTTCTAAAAAATATATAGATTAATATATAGACCTATTTAGTCCCAAAAGCTGTAGGTCACTCTCAATAGAGCGTCCGGATTTAAAAACAGCTTGAAAAATCCGGACAGTGTATTTAATCAAAAAAATACAATCTATATTAACTAATTAATACCTAAATGACACTCCTTAAACTTATCAAAACACACCTTTTCCATCAGTACAAAGTAACACCAATTGATCGTCTTATGATTGAAACACAGAAAACTCTAAAATTCAAAAGCACTATTTTTAATAATCCGCTAACACTCGCAGCAAAAAGACACTGTTTGACAGTACCCGGTACGTTTGGATGTTTTAAAATTATCTGTGATGGCCTACTACGACAATTATTTTTTCTAGAACGATCTATGATATATTTAAAAAGATCCTGTATGTAATTGCATCTCAAAAATTGTATAAATTACCTTCTAATTTAGATAAATTGGTGGAGGTGTCCGGATATTGATACCGTCCGGATTTTGATGCAGCACGGTAATGGTAACCACGCAGAAGCTCTTTGTACAGACTACAGCAATGCTTTTGATCGCATTGACATACCCATTTTTTTTTTAATTGGGAAGTGGGGAAGGGGAAAAATTTAATGCGGATCTTCTAAACCGCAGGAATAGTAGATAAAAAGGGGATTAAAAAAATTTTTTAGCCCGGGGGGCCCGGGAGGGGGTATATATGGGGTGTTTTTTTTTTTTTTGGGTGTATTTTTTTTTTTTTAAAAATAAAAATTTTTACATTTTAAAAATAAGGAGTAAAGAAGATATCATGACATACCACAAAGAAATAAACGTTTTTTTGCTTGGTGTAGCAAAAGTCTTATAGAACTGAACGTAAAATAATGTTATTCAATTGCTTTTAGTAAGAAACGAGGCACTCCAGATATAACTATCGATTAAGGGAATCAGCCAATGGAAAAGTGTAAAGAGTAAGGGACTTAGGAGGTATCTTGGATTCGAAACATTCAATTTATTGATCATTACAATACCATCATTAACAGAGCAAATAATATGCTTGGATTTAAAAAACGTGCTTGTTATCATTTTCATGACCCGTAAAACATTGTAAATTGCATATGTGAAGTCAATACTAAAATATTGTAGCGTAGTTTGGTCACCTCTTTCAGTCATACAAGGAGAGCGAAAACAATCAGTACAGTAAAAACTGCTTACTGTTTGACCTACGTAAATTAGTTTGGACATGGTTTCGTCTTTCATCTTATGAAGCACGCTGTCAATCATTAAAGGAGCGCCGTCAATTTGTATTAGTAGTCCTATCCCTTTAACTTTAGTTTTAAGATAAATGTTGTATATAAACATGAAAACTTGGCTTTGTAATGTTTATTCGATTGAGTCTGTACATATGAATGATTTAATACAAAAAAAATGATTAAGTCTCATTAGTAAATGACATTGTTTTGCAACGCGTTGATTCAGTAGAAGTTTTATCAGAACTTAATTTTTACAAACCGTCCCGGCACTGCAAAATAGAAATATATTTATTATAAGCCTAAAATTACGCCAAATTTGGACCTCTAAATCATACTCAAGACTGAAATAAAAATAAAGCAATACTTCAATTTAATTATATAATCATAAACATGTTAAAATGTTACAAATGCAATCGTGATGGGTTGGTTTTGTAAGGCATACTAGATATCTAAGCAGTGAGACATAAACTATAATTGTAACAAAACGGTATACTATTGATTGACGCCAAAGGAATCAAAGTAATAAATAATAATAAATTATTAATGAGTAAATTGATCTCAACCGATTTAATATCTTTGGTGAAGTCCATAAGTCAATACATCGGTCAGATGTTAATAAAGAGCTATAACTAAACAAATTCACGTTTTTCACCTTACACTATTCGTCTTGATTTCTGACACTACAGAAGGTACAATATAAAGGGTGTGTTACCGCGATCATTTTTCGGACGAAAAGAATCAGTGTTCTTGATTGGAGTAGGAATGATACCACTTTATTGCTTCCGTCGATTATAACAAACGATATTCGATGCGATGTCTACTGGTGTTTATTCGATCGTGTACTGAACTGATTTAGCCTATTCTTATCGGTTTTATTCTGTAAAGCTATGATATGAGTAGGTAGAAAATTGATACAAGTTCGGAAATTTCCAATAACGATCGGCAGATCATGATCGGTGGATGTGAATAGTGCGTAAGAGAGAGTGCACTACTGACTGATGATTCGAGCAGATGGATCTGTCCGTAAATTACGTTGTGCCTTAACATGCGTTGTGCCTTTCAACTAGCTAGTGCCAAATCCTACTCAAAAACTAAACTTAATTAATAGTAGATTTATAGATGGAATTCATTTCTTCTTTTTTTACTATTTTCTTACTCGCTACTGAAATGTTCGGTTCACTATCCGGGGTACACGTGATCGTGCAGCGTGTGGTCACATCGTCTGTTGGGTCGCCTTTATCGGGTTCATCTCGTCGTTTTGTTTACTTCTGCTTCGGGTTCGTTCGTTTCCTCTAGCCATGTGCGTTTTCGGGAGCACGTGTTTACTTTGACCAGTCTGTAGGGATGGATGGATGTCGAGTCTTCCTAGTCACTTCGTCTTCTTCGGGAGGCTTAACCTGGCCCATCCTTGGTGAGCATTTCTGGAACAAACATAGACGGCTTTTTCAACAATATTTAATCACAAAAGCAACACTTAACTGGGTTGGAGGCTTCCGGCCTCCACGGGTCCGACAATCGGAAAATGACGGTTGAATCCAGGTTTAGATACAGTCGAGATGCGAGTTGGTTTTGGTTACGAGACATCCTTCTAGGTAGGGTTAATTCCGAGTTCAGCCTGAGTTGCCTTCTTTGGTGTTTGCTTCTCTCGTTGCAGGCCCACAAGTCTATCCGACATACAGTGGATGCGATCGGATTAGCTTGAACCAGTCAGAAAAGCGTATACTCATGATGGCTCGGGTTTTCCGGTTGCAGCAGATGTCGTCATTGAAGGCGGATATGGAGAACAAAACATTCTTAGGGTTCTTCTTGCTCATCAGAGGATGATGATGATGGATCTACGCCCGGTTGCTGGATGGGTAACACGCAGATCTTTGCTATGGCACGCCGGAATTCGCCGTCCTTTGATCGTACAGTTACTACGCGAATGTTGCTATCGTCGCCTCTAAATACCTGTGTCACGCGTCATAATCTCCATTTAAGAGGTGGTAAGTTGTCGTCTTTCAAAAGGACCATCGTACCGATAGTGATGTTATTACGCTGCTGGGTCCAGCGTGTCCGAGGTTGCAATCCAGAGAGGTATTCGGTTTGCCATTGTTTCCAAATTCGGCGTACGTACTCTTGAGTCTGCTGCCACCTGTCGAGTCATTTTCCGAAAGGGTTCACACTGGAACGGTGAATGAAACGATTGCAGAAAGGGCAGGATTTCTGTGGGGTGGATACGGCTGAGTGAGCTGAGCTTACCTTGGAAAAGCTCGTGCGTGATGAGGAGAATTATGGGAGGAGGATCGGCCGGGCGAGGCTTGGAGGCGGCAACAGATTGTAGAACGAGACTGTGACTGCGCAGGAAGTCGATAAGTTCGGGGTACGTAGGCAGATTTGTTGATCTTCGATGAGTCTACCAATTTCGCATGGTTGCTAAATCGAGTCGAGAACTGAGCATAAATACGAGAATAGTGCCCCAGTTGTCCGGATGCTCACCAACTTTCTCGAGCATCTTCAGGTTGCGTTCATATTCGTCAATGAGTTTGTTCAGTGACTCGTGGCACTCCTTTTTCATTGGCTCGACTGTAAAAAGAGCTTCCACGTACGATTTTACTGAGGTATTTGTTCTCGTACCGCCTCTCTAATAAATCCCATGCAACAGAATAGTTTGCAGAGGTAACCTCAATAACTTCGATCACACGCTTCGCCTCTTTAGATAATATGAGACCAAGTACGAAAATTTATCCACATTACTGAGCTCAGGTGTAGAGCCTATTAATGATTGGAAGGTGTCCCTAAACGTTGGCCATTCCTTAATTGAACCATCGAAATGCGGAAGTTTAATTTCTGGCAGTTTTACTCTGGATTGTGCGCTATTTACACCAGGTTGCCTGACCACTGGATTTGATGCCGTGGTGCTTCGAATTTTCGATATTACAAACCCTTTGATTTTCAGATAGGTCAGCTCAAATTCTGCACGTGTGGATTGATTAAATATGTCCAGTGATTGGATGGAACTTCCTTCAACCTTAATTGATTGTCCTAGTGCCTTCTGGGATTCCTCGGAGGACTCCAACTCTATCCTTACTTGCTTAAATTCACTGTTAATTTCCTCTAGATATTCCTTCCACCCTTCTAGCATGTTTCTATCCGTATCCTCATTAGCTTTTTTATCTCAGTAGCCATCTTAACCACCTATGAGCACTAGAACAATAAAAAAAAAAGAAAGGAAAAGGAAAAATAAAAAGAAAGAGGGAGAGAAAAAGGAGGGAGAAGAAAAGGGAGGGAAAAAAAAAAAGATGAAATGGAAGAGGAGTAAAAAAAAGAAGGACAAGGTAAAGAAAAAAAAAAATAAAGAAAAATTATGATGGGGAGGAAAGAAAGGGAAGAGAGAAGAGAGATAAGAGGAGGAAAAGGGGAGTGAAAGGGAAAACAAGAAAAAAAAAAGGGAAAAGATGAGAAAAAAATGAGAAGAAGAAAAAAAGAGAAAACACAAGAAATAAGGAAAACGAGAAAGGGGGGGAAGGGAAGAGGTAGGAGAAGGAAAATGGGAAAAGGAGAAAAAGGGGAAAAGAAAAGTGAAGGGAGGGGGGAAAAGGGATGAGGGGAAAATAATGATAAAAGGGGAGGAGGAATAGCAGACTCCGAACTGAATAAATATGTGTTGATATAATGGTTATTATGGGGGGTGGTGTGGGGTGAAAAGATGTAGGTGTTTTTTTTTGGTGGATTTTTTGTGTTTTTTGTTTTGGTTTTGTTGGTGGGGGGGTGTGTGGTGTGTTGGTGTTGGTTTGGGGGAAATAAACGTTCCGTTCTATTTTGGCCGGATTTGGCATCTTGCCATTACGGAAAAAAGGCCATGGAGTGGTATGCTGCCAACAACGTTCAAGTGGTGCCCAAAGACAAGAACCCTCCCAACACGCCAGAGCTCCGCCTAATCGAATAATATTGGGCCATCGTCAAGCGGAAACTTAAGAAGACTCAAAAAGCTGTTGTGAGCGAGAAACGGCTCAAGGCAAACTGGCGTTCTGCGGCGAATAAAATGTCCTTGTCCACTGTACACAATCTTATGGCAGGTGTTAAACGAAAGACCCGGCAATTCGCATTCGGTAAAAAGGAAGCTTAGCTGAATATTTCTCCTGTATTCTGTATTAACTGAACTTGAAAAAGAAAAAGAATTTGACTTATTAATAAAAACTATGATTGACTCACACACATTACTGTTTGACCAAATTTTGACCGAACACCCTATAGTATAACAAATTATTATTGATTAAAAGAAATTCGTTTGCTGCTGAAGTTTCATCACCTAAGTATTACTCAATTTCAATACATTTGTCATACAATTAGGATTGCATATTGGATTCATCCGTTCTGCCATAAAGCATTCTTTGCATTCACGACGATAAATATAGTTCGATATATAATCTACAAACATTTTGCTGCTGCGATGCAAGCTTGTTGAATATATTTTAGAGCTAAGTATTTTACTCCGTCCGGAAAATCCAACTCGAACTTTTCGTCATCCTAAATCTCAAACATTATGATGATGGATCAGCCATAGGGTGAAAAACGACACAATGCCATAAATCCTCATCGAAAAGCAAAGTAAAAAAATAAAACCAGTTCCAAAGCTGCTTACAAAGAAAAACATTATGGGAGAAACTACACTCAGAAGCGTATTGCCGAAACGTCTTAGAACCGGCTTTACCAAAGGAAAAGCGAAATTCAAGTTTCGTGCCAAGGAACTATGAATGACGAAGAAATTGAAAATCATTGAACCTTTATTGAATCATTTCGCTAAAGGGGAGTTTTCCTATCGTTTCGAAGAGTAGTTTTTCTCCTCGCTCTTTTTTTTTCGTTACCCACCGACATAAACTGAACTGTCAAGGATGGATTGTCCGCTTTGTATGGAACTTTAATCTGGACGGTGGCTTGTAAGTAGGTTGACAAGGGGACCGGGAGAGTTAGATATTATTTTCCAGGCTGATATTTAGGGATTTGATTGGAGAGTTAGCCTATGGGTTGAAAAATTTGATGACGGAGATGTTATTCAGAGATCCGGTTGTGCGAAAACTTAGAAAATACTTTTCAAAATACTAGATAATAGCTGGGTTTTTTCCAAAGTTCAGTCGATGACAGGGCAGATGTTTAGCAAGGCCAGTGAATGTGATTATCATTCTAGGCTAACTTTATTCACTCTTGGGCATATAGTACTATACTTGCACTTGCTACAAAATTATTCTAACTAATTGTACTCAAGTGAATGGATGCAATCATCAATATTGAATATGTCCATACATACATTGCTTGCTATAGTCATAGCAAAATTGCATTTTCTGAATAATGCGGATTTTTCAAGATATGACTGCCAGAACTGCAATTGCATTTTCTGCCACCTTTTCAACTTTTGAGTGTAGTTTTTTAACTAAATAACTTTTCACTTTTCCAAAGCCTCGTTCCTCCGCGGAGATGCAATTTTTTATATCATTAGAATTTTGGTTCTGCTAAACTTTAATACAGAACACACCAAAGGAACCAAGAACAATAATAGTAATAGTTAAATAACTGACCAAACCCAAATGGTGCTAATTCACTACACCCAACAGCACATCACACATCAAATTGTCACTATGCAAGCAAAGCGAAAATCAATAACCAATAAACTTAATTAATGAACGCTGTTTAAAAACGACATCAATTACGCCAGCCAAGTGCTTCCGTTTCCAGCAATTCTACGTCGCGCCAGGTCGGTTCTGGCACTAAGCTGTCTCTATCCACACTGTCTGCACGCGAAAGTGACAACCGAGCTTCTCTGCTTTTCGGGGAGAAGAGAACTGCCAATAGCAAAAGCTTCCAAGGCATGAGATATGACCCAAAGCGGAAGACGAAAATTAAGATGAAAAATTGTGGCACTCTTTCACTTCCATGCTCATTCATCGATGTTCAGTACATATCCAAAGCCAAACGTTCATGGTGAAGTATTTTCTGCCAGATGAATAGGGTGTCGGTCAGTCCTGAAGAGAACTTCTAGCCGAGCGTAGCAGAAATCGACAGATCAATTAATTAAAGCTTTGTTCCACGTCCACCACGTAGAAACCACTTTGGCTCTGCAGTTGTGAGTTGATATTGACACATTTTTTTTTCGTTTCCTCTGATGGTGGACTGACGGTAACTGCGGAATGGAATTCATCTACTGATGAAATTGCTCTTCGCCAAAGGGTGGCGATTTGACTACTTAATCACTTTATGAGAACGGAAAAGCGCATTCATGTTACGGGTGTCTGGTTGCAGTCCGACCAAATAAACATACGTCATTTACATTACCCAAAAAACTTTAAAATATTGCTCGAAGCCACAGAATTTTAGTTCCAGCTCGACGCAACAGAGCCACCAATGACCGCACAGCATCGCGTACGTTGGAAATAAATTCGAGCATTAATTATTTTTTAATGACAATTTAATTTGATTGTGATTTATTTCCGCTTTTTGTGTGCGAATCTATTTCCCTGTGCAGGAAAATGCTCTTTTCTCTCGCCTTGTTGCATTGCTATTTATCTCAGTAAAAGTGAACAGGGGGTTGAAGAGGGTGGTTAGTATTATTATTGTTTATTTATTTATGTGCTTCATGTACTTTTTTGTGAGGAGAAACATAAATAAAGTAGAATAGTAAAGGTTGACAGAAATAAGGTGGACTAATGATTTTTAACACGATATTCCTATTAATTTGATATTGTGAGATTACCTGGACCAGTGTTGTAAATAGTCCTTCCAACTCAATGAGATTCATTTACAAATAAATCTTTCTAGAAGCTGATTTAAAAAATATGTTTAATGATGCCTTCAATATTGCAGTTAAGGCAATTGATGTAGATCATAATTTTTAAGATACAGGGCTGTTAGTATGACCTGGCATATTCCAGATTTTTCAATAATGTCTGTTTACATTTTAAAAGATCCTATAAACATAATTAAATACACATCGTTACTATGCGTAGCAGAAAAAGCTACAGTTATAACTACAGAGCATAATTTCTGAGCAGCAGGAAAGAGTTGCTGTCAAAAACTATCTTATAATATCATTAGACCTTCCAGAAGATGTATTTGATAAAAATGCTAATGTAATTTGACCTGCGCTATTAAATTTTACCACCGTCATGTGACAATGAAAAAAATGGCCATTTCACTATCACGAGAAGAAGCGAAGTATCGTGCGCTTTGTTGTCATTCTTCAAACACCATGAAGCCATGGGATTTCTTCTCATAGGATTTTGAGTCCTAAATTTCTAACAAGTTGAGATTATTTGAGGTGAACTTCGGTAAACGCCGCATGAGATTTTTCATCGAAAATGACACGTACCAGTGCTGCATATAACACTATACAGCAAAAAGCGATCAGATAAATAAAAATTGTGCTACTCTTTGTTATTGACAAGTAAAGTTTATTTCATTACAGATAACAAACTAGTTTTTGTTTATTTCATTGAAAGTAAAAAATAGAAAACGATTCATCAATTCACGTGTTTTAATAAGAAACGAGGTTCATTTAATTCAATGTAACAATATTCAATGAATTCAAACATCATATATGAACAATTCATTCGGTTGAGTTTCAACGTTTTTCTTTAGATAAAACATGTAAATACTGCGACCGGTACTTAAACACAACATTATCGGACGAAGTCAAAAAAACAAATGGCATCGTCATAGAAGCAAGTGCTTTCCAACATTTTTTTTTCACTCACAGCGGAGTTATTTTTCTCAACACAAGCTTTATGGTGAGTTACTCAACGTTGAGTAAATTAACTGAGAGTAAAGATCTCACCGAATTGAATTGTATGGAGGTCTATACAATTTTTATGTTTTTTTTACCAACCTGTAGGTTATGTACACATTACTCAACCGTTGAGTTAAAACAAACCAACAGATCACATTAATTTCTACCTAATAAGATACTATACGCGTTTACCAAAATTTTAGTATTTTAAACACAAATTTTCAGAACTTTTAATTTTTCGAGCATGTTTCCTCTCCACGGCTTTGTTAACTAAGCCATAACGTACCGGTATTGTAGCGTGAAGCCTGCTATCTCTTACGTTCGCTCGTTTTTATACGAAGCATCACGTTTGACGTCACAGTCGCTTTGTCTAACATTATCGTGAGAGTAAGAGAAAAAAGAAAAGATAGGGACCTACAGGAGGTCTAATGTAATGCATGCAAAAGATTGACATGGACTCAAGACATACCGGAAGCAGAAGAAACCTAAAAGGAACACAAATCTAGCAACGTCTGTGAAACCGAGAGCTCGGAAACTATATGATACAATTTTTTGTAGAAATTCTGCAGTGAAAATTTATTTTCGTAGATAAACTTTCACTCATTTTGTAAACATGGATTTTGTACATAGAACAAATGTCTAGTATATTGTATGATATATTCATATTGCTTCTCATCTGGTTAAATGCTATCATTACACCTTTTTGTATAATGCACGAAATGAATTTCGTGAAGACCAGCTAATCGCTGTTTTTCTTTTAGCGTACTAAAGGGTGATACGGTCAAAATTTGGTCAGGGGAAAACGCGTGTAAATCGGTGAAATCGTTTATTTAAAAAATCAAATTAAATTTCTTTTTCAAGTTCAATTAGTATAAAATTCAGGAAAAATATTCAGTTAGGCTTCCGCTTTTCCAAATCCGAATTGCCGGGCCTTACGCTTGACCCCTGCCATCATATTTTGTACAGCCACCTTGTCCACCTTCTTCGCCGCAGAAAGCCAGTTTGCCTTGAACTGCTGCTCGTCCTTAGCAGTTTTTTTGGTCTTCTTTAGGTTTCGCTTGACAATAGCCCAGTATTTCTCAATTGGGCGGAGCTCTGGCGTGTTGGGAGGGTTCTTGTCCTTGGGAACCACCTGCACGTTGTTGGCGGCGTACCACTCCATGGCCTTTTTACCGTAATGGCAAGATGCCAAATCCGGCCAAAACAGTACGGAACAACCGTGTTTCTTCAGGAAAGGCAGCAGACGTTTATTCAAACACTCTTTCACCTAAATTTCTTGGTTGACAGTCCCGGAAGCTATGAAAATGCTGCTTTTCAAGCCACAGGTACAGATGGCTTGCCAAACCAGATATTTCTTTGCGAACTTTGACAGTTTCGTGTGCTTGAAAATATCTGCTACCTTTCCCCTTCCTTTTGCCGTATAAAACTCCTGTCCCGGAAGCTGCTTGTAGTCGGCTTTGACGTAGGTTTCGTCGTCCATTACCACGCAGTCAAACTTCGTCAGCATCGTCGTGTACAGCCTCCGGGATCGCGCTTTGGCCGTCGTATTTTGTTTATCATCGCGATTTGGAGTCACTACCTTCTTGTTAGTCGATAGTCCGGCTCGTTTTTTGGCTCGATGCACGGTTGTAGACGATACACCCAGCTTATTTGTGGCATCTCGGAGAGATAGGTTAGGGTTTCGCTTGAAACTACCGGCAACTCTCTTTGTCGTCTCAGCGGCTTCCGGTTTTCGATTTCCCCCCGATCCAGACTTCCTGGCTGTCGACAAACGTTCCCCAAACACTTTAATTACATTTGTAATGGTTGATTTGGCAACTTTTAGTGATTTTGCCAACTTTGCGTGCGAGTAGCTCGGATTTTCGCGATGCGCGAGCAAAATTTTGATACGCTGCTCTTCTTGCTTGGACGGCATTTTGACAACTGAAGAGTGAATTCCAAAATCAAAATAGGAGCAACATTCTACACACACACACCTTCAAAATGAGGGGTGTTCAGGTTTTTTAAATGCAAAATTGAAAGAAATACGTCAAGTTGATATTGACCAAATTTTGACCGTATCGCCCTTTAATGCACGATGGTCTGGCTGCTGAGATGGGCGGGAATTGTTTATTGAATCCAAAATAAAAATTAAAGCGCTGCCGAAAGTTATAACTTTAAACTTATTAATCAAGCATCTTCCCACGAGTCACTACGGCATAGTGAGATCAATCACGGATTCAATAACAGCTCTATCCAAAAATACAGGATCGAATCCCATGTGAAAAACATAAAAAAAAAACGCTGAGCAACTCCACGTGGTTGACCTTTTTTTTCAATTACATTTCGAGTCGATATAGTAGATCTGTCAGTTATTCATGTAACCACCAGAGAGACGTTTTTTTTTAATTTGTGACAAAATATTTGTACCCTTTTGTATCGTTTACGTACGATGAACGAATATTTTTTCTTTGTCAACAAATGCTTCGTGCTTTTGACAGTTGCTTGTGTGCCTTTATTTACGAAGGTATCCTCAAATCAGTTTCGTTGCAGGTGTTTGGATGTAACTCAAAAAAGTTTTGTAGCAGCAACAGTTTTATTTTGTGCAGCTCAAACTGTAATATTAAGTTATTATTTAGTTGAAGATCTAGCCTAAACATTCGTATCAAACTTACAATAATTAGTTTCGCAGTTTCCAATTTCCCTCCGTGCACACCACGGTCATTCGTTTCAAAAACTTTGCTTCAGAAGCTTCTCCCTTTCGCGCTCTTCGTACTCTTTCCTATGCAGCTTTTCTATTTAAATCGCACTGATTAATCACCAAACTTAATTAAATTTTAGGCTACTTACGATTTAATTAGATTATAGCAATCAAACGTAGATCAACTGCTTTCACGTTAGGCAAGATGTAAACGGGCGCTGTATATTAATAAACAAAAAGCACATATAAACCACTTTAGCTCATGCCAAATGTTCCTCTAATTTCGTTTACACTATACTTACAAGTCTATTTATGCTTCTATTGACTAAATCTAATGCAAATTCACTAAATTATTGCCAAATTTTGTATTCGGTAAAAAACGCACTTAATTCTCCTTAATTCCTCCTATTTGTTTTGTTTTTGCAGTATTGCTTTTTTTGTCCCTCTCATCTGACACGCAACGGTCGGGCAGCGGGCTCAGTTTGATACACCGTCGGTGATTACACCGTCTTGATGCCCAGCGGTGTTAACACTAGGAAATAACGAATAAATTCGTTAGGTCTACCTTCTATTTCATCTTATAAACTAACATTAATTTTCAGGGAGGGTGTATAATCATGGACGATGAAACGTATGCGAAATTGGATGATAAAATCCTTTCCGGACCACCATACTTCACTGTACTACTACTACTACTACTACTGTACTATGCAAGGATAGGGATATCCTTGAAACGGAGAAGGCCATTTTCACTGAAAAATTTAGCAAGAAGGTGATGGCGTGGCAGGCAATATGCGAATGCGGTAAAAGATCTAGCCCGTACGTAACATCGGAGACAATGAACACCCAGAAGTACATCAAGGAATGCCTCCAGAAGCGTTTATTGCCGATGATCAAGCAGCATGGTCCAGTCATATTTTGGCCTGATTTGGCATCGTGTCTGTTTCGTGCCGAAAGACATGAATCCGCCAAATATCCCGGAGGCACGGCCAATCGAGACTTTCTGGGCTATGACCAAAGCAAAGCAACGGAAACTCGTTAAACCGGATGACATCGAAAAATTTAAAAAGAATTGGACAAAAGTGGTGAAAATGGTGGGAAGTGCAACTGTGGAGAAGCTTATGGGTCATGTTCGAGGAAAAGTGAGATACCTTGGTTAAAATTAAAGATTTTGATTGAAGAAGAGTAAAATGTTATGTAAAACACCAAAATTTGATATAATTTGCAAAATAAAATAGTTGAAATCTTAAAAAAAACAACACATTTTTAATATTTTGAAAGTGAGCTTATAATTTCTGAAACAGTCTAAGGAGTGTATCGAATATAAGCTATCCACATACATTTGCGTTGTACGCATGTATTTGTGATGGTTTTTTATGCTCTGAACACTGCATGCTGTGCGTTTGACTGTCAGCTTTCTTTTGTTTACTTGTTTGTGCGGTTCAAATTCTGCGTTTTCAAAATGTCGCGTATTGAAAAGGAAGTGAAAATTAAGGTTCTGGACACATGGCTAAGTGAGAAGGGTATTACTATGCGAAAATTGGCGAAGCGGTTTGGAATTCATCATGCGAGTGTTAAAACCATCATTAATAAGTTTGGGGAACACTATTCTTTGGATGAGCTACCAGGAAGAGGCAGAAAACCCGGTTCTTCCAACCCGAAACTGGAGCAGAAAGTGGTATCTCTAATCATGAAGAACAAATCAATGTCAATACGTGATTTGGCCAAAAAAGCAGGAACGAGTGTCGGAATGATCCAGCGTATCAAGAGGCGAAACCACCTGAAGACCTACAAGAAGCAGAAAATCTCGAAACAAAGTGCAGAACAGAAGAAGCGAGCAGCAACAAGGGCCCGGAAATTGTATTCGCGTCTTTTGCAGCGTCCGGATGCATGCGTTTTGATGGACGATGAGACCTATGTAAAGGAGGACTCAAAAACCCTTCCAGGTCCACAATACTTTACTGCCGTCGTTGGGGAGAATGTGAGCGATGCGGACAGGTCGATTCAAGTGGAGAAATTTGGTCGAAAGGTACTGGTATGGCAAGCAATATGTTCCTGTGGTTTGAAGTCAACCATTTTTTACACTACCGGAACTATAAATGCGGAAATCTATCGATCTGAGTGTCTCCAGAAGAGATTGTTGCCTTTATATAAGAAGCATAGTACACCTCCACTGTTTTGGCCGGATTTAGCGTCGGCTCACTATGCCAAAACCACTCTCAATTGGCTTGCGGAAAAGGGTATAGATTTCGTTGAGAAAAATATCAATCCACCAAATTGCCCTCAGCTTCGACCCATCGAACGTTACTGGGCAATCGTGAAGAGGGTCTTCAAGAAGACTGGTAAGGCAGCTGGGAACATGCAGGAGTTCAAAAAAATTTGGGCTCAAGCGTCCAAAAAATGCGATGCAACACTTGTCGGAACTTGATGAAGAGCATTCGATCCAAAGTTCGAAAATTCGTGAAGGAATAACTTAAATTTCATCCGGTCTTCATTATGTTCAAGTTTAACCTCGTACAATAAAGGATCAATTTTTTGTATGAATAAAATATCGGTTTTCAACAAAATTTGAAAGAAAGTTTGTGGATAGCTTATTTTCTATACACTCCTTATATAGAAGTGTTATTCTCATTTAACTGATAAATTCAGGACGCTTTGGATCATCTTTCCATTTATCTCAAAAGCCTGGAGCAATATGACTAGCATCAAAAGCTCAATTTGTTTTTCAGCATTTCAGCATAACGTTCACTTTAAAATTGAACTTCTGAACTTCAACTACTATATTCAAAAAAACTGGTATTCGCTTATAAGCAGTATATGATTATATTTAAATATTTTGTTTAGTGGTATTATGATTAGATAAGCCTATATTTCAGAAATCATCAAACCGGGCTCTTCGATCACTCAAATTGCTGTCTTCAAAATGTATGGGATTTGGGGGTAGCCCTAAGGCAGTCGAAGGATTTGTTGACTGGATATGGGTTCGTGAAGTCGCCAGTCCTTTTTCATGTGAAAACACGCGGCTTTCTGCTCGTAGTCTTCCGAGGGTCCTCATTGAGATAGACTGGCCCTGCTACATCAAGCCATCACGTAGGTTATTCTCTTGGGGCAACTTGCTGAGAACAGTCCTGCAGGCATAGGTAATCCTTGCACTCATGGTGGGTGCTTATCACATCACATCACATCACATCACATCACATAACAATCGACGTGTTATGCTTGATTGTTTTCGACAACAGTTGGGGCACCGAAGTAGCGGGTGGAGGAAACGGATGTTAGCATCGGAAAGCAATTCACAAGCTTTTCATGAGTACCTGCAATTGGGAACGTTGTTCATTGGCTCCTAAAATTCCTGAGGCTAATGCTCGATTCTGAAAGTAGGTTCCAAAAGATAAGACCTAAGCAGATCAGATGTTGGTAGTTCTATAATTACGGATCACATACAGCTTCAAATATCCCAGCTACTGCATGTACTGTTTAAAACCCGTTTTGTACCCTATCTGCACTTTGGAATATTATTCTGATGGATTTTAGATGGTAAGCAAGATTTGTGATTGAATAAAATCTTATTTAATGACTCGTGGTTACGCCTTCCAGCTGGCTGCAGTTGTTAGACTGCTGGTTTTCAACTGACTCATGGTAATCACGGAAGCTTTCGAAAACTGGCAAGCTGGTTTTCAAAGTGCAACACCATCGCACCAATGCCAACAGAATCAAAAATATGTCTATATTAAAAACTAAAACTAGTAAAAACTAACACCCGCTGACCTAATCGTCTATATTGTTCAAGTGTTGGCGCCACGTTGCTCATATAAATTATGTAAGCTTAACTTTCCACCTTCATGGTTGTGGATCCATAAAGCGTAGTAATAAATTTTCCACTTGAGGTGTGTTGTTGTGTTGAAAATTTCCACTTTATTATCAACTAATAAACTTGTTTCGTTAAGCGATTTTTGGAATACCGTAATACGGGGGTGAATTGATCACCAGAGTGAAGCGGATCATCATGGGCTATCTTTTTTTATGTTGTTGAAGAGAAAAATGGCATTGATGGGTAACAAAAAAATGCCAGATAGCCTTTTTTATACTTGACTTTAAACGCCCTTCGGTGCTTTGCCAACAGCTCAAATTATTGCTCCTTGAAGAGCATCCATAGTACTTAACTAAGGGCTTTTTTGCCATTCCAAATCCAATCTCATGTTGTGTGGTAAGCACAATGATACGCTTCCCAAGTAACAATCAAAGTGCTTAGCCTATTTATTTTCAATGTATCATGGTTTTATGTTGAGATTAATTGATGCATATAGTTAAATGATAGTTTTATGTGGTAGTTCTTACATGAAGGCTGCTAGTGTTCTTTAAAAGTAAGTTATGGCATCTATAATAAAACATCAATGTCAAAGTATTTATGGTTGTGCTGCAGTGGATTTGTATTTATTTTAAGAACCATAAATAAAACTAGCATAAATCAAGGAGATAAGTTTTTTGGTCTTCCCTTAGCTCAGCCGGTACAGGTACAACCAGGCGCGGCTACAAAGCAAAACTAAGGCAAAGGTGGCTGGGTTTGATTCCCGGTTTGGTCTAAGAATTTTTCGTTAAGGAAAATTTCTCGACTCCCTGGGCATTGGGTATGATTGTACTTGCCACACAATCATACTCATGCAAAAATTGTACCTGGCATCTACAGTTCTCAATTAATAATTGTGGAAGTGCATTTAGAACACTAAGTTGAGAGCAAGCAATAAGCTAATTGCGAAAGCTTAGCGTTTCACAAAGAAAAGAAAAAATAAAGTTTTTCGACCGCCTTCTCAAGGACTATAACTTTAAGTATAACTTTTAAGCACTTGAATATGGCACGGCGCATATAAAAATTAATAAATATAATTACAGAACTCACGATTTGTTGCTTAGATGCTTTGTTACGTAGCTTGATGTGACTTGAAGCTTCTCATTCAAATAACGTGAAAATTTCTACTGCTAGTTGTAGAAAATATTAAAAAGAGTAAAAGAGTTGTAGAAAATATTAGATGCGAGAAATGTTCTACGTTAAAATGCTTTCTAATCATTGAGGATGAGCAAAATAAACGCTACTTTTTATGTATAATTTGTGATCTTTAGTTTCAAAAAGTGAGGTTATAATACATCTAACTAACAATTTATTTCGAAATAGGCATCGGTCTTGTCTCATCGTTGAACAGAAATTTCTACACTTGAATTATTATTTGATCAATTGACCCTTATGATACGGTATCGGTTTTTATGTCACCACTCGCGAGAATATTTTCTGCCTTATTCACCCACTTGCAAGAACCATCCATCAACCACCTTGCTTAGCTTGATGGTTTCGGCTATCAGCACGAAAAACACACCTCACAGCTTGCTCATACAAACATTTTCCTATTACGCACTTCACCCTCAAGATAATAAATTTTATTACTATTACTTAATAACTTAAGCGTCATTGGATATCAAAACAAATGTTTATGTAAATGACTACCACACGGGAGAGAGTAAAAAATTCATCGCGTTGACAGGCCTTCCTACCAGGTTAGAAGAACAACCTGAAAAGCCCGGAGTGAGGAAAGAGACGATAATCGAAGGGATAAAGGATGATATTAAAACTGTCTTAATGCTCGTCTCTTAGATACCGATGGAACCATTTCCGTGTACAGTTGCAACATTGGCCCCATCCTCCGAATGCCGGTCTAGAATCACATAAATTTACCCTGTATACCAGACTCGTTCGTTGCCGAGGAAAAGGAACACGGCAATTGCCATGGCTAGAGAACAAAAGCGAGGGTGACGAAGGTGGAACAGAGTGGCATCAGGTCATTGGCGGAATGGTAAAGGAAAATCATAAATTTTACACGAAACATCAACCTAATGAAAAGTTATATCTTCTAACGATACCGGAAGTAGTTCATAAAATAAGAGGGCTGAGTATGGTCCCTTAGAATGACAAAACGTTAATAATTTAGTGGGCTCAACTTTTACGCCTAGGTGTAGTCTTTTATTCGCAAAACATGTTCCAGGGATGTCTTGCTTCATAAAATGGGAGTTTTTTTTAATTAACTTCCATTGTCACTTTTCTTGAACTTAACCGTTTGTAATTAATTCATTCGATTCGTTTTCGTTTCACACTATGACACTTAATACCAATAATTAATCCAGCAAGCACCCGCTTGTTTTTTTTTTTTCGTTTTCGTTTCACACTATGACACTTTATACCAAAAATTTAATCAGCAAACCCCCGGTTTTTAATTTTTTTTTTTTTTATTTTTTTTAACTAGTTCATTTATTTGGCAGGCTCAATTGCGTTAGCTTTACGGAGCCGATAATTCATTGTTTTTTGTATAATTTAATGACTTAATACTAGGATTAGTAGGACTTGGGCCGTTTACTCGCGGTTTACCCGAGGTTAAAAAAGGTGACATTTTTTGGGGATGGGTTGGACAGAGGAACATGGCAATAAGATTCTGTAGTCTCATCAGATAGTTGCCGTCAACACAATAACTTGGTGCGGAATGGTCAGGGCTCCATTTTTGTCTTCGGCCGGTTGTGGTTACCATTGGGCGACGATGAGACTCCTCAAGATGTCGGAACAAAACAAACACAAACTAATGAATAAAGAAAAACAAAAACACAAGTAGATTAAATTCTTATACTAGACATTTGGAGAAACCCCACCATGTGCCACAAATTGAACGAAGAAAGTTGATCCTTTTTTGGCACTTTTGCTTTAAATACGTAATGTGGGCATTCCAAGTGCACTTTGAATCAAACCAGACCCCAAGGTATTTGAAAAATAATGATTGGGTAATGTTTCTGCCCAAAAGATTAAGCTGCAATTGGGCTGGGTACCGCTTTCGAGTAAACACTACCAGTTCAGTTTTCTGCGGTGAGAATTCGATCCCTAGACTCCTAACTCAAGAAGATAGGCTATCTAGGGAATTTTGCAATGGTCCTTGCATGTTAACGGAATGTGAGCCTCTTAAGGAGACCACACTGTCGTCAGCAAGTTGTCTTAGCGAGCATTGTTCTGCCAAACAATTGTCAATATCTTTGACGTAAAAGTTATAAAGAAGGGGGCTGATGCATGAGCCTTGCGGCAGAACAATGTAACTAGTTCTGGAAGTTGTCAGTTGTCCAAGTGAAAAGTTCATTTGCTTTTCTGACAACAAATTGTACAAAAAATTATTTAAAATTCCGGGAAGTCCACATCTCTGCAAATTTTCTGACAGGATTTCAATACAAACTGAATCAAAAGCCCCCTTAATGTCCAGGAATACTGAAGCCAGTTGCTCCTTGCGCGCAAAAGCCAGTTGAATATCTGAGGAAAGCAGCGCTAGACAATCATTTGTTCCTTTGCTCTTACGGAACCCAAACTGTGTATTTGATAGCAAGTTATTCGATTCGACCCAGTGGTCGAGCCTTCGAAGGATCATTTTCTCCAACAATTTTCTAATGCATGAAAGCATAGCAATCGGACGGTATGAGTTATGATCAGACGCTGGTTTGCCAGGCTTTTGAATAGCTATTACTTTGACCTGTCTCCACTCAGGCGGTACTATGTTGTTTCGAAGTAAGGAGTTAAATAGCAAGCGTCTTTTTGCGATATCTGGGAGATTTTTCAGAAGATTGAATTTTATCATATCGCATCCGGGTGTAGAGTTGTTTGATGAAAGAAGAGCCATAGAGAATTCCAGCATTGTGAATGGTCTGTCCAGAGAGCCACCGTCTGGAGACGTTTCTCGAAAAATATGTTTTGCTGGAACGGAATCCGGACAGACCTTTTTCGCGAAGTCGAATATCCATCGGTGGGAGTATTCATCACTCTCATTAGTAGATGAGCGGTTACGCATGTTGCGAGCCACCCTCCACAATGTGGTCATTGAGGTTTCTCGTGTGAGTCCCTCGACAAAATTTCGCCAATAACCGCGTTTTTTTGCTTTGACAAGTTGTTTTAGCTGTGTTTCAAGCTTTGAATATTCCTCGAAGTAAGTGGAAGTCATGTGTCTACGAAAATCTTTTTGTAAATACAGATTTTTGTAAATACAATTTTGTGCATTCATCGTCCCAACCCGGTGTGGCTGGTCTCCTTTGGAAGGATGCACTTGGAACTTTTCTTTTTTGTGCTTCAAATGAGCTTTTGTAGATCAGATTGGCAAGGAATCGATATTCTTCCAACGGTGGAAGTGTATCGACGGATTCAGTGCCGATTGTCACCGCCGTTGCATATTTTTGCCAATCGATGTTCCTTGTGAGGTCGAACGGAACTCGAGATGGTTCTGAAGGTTGAGGGCCACACTTAATTTAAATGATGATTGGTAAGTGATCGCTACCATGGGGATCATTAAGGACTTTTCACAGACCATGTGAATTCATGTCACCCAGAATCAATACTGGGGACGGAATAATAGAAACTAAATTCCAGAGTTGACTGCGGCTAACGGAAGTTCGAGGAGGAACGTAAACTGAAGCTATGCAAAGGTCTTTATTCTTTGCAGTTACTTGACAAGCGACGATTTCGACGCCTGAAAGAGCTGGTAGAGACATTTTTGTAGAAAGGGCAGCACTTTTTGGTCCCTAAAAGCACTCCTCCGTGAGAATCGTCTCTATCCAGGCGTATAATGTTAAAATCGTGGAAGTTGAGTTCATTTTCTAAAGAAAGCCATGTTTCACAAAGAGCAAATATATCACAATCGGAATTGTGAACTAAAAACTTGAACGAGTCTAGTTTAGGCACCAGACTACGGCAGTTCCACTGTAGTACAGTGATCATATCTCTGACCTGGTTCGATGAGTTATCCATCGAAAGATATGATCGATGCTAGGAGGGGCCATGAAACAGTCAATTGCTTAAGGTATGATTCCATTGTCAGAAGCAAGGCAGAAACTAAGCTTCTTAGAGGGTCTTGTATATTGAACATGTCTAAAATGAATGCCACAATGTCCGAAAAAGCCATCAATCCTCGATCGGACTTGAATTCCTTTTGAAAAGATTGAGGAGTAGCATTTTTATTATTATTATTCTTTTTAGGCAATGGAGGAAAGTCCTTACTGCATCCAGGAGTTGGTGCAATAGGAACCTTCGGTTTTACAATTTCTTCCCCATTTGCCTGAAAATTTTGCAATCTTTTGGAGGTGACTTTTGTTATCTTACGGTGCACTTTCGGAGAAGAACGTTTCCTTTTCGAGGATCCGGGTGCGCGGACCACCGTAGAATCACCTTCATCAGATAAGTCAGAGTACGATTCTTCAGCTGACAAAATCGAAAATTGGTTTTCATTTTGAGCGGCTGTTTCAGACTTAAGCATTTCTGCATATGTCTGCCTGGAGCGTCCAGTAATGGAACGCTGCACTTTATCGGATTGCCATTTGTACCTTGGGCACTGCTGCAAAGAGTGAGGATTCTCACCACAATAAACACATTTCTGCACAGCTTGTGTGCAAGAATCCTCAGTGTGGTTTTCACCGCACTTGCCGCAACGGAATGACTGGCAGAATTCCCCAGTCTTTTGCAGTTGGTACAATTATATACCCTCGGTCTATACAGGCGCACCGGGAAAAAAGTTCCATCTACTTTAACATAATTTGGGAGAACAGAACCGGCGAAGGTCACCCGAAACGAGTCTGAAAGTTGATAGACCTTTTTTTCATCTTGCAACGATGCTGAATGTAGTTGTTTTACATCCAGAATAGTTACAAGTTCACGAGCGACTTTAGAGTTCTTGAAACAACCAGAAGCTCGTTTCAGGTCCTCAACCGTCAGACTCGCATCGGAGGCAACGCCATCGATCTCCACAACTCGCGAAGGGAAATATACACAGTATTCGATATTGAATACTTCGTGGTCAGCAATCTTATTAGCTATTTCATAGTTCGGCGCTTCTACACGCAGTCTATTAACCCTCTTCTTATGTATAGAGACACCAGGATACTTACGCAGTAACTCTCTTGAAATGTCAAGAGTTTTCAATGGTTTATCTCTGGGCCGAAAAAAGATAACCCAAGGTCCCTTAGAAAATGGGTGGTAATGCTTTATGCGAGTAACCTTAGCCTCAGGGGAGGCCATAATTATGCACACAAAAATTCAACCACAATCACAAAAAAAAACCCTTCACCAATCAATTAATTTAAAAAAAAAAAAAATTTGCAAATACCATGCAGAAGTAAAAGAAAAAAAAAATAGGAAAAAAAAACTTATCACTAGTGGTGACAATCAGGCCTACCACCCTAATTGACTTTAATCGTTTCTCCCCTCTACGGGGGAGAGACAGAGGCACACGTTGCTGCGATGCAAAATTTCACTACAATAGCTGTTCACTTGGCTATATATTATACACAGCGGACGACGTAAACAACCTCGATCGTCGAACAATAGCCCGCTTGCTTGCTGCTGTGATGTAGCTTGAGATCGGTGGTTTGCACCGACTGCTTTGTTCGAAGGGGATTACGGGGATGAGTAATCGTTGTCGATGCTTTTTAAAGATGAAATGCAGGTGTTGCATCCACGCAAACCTTCACCTTCCAACACGCGCACTTGTCACCTACGCACTCTTCCACTATTTTCGCGAGAAGCAAAACCACTTTTAAGGAAAAAGCAACTCTTTTGAGTCAAAGAATGCTGTGACGAGACCAGGCGATCTTAACTGGCTCAGCGTACGATACGGAATGAATGCCTTATTTTGAAAACATATTAAAATAAAAGTTTTTGTTACATTTTATACATTATACGTTGACATTTATACGTTCTACGAGGTTTTGCTTGTCACTCATTGTTGTTCTCTTAGGAATTCTACAGTTTTATCCAATAGTATGTGACAAGCACAATAATTTGCTTATGCTCAAGAGCAATCGAACGAATCTCCCAAAAAGACATTCAAATCTATCGGGAAATGAACCCATGACCTTCGGATTGGTAAACGATGTGTTTGCAGACTACGTGATGAAACGAAGCATTTGAACTAAATAAGTTACACATCTTTGTAATCACAAAAGTGACACTTTTTAAATAACAATTTTGCAACTTTCAAGCCCATATTCAAGGCAATCGTCTTCTCAGAAGCAAATAATTCTCCATACTCTGAGCTGACTTTAGAATGTTTGTGCCTCATTTCTGTTGTGAGAACTTCTTTTAGAAGTACAGTCATACCACTTTATATCAGAACACACTTTTGTTTTTATCGTTACGTTAAATCAAGGTTCGTTATATCAAAACAGTAAAAAGTTAGTATATTTTCCTCTAGATTATTTGAAAATCATTTAAATAATTTGAAATGGAACTTAAAATCAATCCTTATTAAATATGTGATATACTACACAAAATAATTATTTTATTCCTTTTAAATTTTAGGTTTTTTTAATCCATTTTTCTTTGCTTTGGTTAATTTACATATGAGTGCTTTTTTTTAAATGTACATTTTTTTATTTTCAATTTTTCTGCAAAAATTTTCACTATGTTGAATTTTTCAGGCCATTTTAATTTTTTTGCGATTTTTTAACATATAAAACATAATATAAATTGTACATATTGTTTTTGAGTAAAACTCCAAAAAATAGTACAAAGAAATCACGTTGTATCATGGTAACGATTTCGTTATGCTGAGTAAACTTGTCTCGATGCTAAGTTATTTAAGCTTGCGATTTATCGAGATTTTTGTTTCACAAATCTCTCAAGAGTCACGAAACCGATATGTTTTTCATGGGGTATCACAGTTGGATAATGGTCAGTTTCATATTTTCCATCACCGTAAAAATAATCTTCCATGCCATATAATTGTGATTGGATCCCAATAATTTATGGCATTCGGTTAAAATTAAAAGTAAATTTCCTAACTGTGACTGTTTTCGAAACGACTCACTGGTAGCATTCAAATTGTTATCACTTCCGATCCGAAATAATCAGCCTTCTCCTTTTGGTGCTAGAATGATTCTTTCCAACATGTTCTAGCACGGTCTGCCATCGTCGTCATTGTCTGGGAGGATTAAGGTATTACCGGTAACATTTTACAACTATCTGCAATCTAGATGATAGTCGAAAGTGGTCCCCAGTTGATTCCGCTCTAGTACCTCTTGAAAAGGGCAAAGAAACAACTGTTCACAAAAGCTTGCTAACTAAAGATGTACTTACAAGTCATAGGTCGTTACTCGTTTTAGGACCGTCTGAAGCTACCTGCCTTATAGTACGGAGAAAGGAGCATGCTGATTCCGGGGATGATGATTATGATGTTGACTCAAGCGGTTACTCTTTATTGTGTAAAGGGATTTAGAACTTTACCTACCGGTAGCTGTTTGAAACTGCAGATTTTGAAACGAATGTTTGCTCGGTTTGTAGAATCATTCGGAAGCTAGGAAATAAATGCACAATTGCGTGACCGTAGGAAGGACATCAGAAGCCACTTCTGTAGGTGTCTTATTGTTTGACCATCCGTTGGAGGAGGCACTCAATTTCCTGTATGGAAGTATTTATTCAATCTGCATGTTCTGATTGTTTTTATTAGAAGATTAGGTTCTTACATTATTGGACAACCCGAAGCTCCTAGGCTTAAATATTTTTATTGAAGTTGGGTTAAAAAATGTGTTATATTGACACAAATTGAATTCAGGTTTGAACTTTTGATTCATTGTATTCTTATAATATCGAATTATACCATATATGTGAAAAAATCAAACCACTTCGAAAGAAATAATACTACGGAATGTTTCTTACGTGGGGTACAAATTTACTAGTGGAAAAAACAAGTATTTGAAAAGTACTTCTTGTAAAAATAACATCAAAAGTAACGAAATAAAATTTATTTATGATATAAGAAAAACTTCCTCCGTTTTGCCAAGAAAATGTGATCCATGCCTCAAGGAGATTAACTGATAAGTGACAACGAGCATCTCTTCATTTCTTTTATGACCGCCACTATAATGCAATTGTTCGATTCCCTGCAATTATCAATCAATAGTGTGTTCGGATGGATTATCTCTAGAGTAGCTAACGATGATCAAAATTTTGTTTGTTCTTCTTCCTACTCTGCCATAACCGTATCTTTAATGACCATCGAAGGTAGCTTGGAACACTTTTGGGAAAGTTGCCAACTCCATCTACTTATTTACTTGAGGAGAAGAAATGTGAGAACTTTTCTGCGGTTATCTGGAACACTGAAGGACAGTATGTGAACGTGGGCAAACATACTTTTGCATATAAAAACTAATAAATGATCCATAAATTGCCTCCAGAGCACGACTATTGGATACCCTAGTGGCTCGAGGTAGACAACCCTCCCGCGAGGTAAGAGATGTTTTGGGAATTCGTGATCTCCCCTACATGCAAGCGATTTACGAATTCCTTTGTTCGTCTGATCTAAGAGTGTAATGTCATCACCCCCTCTCCTCCAGTCTAGTAAATTCCCTGCCATTGTGTCCCAGTTATACTATCCTTTTGTTTCCGTGCTACTTGTACCTGCCCAGCAAGCAGTGTCACCCATCTGCGGCTTAGTTCCTGAAAGGGACTACAGGACTTGTTAGATGTCACAACCATAAGCAGCAAATAATACCTTCAATAAGTTACCTACTTAGCCCCTTCCAAACGATAATGTGACCCATTAACCTCGAGCTAGCCACGAGTAATTGGCACCCCATTTTACTAAAATTGAAAAATTATACATTGTAAATAACAATATTGAATATCGGCTCCGTAAAGTGTTATACACGCCTGAGCCTAACAAATAAACGAACTAATTAAAAAAAATTATCCATAAAAAAATTAAAATCGTTCCACAAAAACGCATTCATGACCAATGAATCTCTGGTCAATATCCATAAAAAATGGATAGGATCCATAAAATGTATCAATGTGATCCATAATTTATATAAAATTCAGCAATAAAATGCCAAAAATGTACCGTTATTCATCTTAGAAATTATCGATAAAATTGTGCGGATTACCCATAAACATGTTACTAATGATCCAAAAATGGTTTAATGGCGTTTCTTAAACTTGCAAAATTGATCCACAGAATGTAACCTTTGTGCAATGAAATATATGCACATGATTCATAAATTATTGAAAATGTTCCATAAAACAATGAATGAGGAACTTTAAACTTAGAGAAATGAACCATAGCATATCAACTTTGTTCACTTAACAGTATGGGTATGCATGCATTATGCATGATTTGTACTTCCACCCATTGTAGCACGGAAACTAAGTCCGACAGCAATGGGCTCTCCCCTCTGTTAGACTTGATCAAGCTTTAATAAACACTGATTATTCTAATCATGCCGTTGTATAAAGGGCCAAAAAAGAGTTGGGTGGATCGATATGCAACATCACTTATACGTATCCACAGGGATATAAAGAATCTCCTTCCAACAACAAGACTGAACAATTGGTCAAAAGAGCAAGCTATCTAACATGAGGATGCCCCAATGGGCGGGCAGAAGAGCCCGCCCTCTATTCACAAACTGTTAGCAATGGGGAGTTGGCATTCCCACTCTCCCCATCCAGAGTGCTTCAATCGGGTGCCCTGATGGTCCCTCCCATTCTCATGAAATATTTATATAATGGTGTATATATTTATGTAAATGAAAAATACTACAAGCACTCGTATCTATTATATATGATATTCATTCGGTTGATCCTGAAATGCAAGAAATGTTGTAAAGTGTTAAAGTGGCGTTTAAGCACGTTTTCGTTCGTTTTCAGCGATAGCAGCAATTCAACAAAATCTTGATTTGAGGTATCCTGAAAAAGTTTGTTAAATCTATTGAAATTTTACAAAACTAACATTTATACATTTTAATTTACTGTTGCCATGGTCACTATTTGCTACTTGATGCTGATTTTATAACAGCAATCCGCTTTTATGTTTGCTGATTTAATAGTTATTGCTACCGAGTTAGGAATGGGAAGATTTAACTGGAAGGGAGTTTAAGATAAATGGGCAAAAAAAAAACAATAAGTAAAGTAAAATCAATAAAATAATATTACCAAAAATAATGATATTGTATGTTATGATGAAGTAATGACAAAGATTGAATGTAAAATCAAACACTAGCCAAATGGCACACAGCGCTGCATGAATCAGCTCAGCTCAGAATTGGTAAAAAGTCCATTTGCAAACCGGAAATGAAAAATCCATTCAGCAATAAGTGCAAAAGCCTACCACAGATTCCGTACTTTCAAAAGCCTACCACAGCTGTAATTTTCTGCGTTATATACTGGACATATATGGAATGCTAGATGTCATAAATTGAAGGGATATTTCGTGTTTAAGCCAGATACCGCCTAAATCAGGTTTTTTGTATGAAAATGTGAAGGGTATAATATGATGGAAACCCGACCAGAAGGAAACAACAAAATTATTTCAAGTGTTGTTATTAAGTTACGCTGTTTTTATAACAAAGGTTGTTGGAATTAAGATCGTGGATGTAGTTAAAATAACTGAAATTTTAACAAAAAATCCTCAAGAAGTAATAAAATAAAAACAAACTATGATATAGATATAACATAAACAAAACAAACTTTGTAACAGTTTTTTTACGATGTAGTAAAATTATATCAGCTATTGTTAGAATTAATCTATTTCTTCACGCAGATTTTGCCTCCCAGGGTTTTATATCTTAATTTGTTATAACTATGTTATACAATTATCCAGGTGAAAACGTCTTTAACCAATTTATATCATAATCAGTTAGTCGTAACAAGTTTTGTTATAATTTTGATATTTTTATGTTATGCCTTTCTGGTCGGGAATAATACGATGTTGTAAAGAAATACTACATAATGTACATATAATAATTAAATGCCGCTATTTGCCTCTTCCGCTGCGATGTTAGATGATTGAAACTCTAAAATAGCGAAAATTCCAACGTTATATAATGAAATAAAATTGATCACCTGGCCTCCTAGCAAAATAACAAAGAAAATTTAGGCAAATAAATTTCATATGAGTATGATTACTGCCCAAAAACGGAAACTCAATAAATCCAAAACGAATTTTTTTTTGTAGAATTTGTCGTATATATTCCTCTCTCTAAAAAAAAAGGTAAAAACCATCCTTTCTTTTCAAATACATAACGTGAGTTAGGTGGGCCAAAACTTACAACGATGCAAATTCAAAGCTGAAAATAGCATAAAAAAATATTGTGAAGGGATGTTATAATATAAAATGATAATAACAATTATATTTGTAATGTCTGCATGTCTGCTGATCCTGCTGCAATTGTAGACGGACTTGCATTATCATAGCCACGGGGAAAGAAAACAATTCAAACCCATTTCACAATACTCGGGAATTCTATGGATATACCGTATAAAGAATACTTCCATTTTTCGATGCAGAGTAAGATTTCAGCATGCTACTTAACCGGGGTCACGCTGCCTACCTCGCCTTGGTGCGGCTGCCACCTAATGTATAGTTGACGCGATACTGCGTTTCTTACTCAACCGCTGGATGCCAGGACAGACGCTGTTTGAGCCGCACCTCCTTGGTAGACAGACGCTCGGAACGCACCTCCTCAATCTAGCTGAAGTCAGAAGGACAACAGTGCCCAGGCTGCACTACCAGCTAAGTACGCAACCCTTAGCTGGCGGTCTTTGTCATCTCTTGACCCGTGGAAGCATGAGGTAGGAACTTGTGAGGACCATAGCTATGTTGCGAGGACGCACGCTCCATCCCAGCTATCTACTCACCATTTTGCAGCTCTTCACTTAACAATATGGGTATGATCCATAAACTTTTGAGTTTTGGTCACTATGTTTTCAACCTTTTGGTCCATAAAGATTGGGAAATTGATCCCTTACATTCCCGTTAGACTGATGCAAATTTTGAAATGTTCTCTCCCCTATGCTTAAACGATTTCAAATCGTGTCCTGAATAACAACTTGAAATTTGAGCACATTTAATGAGGAACAAACACTTATTAGAACTTTATATTACGAAATGGTGAGTACTATGGAGCAAGCAAACTTTTCGTTCAAATGTTGTTCTTATACGAAATTTTCTCAACTACAATTTTTCCAAACATTGGTTTTCAGAAAATTGTTCAGGAAGAATGTTCTTAATCGATTCATAAGAGATTGATAATCTTTTGGAACAGCTGCTCAGTCAGACACACTATATTGTACAATGTGACATGGTAGCCCCGAATTGTTGTGCTCTACTTAAAGTGCTAGAAATACCAATGTTGTCTGCCGAGCAGTTGAGGATTGAAGAACGGTCGGTAGAAAGCGGCCGATGTTTTCAATATTCGAAATGTTAGCATAGCGTCTTCAAGCAAACGACTGATTCAAGCATTGGCCCGGTATAATGCAAACGGAGAATGTTTTTTGTAGATAGGTCCGACGAGCGATAGTGAGCTGGACGGATGGTGTTTGCCCGGATAATTTTATAAAAAAAAATGTGAAATAACAGTTTGATCAAGACTTAAATTTGACCTGTAGTTCTTTACGTGCGCGAGTGCTCTTTATCAAATTTATTGGGAGACATGTGTCACAGTTGCGGTCGTAAAAGAACGTGAGATCGCAAAAGTAAGTCAGTTTTCTGAAATATTGCAAAACTTCTCTACCGTGATCCTTCTTTTACAGCAATATTTAAGCCGCATAGCTAAAGGAATGAACATCTTAGTAGTAGCGCAGTCAAGAATCGATTTCCCCGTAGCCAAAATTAAAAAAAAATAAACCTCGAAATTGGAATAGTTCCGGCATAATTCATGGAACATACTTATTAATTTTAATGGACAATGTTTATTTGCTATAGACCATATTTGGAAGTTTGTGGTTCATTTTTATAACCTTTTATGGATCATTGGCGATTGATTAATGTAATATTTTCAATAATTAATAGAAAATTACATTCTATTGATCAATTTTAGAAGTTTAAGGAAAGTTATTTAACCTTTTATGGATCGTTTGCAATATGTTTATGGGTAATCCGTAAAATTTTATCGATCATTCCCTAGATATATAACGACAATTTTTTGACATTTAATTGCTAAAATAACGGTTTTGCGGTGTTTTGAGGATCATTGTTTCATAGATTTGTTTCATAGCCTTATGCGTCATAAATACGTTTTTTATGGAATGTGTTTCAATTATTTTTTTTTTGGATCATTTCTTCAGTTTAAAAGTGCAAACTTAGGGCTGCCGTGGACGTGATTAGGCTTATCTAACAGAACCGTCCTAATTGGTGTAATGAAGGCCACCGTGCTTCGAGTCCATTTTCCAATGAAATATTTTCAGGGCATTTAGATTATTTTTACTTTGTTCATAGAAGTTTTTACCAAGTTCATGGTATATCATCCAGTCTTTATTCTGTTAAATATGCAAGCAGTCCTATTGGCAACAACTGCGTTTACGTCATTTTTCCGCGCATGGTAAATTTGTCCACCTTCGATGGAGTTTTTACATTTTGCATTTGCAGTGATTATCCGTTTGTAAAAGAAAAAATCAAGCTTTTGAGCAATATTCCAAGACACTAATTTAAATATGACATTTTGATAAGGTACAAAAGCTTACCTTTGTTACTGGAAATTTAACTGTAGCACCTGCCCTTCGGCAATCAACCTCTGAAATTCTTGATCGTCCACTCATGTGTTCGATGAAATAAAAATTTGAGTTGGTTTCTCCAGGGCATGCTTGTATTAAGTTGTCTTCGAAATTATACAGTTAGTTGAAATTGATCGATAATAAATTCATATTTGTTTTGGTTTCCGGCACCCTGATTTGATTTTACTTTAGTAAAACACGTAAAACAGCAAAATAAATTGAAACTACATTCGAAGTTAATTTCAACGATAAAGCGCCAGCTGAAATTTTTCGTTGCAACCGGCCTGAGTGATATAAATAATATGATGGATAAATAATCAGTGCCAGTAGCACGCCTGAATAATTTTACCACAAAAGCATTATTTTTGTCAGTAAAAGGCTTTCTTCGTTCAATTATTAAAAGTAAGTAATACTAGTACTGATAAGTTATAAAAGCAATAATATTATTCGGTACATTTCCGTTCATTTGATTTTTTGATTTTCCATCTTCTGCAATGGTTTTAATTATGAACACAGATGCGTGGTCCAAGTAAGTTTGACTTATACATACTTATTTTCCGTGTAGATGAACCATACACAAATGGACATTTGTGGCATAATTCAGTGTAGGGATGCGACACATACTAAAAATAATTTCTGAAACATTTTAAAACCTATGATTTACGGTAATCGAACCACTTGCTGGTGATTTCAATATCAATTATTGTGACAATTATAATTCATTTTAATTCAGGCATAAACTTTTGAGACGGTTGGCAGATCTTCTTCAATGTAAATCGATTGGTTTATAAATATACGCGTTTTTCAAGACACAGTTAAACTTCGATTGACCTTGTGTACTCTAATTTTGATTTTGTTAGTGTTGTTTTAAACTCTGACTTTAACGCAAGCACCATGAAACCACAATTATTAACGTTGATGATAATAGTAGTGTTGACAGCGATTGTGTGAAATTTACGTGCTGGAAAGAGTATTCAAACTGGTCACGTGCCACAAGTTTTGAAAGAATCTTTAGCTATTTCCATTCAAAAAGTCGCTGGAACGATTGAAGCCGAAGAGTTTTGTCCCATTAACATGTTGCACAGTGTATAATAACAATTAGAACTTGTTATAAAATCGGGATATCGTGAAGGTTATTCCTGTGAAATAGCATTAAATTTAATTTTAGCAAAGTGTTAGCAGTGTTGCTGTTTTTTTATGGATCTGAAATGCGTTTTTGAAACGATTTCTCAGCCCTTGCTGTAAGAAACAATCAAGCGTTTTGGAATTTTGGGTTCTACACATAAATGGCTCAAAAGACAGAACTCAACGGACTGTTTTTAAAGATTCGGTTTTGAGCCCTGTTGAGTACAACATTGGCGTACCACAAGGGAGTGTACTAGGGCCCATTTGAGTCTTTCTATACATTCACGAAATGCGACGGGTCTTGCGATTTGGTGATAGTAATCTTTTTGCTGATGATACCGTGTTCTTCATTGCAGCTAGAATCCTTGATGCGGCCGTTTCCTATTTGAATGCAGATTTAAGTTCTCTAAGAAGACGGTTGAAGTACAAACAGTTGAAATTAAACATAAGTAATACTAAGTTCGTGGTTTTTTCGTGGATTCGAGTAATTGAAGACGTCACTGTTAAAATTGATGATGAGACAATTGATCGCGTTCGTGAGAACAAATATCTTGGCGTGATTGTTGATGATAAATTGAAATTTGACTCTCACATTGACGATGTTATCAAGAAAATAGCCAAGAAGTACGGTATTCTCTGCCGACTGAAAAACAATTGACCTATTGCTAGTAACTCAATCATCTCTCCTAACATTGAATTTTGCCCTTCATTTAGATTTAAGCTAATCAAACATAAATATCGAGAACACTGCATTTGCAAAATAAGATAATGCGTTGGATTTTGAGATGCAATAGGAAATTTATTTTAAAAAGGGTACAAAACCTACATTCAGTGTAGGTTCCTTCCTCCTTTTTTTGTTAGATGCCCTACAGTGGCTATCGGTGAAGCAGAGAGTTGTGTATTTGACAATGGTGTTCATTTTTTAAAGTGATAACGTTTTGCTGCTTCGATATTTGTGTAATCGAATTGAAAGGGGAAGTGACTATCCATAGATATAACACTAGAAACGCGGATGACGTAAGAACACCATATTTTTTGTACGGAGCTTCACAAAATTCTTTGTTTTTTAAAAGTATAATTTTTTTCAATTCGATGCCTATACACATCATACGTTCAGCAGCATTAACAGATTTTAAGAGGAAATGTATTTCACACGTTAAGGCTGCCTTTTGAACGGGGGTGGGACGTTTGGCATATGGATATTTGGCATATGGATGTTTGGCCGAATTAACGTTTGGCCGAAAATTGTCTATTAGCATAAATATATTGCAGAGAAAAGGAAATAAGAATCAAAAAAAGTATTTTCAAACACATTAGATCTAAAAAAGGAAATAAGGAACCAAAAACAACATTCTCGAACGCATTAGATAGCATCCCGTAATTACACTTAGAGTTTATCAATATGTTTGCGCATTTGCAGTAATAAGCATTCTAATTAAGTTTCAACTATATCAATTCACTAAAAACGAAATTTTATGTTCAAAAATGCAAAAAAATGGTATTTAGCCATTTGCTTATATAAATGAGAAGTATGATTATGTTTTGATAAAATCGTCAACTCCTGATTTTAGGTGGAAATATGTATTATGTTAAACAGTTGGACAGAATGGATCATTATTATTTATAATCTTGAAGATATATGCAGTTCCTCCGAAAGATACCTTCTTTTGGTTCTGTGCAAGAAGGCCCATGTGCACGATACATATTCCTGTATTCGAAAGCAAACTTCAGATTCAAGCGCTTTCCGGTTTATTACTCTTTGTGAGATTGTTCCTTCTTTCAAACATGAGCAGTTTTTTGGAGTTTTACTGATCAACGGAATAAAGCACTGCATATTTGACGAAGCATATTCCTGTATCCAAAAGCGAACTTATGATTGAAGCGCTTGCCCGGTATAAAACTCTTATGTGAATTTTTTCCTTCTTTCAAACATGAGCAGTTCTTTGGAGTTTCACTGATCAAACAAACGTAATTCTCATGATTTCATGCATTTCAATTTGAAAATTTTTGAACCGGCTGGTTAATCATGTGAGAAACTAAAATTTGATAATTTTGAACTTGAATAAAATTGAATTTTTCTTATTTTACTTTTGAGACGTTGTTTGGAATCAAATGATCAAAAGATGTTTAGCTAAATGGCTTCGAACCCTAAAATTACTTGGCATGGCATTTCACAGTAGAATCTGATTTTAAATTAGACCTCTCTCAAATGACTATTTTATTTTTGGTTGGTTTTTATCGGTGAAGTGGCCTACCAACCAACCAAAAACAAAATAGTACATGTTCACGGTGATTAAACCCAGTTATTTCTTTCTCAAATGAATTATTAGTCCTTTTGAACAATAGTGACAATAAACTTTCTCAGAAAAATCTAGCCTCAAAATGACTGACGATTATCAAAACCTGGTGAGAGATAATATGATCAAACAAAAGCAAAATAAATGGGATAAGTATATGAGAATTTCGCAATTTGAATGACGAATACACATAAATATACATTGACCTATTTTATTTCAATATCACGATCAGATCCATCTAAAAACTCATACCTGCCATGCATTAGAAAAAACGAGAAATATTTTTTCGGCACTTCACCTCGCGCATAGTGACTGAAAGAGATTTCAGCTCTGGTTCATAACGACTGGAAGAAGGTCCTTTGATGCGCACCAAAAACTCGAGCAAATTTCGGTATCCGTTGACCCATAAAAAATGTTGTTAGCTTGATTCTCTCCGCATAACAAATGGTCCTAGATACGATAATATTCTTGATATATTTCAGCCACATGTAGGCTGGACTGCAAACATCTTAAACTGTGAAGAGAATATCTGTTGAATATTGATTTTATCAATATATTTTTGAGAGTTGCTCAAGTGGATTATTCATTTGAAGAAAATTCAAATTTTTGAGCTCTAACACTATGTCAACAGTTCATAGTTGTCATGGAAACATTTTGCTCTTTGGAATGAAGTAGACTTTTGAATGATCGAAAATGTTCGTGCTAAGAGTGCCATGCTTTTACAAACCATGATTCTGTCACGGTAATTTAATCATTTCATTGTTCGGTTGTGTTCTTGCAATCCTAGATGTAATGCGTGTGAAAATACTCTTTTAGATTCTTATTTCATTATCTCTGCAATACAGTATGTCCCATAAAAAATGCGAAAGTTTTCAATACTTATTATTGGGTAGCTTTAAACATTATTTTAACTGTTTTAATGCGTGTGAGTAAGCATCTGACTGTATACTCTGAGACGATGTAAACAAAACAGTGGTTCTCGAGTAACTAAGTTGAGAAAAATGTACGCAAAGGAGGTTGTGACTAGTTTGCTGCTCGCTCAAAAACCCGTAAAACAAATTGCAACGATTGTGGTATGCCACCTGGCTACCGTTTACCATATCCAACGTTCACTCTTTGATGGTCCACGTCCACGGAAGCCAGGAAGTGGCCGTCTACGGTCCGCTCGCACACCGAAAGTCATCGGATCAGTGAGAGACAAAGTGAGGTGAGATCCTATCAGATCGATCCGGAAATTGGCTAAGGAAGTCGATATTTCAAAAACTAGCATGCAACGGTTGGTCAAAGATGACTTGAAATGTTCGTCCAGGGCAAGAGTAAAGCGCCACCTTGTAACGAACCGAATCAAACAACTATGGCTGGAGCGCTCGAAAGGTTTGGTGTCAGCGTTAAAAAAAAAAAACATACCATCATCGTATTCTCCGATGAGAAAATGTTCACCATCGATCCCGTATCTAACACACGTACAGACAGGTTTATTTCACCGAAGAAGATTGAGGATGTTCCAGAAAACGTGAAATGCAAGGTTACAACCAAACATCCAGCCGGAGTCATGGTTTTCGTGGCAGTTGCGTCAAATGGCTTGAAAATGCCTCCAGTATTCAAGAAAGCTGGATTAAAAGTTAATACCGAGGTTTACATGAACATTTTGAAGGACCACGTTCTGCCATGGATGAAAACCAACTTTAGAGCACACCAAAACGTCATTTTCCAGCAGGACGGAGCACCGTGTCATACCTCAAAAAGGACTCAAGCTTGGCTGAAGGAAAACATGGAAAGTTGGCTAAAGGACATTTGGCCTCTTAGCAACCCGGACTTGAATCCTTTGGATTACTTAATATGAGAATATGTTCAGGCTGAGGCATGTGAACGTTCTCACCCAGTTGTTGGCGCCCTGAAAGCTTCCATTACCAAGGTATGGAACTCGATGACTGACTCATACATTGAGAAGGTATGCTCTCGATTCCGTCCCCGTTTGGAGAAGGTGATCGAGAAAAATGGTGGACATATTGAGTAATGTAATCATAAAAGGCTTAATAAACGATTCCCTAAATAAAATTATGATGTTTTTTTATAAAAAAAATTTTTATTTGAAACTGAGGAATGGATTTTCGCATTTTTTTTATGGGACATACTGTACATTTATGCTAATAGACAATTTTCGGCCAAACGTTCATTCGACCAAACGTCCATCCGGCCAAACATCCATTCGGCCAAACCTCCATTCGGCCAAACGTCCATTCGTCCAAACACCCATATACCAAACGTCCGTATGCCAAACGTCTTTATGTCAAACGGGGTATCATCCTTTTGAACAGTTACTCTGTTTTTTTAACTCTTGTCTAATTTTGTATCTTGACGATGTTATTACAACGGATATTCCTTATGGTTTATTGTTAAATGTTTAATATTTGTCATGGGGCACAATCAAGTCTCAATGATGATGATGGAATCATTGTTTTATACATTTTTAATGTAATTAAACTAGTATCTTTTTTGTGTTGTCTACAAAAGTTTGAGTCTCGCACGCGTAAACAGGTAAAGATGGTTTTACATAAACTTTTTTTTTTCATATTTAACGTTTTACCTTTTTTGGGGAATTTTTGGACCAGTAGTGAGCCGTCTGGTTGAATGTCAGAAATGGCTTGAAAATGCGGTTGTTGCCCATAGTTTTTTAACTGAGCGGGATGTTTAATAACTGGCAATGTCCTGGATTTTGTCGGCCTTTTTGATCACGGGGCTATGCTCACGAAAATTTGAAGTTGAAACACCAACACAGCCAGTTCCTGAAAACATCCTGGAAGATAATAGATGTACTTCCATACATATCTTATCTTTATGATATATGTTTCACTTCATAGATGTGTTACGTATACAAAAATGGCCAGGCCTACTATGCAGCGTTTAAGCGTTAGGATGATCCATCAAACATTGGGTCTGTTTAAAACAAAGATTAAAACACAAAGTTCCTAAATCCCCTAGATTGAAGAATCGTGAATATCTCGAATCGTACATTCCGTTTTTGGTCATTTGTAATTGGTTGGTCGTTGGGAGTATCTATTCCAAAACGGTTAAGTGATGCTTCGTTTTTTTTTCTGACGGTTGGAACATGAGCACTTACTCCTGTTGTAGCATTTAAAAGCTTATATGACGTGACAAAGTGCATGCATGGAGCGAATTGAACCAAATCGACGTCCATTCACAACATACGACATACAGCTTCAACAAAGGTTAAAAAAAAATTCTAGTAAACACAAATGGAAACTTCTCACCAATAAATGATATTCAACGCATAGCTTTCATTCAAACGTTGGAAAAGATTCAGCAATGTATAGAGTTGTAAATCCGGCATATTATTCACTTTGCAGGATATGGTACATTATTTTTTCTAGAAGCTTATTTTTTTCAACTTTGCATTCCACAATGCACTGAACTCAATTCGAAGATATTTTCTAAAACTGTACTCTAGTGCCCTTAAACAGCAGCTGGTTTCTAGGAATTTTTATTTCAGTTTTAAGAAATATTAAATTCAATCAATTAAAAAGAATACACTTCGGGAAAACTACTTTACAAAAAAGGAGAAGAAAAACGCCTTCCAATGAAAACCACGTCACCATCGTCAAACAAATACAAATACAAATGCAATAGCCAAACAAATACAAATACAAGTGCCTTTAAAATTAAGAGAAAATGTTTGATCATCATAAAAGTGGCTTTTGATGCATGTGATTGAACGCGAGGAAAATGTCCCAAACGTAATCACTAGGCGTCGGATGAAAATACGAGAAAATGATCGTATGAAGATACTATATGACGAATTATAAGAATTATTACTTTAAAATTCACGGAAACGAGCGAGAAAAGATGACAGTAGAAAAAAACACGTCAACTCGTGGCCAAAGAACGCTTCGATCCATCCTCTCTCGGTTGAGGAACATTTGAGCTCAACCTATAATTTGGTATTAAACGTATTAATGGAGAAGTTTGCTCATTTACACTTCCGGTACGCTTCCTAGCATTTTGCTATGAAGTACCTGGTGGTCAGTCACCCACCGATTATCTGTCGATCTGCCAAATTTTGGTAAACCGACTGCTTAGAATTATCTCAAATTGTAATATTCCGCCCACTATAAAGGGTGTCCACGATGAAATTGCCACACACAAAATTGATTCGCAAAATTCGAGTTTTCATCCGATTGCCATCAAATTTTCAGGAATTGAGAAATAACTATTAAACTTCATTTTACCATTTTACTCGTATTTTATTTACAGTCCATACGCAAATGCCCGCACCTTGGCCTTAACCCCGGCCATAAGATTCTGCACAACCTGTGAATCAACCGTTTTTTGCATGTAAACCCATACTTTCTTCAGTTCCTTGATTGTCTTCACTACCTTAGGTCGTTTAAGAAATTGCTGCTTCATAATCGCCCAGTACTTCTCGATGGGGCGGAGCTCCGGAGTGTTGGGAGGGATGAACATTTTCGGCACGAAATTGACCTTATTGTCCGCATACCACTTCAGCACGTCCTTGGAGTAGTGGCATGAGGCCAAATCCGGCCAGAAGATTGTTGGGACGTTGTGGGCCTTCAGGAGAGGAAGCAGCCGCTTCTGGAGGCACTCTTTTATATACACCTGTCCGTTCATCGTGTCCTGGGTCACGAAAGGTGCACTCCGCTTCCCGCACGTGCAGATGGCTTGCCAAACCAGGAATTTCTTCGCAAATTTGGAAATCTTCTGAATGCGGATATGCTCCGGAACGCTGACCTTATCCTTGGCCGTGAAAAACAGGTTGCCGGGGATCTGTTTGAAGTCGGCCTTTACATATGTTTCGTCGTCCATGATGCAGCATTCAACTTTCGTCAGCATGTTGAGGTACAACTTCCTGGCACGGGTTTTGGCGGACTTGTTCTGCTTCTCGTCGCGATTAGGGGCCTTTTGTACCTTGAACGTTCGAAGCCCAGCCTTAGTTTTGGCCTTCTGGACAAAACTTCGGCTTAGGTGCAGCTTCTTAGCCACATCCCGAACGGAGGCGTTCGGATTTCAGTTGAAGGCCCCAACTACGCGGTTGTGGTTTTTGGTGTTGTACGGAATACTTTTTCCTTCACTTCTGGGCTTCCGATCGGTGGTCAACCGTTCCTCGAACCGCTTAATCACTCGCGACACCGTGGAATTCGCGATGCCCAACGTTTTAGCGATGGAACGATGCGAGAGATCCTTGTTCTCGTGATGAATGCGCAAGATTTTATCACGCACGAGCTGTTCTTTCGACTCCATTTCCGCGAGTTTTGATTACAGGACTTTAAAACTTGCAGGATGTAAATAATGCACTATGAACTAAATCCACCCAAATTTTCATTAAATTCTACCCAACGGTTAAAAAGTTAGAGCAATTTCATAGTGTGGCAATATCATCGTGGACACCCTTTATCACAAAATATTGCGAGTAGTTGAACGGATTGGAGATAAGGAAAGCATTGGGTATAGGACCATGTCTCTCCCGATTGGTACCAAATTTATGTGCGTAGAAATCAATAGAATCAATATCAGTTACTAATGCTATGATGGGCCGCCAATCAGAGGGTCGGCCCAACTTGTCTTATCTCTATTTGCAGGATATCCACAGAAAAGAAGGCATGCCGCTGCTCATGCCTAACTATTTCCTACACAGGTAGAAAAAGCGATCACCATTATTTACGAGTTTACGGTGATTAGGTCATGCAGAACTATTAGGGGTGCGGTGCAACAGGCGTTCAAAGTTTTGTTGCTTGAAGGAGCGGTCCCATGCTTTTGCTGGATAATGCTAGTTACATACTTTCAGCGTATCGTTAACCAAAACGAACCCTGCTGCTGACCTTTTCCCAATTATCCAACATCCCAGTGATTTCTCGAGGAAGTGCAGAGGATTTCTCGGAATCCTTCAAAGCGAATATCACGTCAACACGTTCCTTTCTCCACCAGCATTCGGGCACGGCCGGCGCCGGTATTGCTTCATGATTAGTCATCAGTTTTTACACATTGAGGATGTATGTTAGTCCCAAACATCATCTGTTTATTCTTTGTGTAAATACAGCTGATCTGGCAATAACGGAGTAGCATCCGTGGGCGGTCAATCATGCTCATGCTCATGCTAAATTTAGTATTTAACTTATTAAAATTTGTATATATCTTAAAATATATTCTGACGCATTAAAATTAGAAAATTGACCATGCCTTTTCCGTGTCACTAAACCACGGTCATTCTACTGTTCCAAATTTAAAATGAAATTATATAACCCTCCGTAGATACCAAACAGAACAAAAGATAGGATGCAGCTCCAAAAATTGTCGCTTTCCCGTCGCTTTCGCCTTACTAAGCCATTTTTCCATCAGACTGACTTTTTTGGTCGATGCGCTGAAACGGAGACACATGCATTCATTTGATTCATACCATACGAAGCGTGGGAGAATGCTTTCATTAAACTGTTCTTTCATACTTGATGACGACGACGATGACGGTGGACAACTAGAGTCATTGTTTCTGTGCCTTTTCACCTCATTCGTATGGTTAGGGGGGATGAGATCCTTTGACTGGAGGCTGGCCGCAAGACTAGTGAGCCTGCATGAAATCTGTCCTGTTTCTTCGTCCTTGTGGACAAGCGTCGACCAATCGGCCGGTATGAGGAGGTAATCCTTGAAGCTGGCCGAACAAGAACGCTTAAGCAGTGTGACTTGGATTTTAATTAAAACGAATGATTTATTGGAGTGTCTCTTTGGGAATCTGGTGTACCCGCAGTGACTGACGAAAAGATGAGAACCCCATGATTAAGATAAAAGAGCATTTTGAGAGTGCGGTGAGTGAGAGGGAGGAGGTGATTGATATTTTCATTCGCGATTGGAGTGAAGATATATATTTTGATGCTTGAAATGTTTTTTGTATTGTTTTCATTATGATCTGAATTGTTTTCAATATTTTCTAGAACTCAATAAAGTATGAATTTTTCAAGTTTTGAAACACATCAATTTAAAAAAATTCGAAATCCTATAGCATTGATATTTGTTCGTTAATAACAACTGCCAAAAACTTTCCACAAAAAAGTGTGTTGAAAAAAGATTTTTCGAATGAGGAATGTGGAAATGAAAGTGCAAACTAAATTCAAGTTTTTGTTTTTTCTAATTATTCAAAATTCTGTTCTGAAAAGAATAAAACAAAACAAAACATTTCCAAAATCATACAAACAAAAATCTTCAGATCGCAAAGCTTCCGAAGTAGTCCTAAGTTCGTAGGGCAATAATTTATTAGAAAATCGAGCAGTTCTTTAGCTTGAACAGCGCCTAGGGTGAAAATCTCGAGCATAGCACACCACCCGAACTCATACAATTTGCATAAACCTCTCAAGTTCAAGTAAGTGGAAAATACAATGCTAGGAAGTGTAAACAATTTTCACCGTCTCGATCAGTGGAGGATTTGCCCAACCGTGATATGAAGTACCCACCAAACGACGTTCGTTGGCACTCTATTTAGCAAAAAACAGTAATGATCCGATTTTGTCCGCCCCACTTTTAAGAACTATTTTTGGAATCCATGAGTCTTCTTAGTGGTTTTAATGAACCAAAATACAACTTTGACATTGACGTAAAGGATGACCGGAAATATTTTTTAGAATTGTTACAAAACAAAAGTCGGATGCGTGGAGCGGTGAAGAATTCCAGTCATTACTATATAATGAAAAGTTTACCACAAAAGCGCATTCATATGCTGCCTGCTATGTGTTTGTGGCTGAGAATGAATTTTCAAACTCCAGAAACTGCCACCATCGGTGGGTCACGGTAGAGGCATTCGCACTATGTAACCTAAGCACTTTCAAAGTAAACCCTCTCTTTGCGTGCCACCATTGAATATCAGATGGGGCATCACAGTGGTGTAGTGCGAGCAGCTACGGCATTTCCCGTATTGATTTATTCGCGTTCTCTATAATATTTAATCTAAATAAGCTCGTTAACTCTTCCAGCCGAATGCACACAGTTCATCGTTGTTTGCCGTTGTTGTCGTCGTCGTTGTCGTCGTCGCTTTCATTGGTGGAGGCTACTTCATGGAGAGTAGCATGATGGTTCCTGGAGGTACTTTTCTTGGAAATTTATAACACCGTACAGTCTTCTGCGGTTTCGAATCGATAACCACGATTGCAGAACTTCAGCTATTTATTTGGGAATATTTACTCACGCATGAATGCTACGGCAAAGTTTACTCGAGTATCATACCCGGCACTTGATGAAGTGTAGAATAATTTTAGAATCAATATTTTCTGGCGGTTGCTGAAGAAAATTGTAAAACGTTCTGGAGGTAAGTTCTTGGAAGCTTTAGAATGAGCCCACCAACTCAACATCAATAGAACATATTACCAGTTTATTTTCTGTTTCCGTAGTCGATTACATCATGTTTTTTTTTCTTTTTCTGATGACTAGAGGATATCGTTGCTTTAAAACATGTAGGTGCAATTCGCACATCTTAAGAAGTCAAACTGTTTTGAAAATGTTCGAAGGGACTACTTGTGGTTATGATTAGAGTTGCTAATAAAAGAGTTGCTTAAAGAGGAACATGAAACCCCAATTCCAAATAATTCTCATTTTGCGTGTGTGAACATTTGATTTGGTGGGATAGCTCCGAAATCTAGATTTGGCTTCCCACCTTGGGTATGCGCTTATGAACTCTGATTATTATTTCATATAAATTCAAAGCGTGACGTACTGAATTTATACTTATTACCCTACATGGGTCTGGGTTCAATCCCTGTCGAGGTCGCTTGGATTTTTCTGAGGCAAAAAAATCTGGTCACGTCTTCCTTCGGAAGGGAAGTAAAGCCGTTGGTCTCGACTCATGTGTTGATGAGTACGATATGTTGGGTCCAGGTGATGGAGTCGTCTTCCTGGCGTCGGTGGTTGTTACCACGTTGTGAGGAAATAGGCCGACGGAAAATAAATGAAGAGAATAAATTTGAACAAGAAAGAAATTAGATTTCTGTGGTCTGGGAAGTATGTTTAAAATACGAACTCTTGGAAGCGATAAACATTAATAATAAATCAAATAATTTATATATAAATGATTGATGCTTTTGGCTTCTGAATTGTTTCTTAAGTAGCAAAATTGTCATCAAATTATGTCGAAAAATATATTATCAGAGATGTTGTATATAAGGAAATGTTATTTGTAGATCACTAATGTTTGGCACGTAAATAAAGACCGTATCGTTTTTTTTGGTACAACTTGAAGCTACTTTGCAAACAAGACTATAACTTAATTTGACAGCTGTTCATTTACCGCGTGTCTTCAGCATAGTAAACAAGTGAATTACGCAGATAAAATTATATTTTTTCATTCAAGAGCAGCAATGAATGGTTTGACAGAAGAAAAGCGTAAAACGATTATGACCAAACTGTACGGAAACTGGTTTAACGATGAGGAAATTGGCGAAGCAGGAAGGAGTTACCGTTCATGCGGTGTAAGATACGCTGAAACGGTTTGGGACACATAATACGTTGCTAAATCTACCTGGTCGTGGTTGTAAACCTGGTTCATCTAAACCAGATTTAGACTAAAAGATTGGTGAGCAGTTCGAAAGAAAAAAGGAGCTGTCGATTAGAGATTGCGCAAAAATATGTGGAAAATCTTCCTAAATGGTTCAGCGCGCTAAGCCACGTAGCTCTCTCAAGTCCTACAAGAAGCAAAAATGTCCCAAACGTAGCAAATTACAAGCGACTTCCGTGAAAACCCGAGCTCGTAAGTTGTACGATGAGGTTATGAGCAAAAAGGAAACATGTATTATTATGGATGATGAAACGTATGTTGAGCTAGACTGCAAAACGCATCCAGGAGCACAATTTAACACAGTGAAGCAAGGAACCAATGTCCCAAACTCCGAAAAGTCATTTTTTTGAGAAAAATTTGGAAAGAAAGTACTGGTATCGTGAAAACGGAGTCCTCCAAATTGTTCGCAAATAAGACGCATTGAAAAGCGTTGGGCTTTGATGAAAGCAAAACTTTGAAAGAAAGGTTCAGAAACCGCTGATATCGACAATTTCAATAAGGATTGAGTAAACGTGAGCAGATGTATCGATGGAACAGTTGTCCAGAACCTAATGAAGAACATTAAAAGGAAAGTGCATGGCGTAGTCAAAAAAAACTAAATAAAAATTACTGTTATTTGATCATTGTTTAACTAAGAAACATTAATTTTTGTAATTTACACTCCGCAAAATAAATAAAAGCTTAAAAAAAAAAAAACAGTTTTACTCTGTACCCATAATTAACGATACAGTCCTGAAGGGCGATACGGTCAAAATTTGGTCAATATCAACTTGACGTATTTCTTTCAATTTTGCATTTGAAAAACCTGAACACCCCTCATTTTAAAGGTGTGTGTGTGTGTAGAATGTTGCTCCTATTTTGATTTTGGAATTCAATCTTCAGTTGTCAAAATGCCGTCCAAGCAAGAAGAGCAGCGTATCAAAATTTTGCTCGCGCATCGCGAAAATCCGAGCTACTCGCACGCAAAGTTGGCAAAATCGCTAAAAGTTGCCAAATCAACCGTTACAAATGCAATTAAAGTGTTTGGGGAACGTTTGTCGACAGCCAGGAAGTCTGGATCGGGGGAAAATCGAAAACCGGAAGCCGCTGAGACGACAAAGAGAGTTGCCGGTAGTTTCAAGCGAAACCCTAACCTATCTCTCCGAGATGCCGCAAATAAGCTGGGTGTATCGTCTACAACCGTGCATTTATACGGCAAAAGGAAGGGGAAAGGTAGCAGATATTTTCAAGCACACGAAACTGTCAAAGTTCGCAAAGAAATATCTGGTTTGGCAAGCCATCTGTACCTGTGGCTTGAAAAGCAGCATTTTCATAGCTTCCGGGACTGTCAACCAAGAAATTTACGTGAAAGAGTGTTTGAATAAACGTCTGCTGCCTTTCCTGAAGAAACACGGTTGTTCCGTACTGTTTTGGCCGGATTTGGCATCTTGCCATTACGGTAAAAAGGCCATGGAGTGGTACGCCGCCAACAACGTGCAGGTGGTTCCCAAGGACAAGAACCCTCCCAACACGTCAGAGCTCCGCCCAATTGAGAAATACTGGGCTATTGTCAAGCGGAACCTAAAGAAGACCAAAAAAACTACTAAGGACGAGCAGCAGTTCAAGGCAAACTGGCTTTCTGCGGCGAAGAAGGTGGACAAGGTGGCTGTACAAAATCTGATGGCAGGGGTCAAGCGTTAGGCCTGGCAATTTGGATTTGGAAAAGCGGAAGCCTAACTGAATATTTTTCCTGAATTTTATACTAATTGAACTTGAAAAAGAAATTTAATTTGATTTTTTAAATAAACGATTTCACCGATTTACACGCGTTTTCCCTTGACCAAATTTTGACCGTATCACCCTTTAATACTTAACTAAATAAACTTCACATTGATTTTTGTTCTTTTTTTGTATTCTCCCAAGCGCGGAAGTAACGATCTTTGATGAAGTTTGTCAGAAGTAGATAATTTATCATCTCCATGCGAAGCGCTAGGAGTGGACGGTAATTTATTGCTAGAACGAAATAGACATGAAGAGAAAGTGTTTTGATAGTTCCGTATAGGGCAACAGCAGGCTTTGAAAATTGAAAGATCAAGTTTGAAAACGAGCGGAGGGTATTGATAGTTCCGTATAGGGCAACGGCAGGCTTTGAAAATTGAAAGATCAAGTTTGAAAACGAGCGGAGGATACTACCGTTCAATAATGCCCTCCGCTCGTTTTCAAGCTTGATCTTTCAATTTTCAAAGCTTGCTGTTGCCCTATACGGAACTATCAATACACTTTCTCTTCATGAAGGAAGAGCATCCACTCCATTCGACCGCAGATTGAGGACATCATACTTCGATGAAGAAGTATTAAAAGAGGCACTTGAACGGGAACAGAACATGATCGAAACACGCTTATGTTCCAAGACAAAGACGGCAGAGGTGGCAATCAAACGTTAGAGTCTGGGATTTCGCTACTGAGCAGTAGTCATCCAGGATGTGAGAAATGCGATCATTAGCGCCAGTTGGAAGGCTGTTGCCGACTCGCTTCAACGTCTCCAGGTTCCTGGGTACCTGTACAGGATTCTGGGCAACTACTTTCAGAATGGGGTACTGGTTTTCAACACTGCTGTGGGTTAGGAACGTGTTCATGTTACCGCAGGAGTTCCGCAAGGTTCAATCCTTGGCCCGGTGCTCTGGAACACGATGTATGACGAACTGTTGAAATTTCCTAACGGGTAAAGATTGTCGGCTTCGCGGACGACATCGCCCTACAAGTCTATGGATAGTTCTTAGAAAAGGTGAAGTTACGGTCACACACTCCATTGACATAGTTGAAGGATCGATGTGCTCCAGGAAACTGTAGTTAGTCCATCACAAAACGGAGATTACTGTGGTCAATTACAGAAAATTGGGGCAAACGCTAGACGCCCGTATGAAGTAGCCTCACGCAAAGAAGTCGTCGCCATTGAAGTGGAGGCAAGGCAAGCTGAAAATCTCGGTACTTACTGACAAAATAGCAATCAGTAAGGCAGAATGCAGTGTCTGGCCATTTACCGTCTCTCATGCCTCTTATTTTCTCAGGCCCAAAAATTGCCCACAGTACGGGCAACGCCGGTCGTAGCGTATATTTGCTGGTACGTGGTGGTACGCCAATTGGAGGTTATTTGATACAAAGGGACACGAAGCGAACGCGCAACAAAGAAACTGGTAGGAAAACCTGAAAACCAGTGAGACACCGTCAAGTATGTCCATTCGTTTCTTCCATCAGGCAAGACCATCGGCAGGCATCCAAGGCAGGAAACCTTTTCTCGAGCATTCACGAATACGTGGTTTAACACCAAAGTCACGGAGGGGTAAGCCGGAGGCAACACAAGCATCAGGAACAGCAAACGACCCCACAGCGGTTTGTTCACGTTTAAGGTTGTCACTTGTAGGTAGAAGTGAACGATGGACGGCAACCGATCTGTTCGTTCGAGGACAGCACGATAGCGACACGGAAGAAGTGAAAGTCACATTAATTGGTTTCAGTGGCGCAACGAGGCCTTCCGGCAAGCCTTTTGACGGCAACTGTAGCAGCATGCAGGAAGTCGCTGAGCAGTGCGTGAGTGCGTTTTGAAGATCTCTAGAATGCTGAAGAGAAATATGAGGAAGAATGAGATGAAGCGTAAAGAAGATAAGTACTGCACGGCCAGCCATTTTAACTCAGTTTTTAGTCGTTTTTGAATCAATTTCTTCAAAATCAAAAACATCGACTCAAATCAGATGGATGTTTTTGATTTGTCGTCATGTCAATCCCAGTAACCTTTACTCAAATTTGAGTGACTCCACTTTTGACGACATTGAGTCAAAAACGACTCAAAACTGAGTTAAAATGGCTGGCCGTGTAGAGAAGAAATGTGAAAAATAGAGAGGAGAGTTTTGAGAAAAATGGCCATAGAGAAAGGGAATCAGGAAGATGGGAGAATTACTATGGGATGTGGGAATGAATAAACCTATTGTTGGATGTAGCCATTTATTTTTGTGGGTGCGAAATATTTTTTCTAGTGCTTGCTTGGAGATTCGCTAAAGCTTAAGCTCCCACGGAGGAATCATGGAAGATTTATTGGAAGAATATTTAACTTTGCCGCCAAATAATGAGGTATCTTATAAGGTTACCCGATTGCGAGCCTATCCAGCTAATTCAGCTGGTCCATGAGATGTCTGTTTTCAGCCTAAATCGAAACCTATGAATGTTCTGACAAAACGATTCTCGGGGTGACCGAGATAATTAATGTGAGTCCCAGTATACTTCGGATCGTTGTGTCGAACCTCAAGCAAGCTAATGAGATTGCTGCCTCTCAGATCTTCATTTTTGAGTGTAAAGTGTGCAACCTAGCACGAGTTTTTAAAATGGAAGGTGTGGGTCACCGAAACTAGTTCAATCCCCAAGATCCTGCACAAACAGGTGGTTGGTCGTTTTAAGAACCATCTGCTTTCTCCAGTGAAGATACTGGATGTGCTAATACCAGGCACAGAATCGATCATTAAGATTGAATAGACATTTATCCAGTCAGACTCGTTTCGTTCTGATTCAACCATCCCTCAATAAGTCAAGTTGGGAAAACTTCGGCTACCTGTGCAATTGTTCCTACCTTGGGTCATGATCTGCCAAAAATGTAAGCAGATGGGTATCAAACCTTCCATTGCGGCAATAAGGCACGATGCTCCACTTACGGGAAGCAATCAAGCTGGCACCTGGCACGGCAATGAAAATATAAATGTTTAATAATAATTGAAATAAAAATCGGTGTAATTATAGTAACATATACTAAATAAAAATATTAACTATAAATAAAATGTAAGACTCAGCTGAAAATAATGAGTTTGAAGGTGTGGTTACCATGACAACGCACATTTTTGTACTGTTTGAATCATGAAATATAGTAAAACCATCGATATTTGTTTTGAGCATAACTCTCCAGCAGACGGTCGTGGACGGACTAACTAACCACCACTTGAAAGCTCATATAATGTACTATTAGAAGCAGTCAACTCTATCTGCTCCTACCTGTTCCTAAGTGTGGTACAGCCGTCGAAAATACGGCAAAAAAAACCGGAAAAAGTTCAATAACTCATCCCACTGAAATAATGCAGGTATAGTATGTTCTAGAAAATTTCGTATTTTGATATTGCAAATAACTTTGTAGAACATTATATTGTCCTTAAAATTAAAAACAAAATGTTTCGGTGAAAAATGTGTTTTTGGAGGTTAGTTCTTACAAAACGCTCTCTATCTCCAATTGGGTGAAACAGACGATTTATATCTTTTCAGCAAAGTTGTTTGTATTGACTTTTTCTACAATTTCGCTGAAGACATCAACTCTCTATCTTAAAATCCTAAAAAAATTGAATTTTTATCTCACTTTTAGGGGGATTGATCACGAAAATCATGTCGTCAAAATATGAAGCTTGTCATATCCATCAACTTTGCCAAAGACGCCATCGCTCTAGCTCCACTATTTAGGGAGCTATGAATTGAGAGCGTTAAAATCGACTTTTTGACCACTGTGGACTGGTGGGATCAAGGACATGCAAAATCGATTTCTTCCTGGTGTTCGTAGTACAAACTACTCCCAGGACTTTTCATCTCCCCTACTTCATATGGGCTGTTCTTGTTTGTTTTTGTGGGGGTTTTCTTTTCATTTCTTTTTTTTTTCGGTCCGCTGAAAAGCTTTGTGTTGGGGTTGCTTTTCAATACAATTTCTTTTTTGATGGATAATTTTCCAATAGAGGTCTGGGATTTGATCACTATTCTGCAGTGGAATTGTCGAAGTCTTATTCTTTAACTGGATTCTTTCAAATGTGATTCATTTGCTATTTGTGAAACATGGTTCGCTTCTGAAATTGATCTCCCGTTTCATGATTTCAATATTATTCGTCTTGATCGTGAGGATTCACGCGTAGGGGGAGTACTTTTGAAGATCAACAAGTGCTACTCCTTCTATAGAGTGAATTTTTCTCAAATTGCAGGTATTGAAGTTGTCGCATGTCAGACTTTTATGAAAAACAAAAGCCATTGCATTTCTTCTGTCTATATTCCACCTAGAGTCTTAATTTACAAAAAACTTCTTTCAGATATTTGTTCGATTTTAACTATTCAGATTTTAACTCTCACGATACTGGATGGGGAGAACTGTGTGATGATAACCGGTCTTCCTTGATATATGACCTCTGTGACAACTTCAATATGACAGTTCTTAACAATGGAGAAGTCAAACGTTTGGCTGGTACATCTTCAGCTGGCAGTAGAGTAGACCTCACACTCTGTTTGTATTCATTATCGTTGGATTGCACATGGAATTTAATTAAGGATCCCCATGGTAGTGATCACTTGCCCATAAACATTTCGATTGCTACCGGGTTCAATCCGCCGGAATCCATCAACGTCGCGTATGATCTTACCCGTCAAATTGATTGAACAAAGTTCAGGGCAGCTATAGAAGAAACCGTACTGATATTAGAAGGGCTCCAACCTCTGGAGGAATATAACTCTATGTCCAACTTGATCTTAGACAGCGTACATCAAGCTCCAACTCAACCAATTCCAGGAACGCCATTTCGCAGGAAACCTCCTTCTCCATGGTGAGATCAACAATCGCAGTTTCCCGTTGACCTGAGCATTTTGAAGAATACACGGCTCTCGAATGCGAACTTAAGTGCTCATCAAGGCCAAGAAACGTGGATATTTGTGACGATTCATGGACGGGCTATCGTGAAACATCAATCAACACTCTTTGGAATACAGTGCAAAGATTGCGTAACCGAACTACGTACAATGAGAGCGAGGAGTACTCGGACCAATGGATCCTCAAGTTCATGTGATAAGTTTGTCCAGATTCTTTGGCGGCATGGATGATTCCTCGCGAATTCGATAGATGAGATCAGCCAATCCTTTTCAGTGGTAGAGTTCTCTGTCGCCTTGTTTTCGTTTGGCAACACGGCTCCAGGGGATGATAGGATCAAGTTTAACTTGCTTAAAAAACTCCCAGACGTCGCTAAGAGGTGCATGTTGCACTTGTTTAATCAGTATCTGGAACTCAATCTTGTTCCGGATGATTGGAGACGAGTGAGAGTTATTGCCATTCAAAAACCTGGTAAACCCGTGTCCAACCCCAAATCCCCCAACTGATACATCGCGATGTTATCTTGTACTTGAAAGTTGCCGGAGAAAATTAACCTCTTCCGTCTGGACAAATGAGTTCAGACGAACAATATAATTTCAGATACTCAATATGGTAAGAGAAGAAGAGAACACGTAAGAGAACGAACGATTATCAATTGGGCTTTGGATTCAGTATCTGTTGATGTTCTTTCAGATAAACTTCACGCTTGTGACTTTTCACCTTAAAATAACATTTTGTACGATTTGCTGTCAGAAAAACATATAAGCTTTTGTCATGCAACTATACAGCTTCCCAGGGTTCATGTTTAAGTTCCCTTTTGTATATTTTTTATGTCAAAGGCATTGATATTTATTTAGGTGACAAATGCACGTTGAGACAACTTGCAGATGACGGCGTAGTGACTATCACAGAACCCAACGGGGTCGACCTGCAAGGACCCTACAGTATTTCTTAGACATTTTTTTCACTTAGGGTTTACAGCTAGATATTGAATTCTCTTCGGTTGTTTGTTTTTTTTAGGAAGCATAGGCTGCACATCTGAAGCATCAAATTTGGGGTCACCAATAACTCACTTCATGTTCATTAAATATCTTAGGGTCTGGTTAAATTCTAAGTGCACTTGGAGATCTCACATTGAGTATCTTAAGCAAAAGTGCCAGCAAAAGATGTTATCTTCGAACAATTATCGGAACCTGGTGGGAAGCACACCCTCGAAAATCTTCTAATATGTTCTTCACTTAAATTATTTTAAGCCATGTTGTACACTTAAATCCTCAATAATACAATGCATCTTATGTTTTAGAGACAGAAACAGTTGAATATTTGTATTTTTTGGATACCAACCAACAGTTCTGGACACAAAGTAATGGAAAATAATTGATTACTTCAACCATGATTTAAAATAAACTAAAAATGATTAAAAATAAAACAAAACCGGTACTCTGAAAGGGATGAGTTAATTACATATTGTCTACTTAAGGTCTTGCAAGTCTCAAATGTTTCACTTCGGCCCTCTATTGGCTTTTTTTGCTCTTTTTTTTTGCCCCATGTTATGTTTTTCACTCTTCGGTATGGTATCTTTTTGGTTTTGCTATGTTTGGTTTTTTTTTGTGTTGAATTTTAATGTAACTGAACATAATTTTATTATTTTTTTAATTCGATTTCCTTCCATTTAGGCCAAAGTTGCATAACCACCTTGCCGGAGGATATTCTGTAATCTATGCTATCGCATCATCGTGTTTACCAAAACAACATCAAGTACCACACCAGGAGCCAACATCACCATAATGCATCTCGAAAAACATCAGCAAATACGAACATCTGTGTGATATTTGATTTGTTATCAATATATGTTCCCTTAACTTCATGCCGGCACTCGCTAGCCACATCCGTGGAACGAGTAAAAGCAAAACGAGTATGCTACAGTAACGTGACGAAAGTGATTTTCCTATCATCATCGTTGTTATGCATTCAATCCAGGCGATAGCTGGGATAGGTAGGATGTCCTATACGGCAACTGGAGACTTTGATAGTTTTGGCACCGCAGAGCACAAAAGTAGTTTTGTTCGATTAAATCCAACCAGTCGAGGCGAGACGAGAGCGAACTGCAGCCCTGAATAGGGAACCAAATACTTCTGAGGCAAAGTGGTAATGGAAATCGATTTCCCGCACTTGTCTGCCTTGTGGCTTCTGAGAAGTCGGCTCCGGTTCGGTACATGCAGCGAGTTCGACTCATTTCAATTCAATGGATAAAGTTGAGAAAATTAAAATTTTCAAGTTTGTTTACGTTCTCCTTCATTTCCATCCTTAGTTCGGCTAAGCTGCTGTACTGAGCTGTCTGGTACGATAGTAGGTATGGACATTCCAGCAGAAGACCGGGTCGGAGATCATGGGATGAAGCTGCTGTTGGTGGTTTATTAATGGTCAAAGTTGAATAAGCCATTGGTTTTTGGTTTGGTACCAATTTCCCAGCAAGCAAGGCGACGGGAAACAGCACCAGGAAAAGGGAAATGACTTTTTGCCATTGTTTTGTAAAGGTTATTGTAATAGAGGTTACTTTCTTTCGAGCACTGCTTTCGAATGCAATGAGTTCGGTTATTGAAGGACATTAAACTGTTTTCCAATTCAGAGCAGATAGCAGACAGTTTCAAGCGTTTTTGTAGTGGCTTGAGCAACCCTGATTTCCGACGCTGAGTAAATGGCCAGATGTTTAAGGCACGAGTAGTGGTTTCTTATCGGTTCTGCTTTCTAAATGTGTTTTTCAGCCGGAAATGAAACATTGAGCGAGTTAATAAGCTACATTCACGAGTCCTTGCTTTCCTTATTGCTGAGAAACGTTTCACTGAAGAGGGTGTGGGATAACCATGCTCAGGTTGTATAAAGGTATAAGCAAGCCTAAATTATCTACCCAAGTTTGGTCACGTTTTGTTTTCGTATTCGAGATTTACACAACAACTAATTTCAAATCACTAATCGTTGTTTTGCACGCGAGCTTGTAATTATTCAATCGGTATGCCAGAGGTAATTTATATTTGCTAAATTATAGTCAACCTGCGCTAGAACGGTTTTTCATGATAGATGTTTACACTCTGTTGAGCTGGCTGAATTTTTTTTCAATGTGAACAAGTTAAAGTAATTTGAACAAAAAGTATCTAGTTTAGTAGGTCTCGAATAGACATCTTGAACACATGCATGCGTTGAACATAATTTCATACAATTTATTGAAAATTTGAAATCATGCCGTCCTTGTGACCAATCAACAAAATAAGGCATAATTTCTCAATGCCACTAGTATGTCCCACCTCAAATCTTACCACAGTTGAGATATCAATAACAATAAAAATAATCAGTAATTCTCAAAAGTCAAGACCCAACCGATACCATTCCCCCCGTAAACAAAACAATCATCAATTTCCATTTGCTTACTTCGTTTTTTTTTCATGAAAACACAATCCCTAAGCTTGAATCGAGCAAAGCTTTTGTGTTCCAATACAAAGCCAAACAGAAAACAAAAAGCATCTGCAAAGACTCCGGAAAAAGATACTCGATGACTCTCTTCGGTCTCGTTTTTATAACCTGTAAATTTTCCGGTGAATTGAAATAAATTTGTTCTCCCATTAGAATACCATTTACATACGATTTAAAAATTCCATTTTCCAGCAGTTTTCCACTGTCCGTTTTGATCAATGCTTTTGCAATGGCCACGCTGCCGTACATCCACCGCCGACGAAGGCAGTAGGAAGCTGTGTGAGACATTGGCATCCGCCTTTTTAGGGTACATACAAAAGAAAGATAATGTGACGCTGCCCACATCAACTGACGAGGTAGTCTACCGAATGTACGAATCCACCAGATTCACCAACGACACTATCACATACTAGACCCATACCAGGAGAGAGCAAAAATCCCGTGTACCCATTTAAATGGATGCTAGCTTTCTTCGGAGTGAGGTCCTGTCTTTGGGGAAAAATTGTACGTCTGGCTGACTCGGGGAGGAACCGTTACCTGCTGGCTTGCCCTCCGGTTTGTTGTTTGACTTTCTATTCTAGGGCGCAAAATTTATGCTGTCTCATGGTGAACTGGGAACTTTGCTTTCGTGTATAAGCGTCAGACATGAATAGTGGATATGCATGTGCCAGGATTTTAGCAGTTGTTCACGTGGGAGGTGAAATGGGCCGAACCTTAACTGTAGAGTACCGGAAGTTGTAATTTCAATATTTAAGGATAACGGTAACAGGACCGTTTTGAGTAAAATTTTAAAATTTCACTTTATTTTTTGTAAAATTAAATCGGGATTGATATCAAAATTCGAGAGACGACAAAATTCGAAAGTTTTCTGTGGGAAATATAATATAGTTTTTTTTTTTTTAAGATAGACGAAGCCAGGATTACAAATAAAAGGGGTGAATTTTGACCTACTACTAAATCGTATTTTAAGTGAAAATTTCTAAAAACTGTACAAATTTTTTTTCACTAGGCCTAGTTAAAAGAATCCTCTAATCTTCAATAAGAAAACAATGAAACGTACATTCTTAACACGCAGTCTTCAATCTTTGGCAACCGACATTTTCACACGGGGGTTGAACAACAACTCACGCAAAAAATAGAATAAAAACTGCTTACGGGTTTCCAGAAACATTCAAATAAAAAGCCGACCATCGACTCAATATGCTTCACACAGTAAAGTCTGTATCTACAATAATGCGGACACTTCTAAACTGCAGTGAACAACAAATTGCACATTATATTCCAATTGTGATAGTTTAATTCACGAAGTAAAAACAAAGTTATTCGCTATAAGCATAACATTTTCGAAGCTTGTGGCCTTCTTTATCCAAATTTATTGGAAGTGTTTGATATTTTGAATTCCTTGTTTTTTTAGAAAGCTTCCGCTTCATTAGAGCCCAATATCTCTTTCGATTGGACGTAGCTCTAGACAAAATTGGCGGATTTGCGGTTTTTACTACAATATTCACTTTGCTTCGTACCGCTCCATCCCAGTTTAAGCATAATGGCATGATACCAAATCAGGCCAGAACAAAGGTTTTTGTTTGTGTTTTTTGATGAAATATAGCAATCGCTTCTTACTCTCTCTGCCGCACATGCAAGTTGCTTGCCAAACAGGGTATTAACTATTTTTTTTTTTAATTTAGAAGCTTTTTCGTCCTGAAATACTGAGCTGTAACATGGATAGACAGATAGATATCTTCATTATTGAGTTTTTCAGCCTCGGCTAGTTCAGCTCATTGACTGTAACATTTCTGGTAATGGTAGAATAGAAAAATACCTGGAAGCTTGTAACCGTTCCCAAATTCTCCGAGCTGATGCAGCAAACACAGTGGCTTAAGCGCCACTCCCGTTACCGGGATGCCACTGTTCATGTATACATTTCGCCCGATTAAGCTGGTGAGAGCATAAGTGCAGTTCGCTGGGTCGTATTGAACGGTTTCTAACGGAATCTAACACAATCGACGAATTGGGTGGAAAACAACAATCGTGTTCGAAATCAGCGCAAAGTGAAGCGTAACGTAAGGATTTCCTGGGCGGAAAAGTTCACCCCAGGGCTTAGTATTCGATATATAAATCAAAGAAGGGAAAGTAGGAGTTCATTTTATGTATTAATTCTTATTTCTTTTTTTTAATTATTACTGGTGTGAGTGTGTGTGTTGTGTCGTGTAATGGCCATGACGAAACATACCTGCACAGGATTTTTGGCGGCTGTCTGTGGCATCAGACGAGGGCACGTGGATATCGTGCGATGTTCTCTTGAGCACAGTGGTGTAACCAGGTGTTCCAACTGGCTCGCGGGATCCCGACGCTTTAGACAGTAGAGTCTGCTCCAATCCAATACGGTCGGACTATAGGTGCGGGGCGAGGGTGTCGGCGTATCCGGTACTCTACCCGATCGGACCCAAAGGAACGCAGGCAGGCCGGAAGATTTCACTCTCCACCCCGTTTGGCTACCAAACTGGCGGACCTGGAAGAGCGCGGTCGTCACCGGTGATGTCCCACGTGGACGGATGCCAAATAAGATGGCGGAAACGATGGACAAAAGGCTTTTGTCCATACAAAAAAGCGCCCGTTGGATGCTGATGTCCAACGCACTATAGGAATTAGAATTAAATCATAAAATGATCTCACATTTATAATAATTACCTTTTGCTCAAAAAAATAAGATGCACAAGAGCAGAGTTTTCGCTTCTTGTGATCCAACTAAACTGGAAACTGATTTAGAAAAATAAATAAATTACACAATTCACACTGCGCTGTTTTAATACGATTTTTTGAATCAACTTTCCCTAAGATTTATTTAAATTATTTTAACCGCACCTTTTGATATAAATTAAATTTAGTTTGATCACAAAACTAACCGTCTACTCTCGAACCGACTTAATTTGGAAATGCCAGATTAATTCTTTCGGCATCACTATCGTACTCCAAAATCAGCCTCGTCATGCAATTGGACATTTACCAATACTAATTCAATACCTATTAGACGAGCCCACAGTTTACTAACTTTTAGCCAAACGATAATTTTAGTACTAATTTATAAAGATTTTATTTTTATACAGATACCATTTTATAGCAACCTAAACATTGAGTTATAGCTGCATTGCTAATGGTTCATGAAATCAAATAAAGTCCAAAAATTATTGTGAATTAATTTAACTGCAATCGAAGGTATTTTACCAACTACCTAATCCAAACACATGAACCAATAATGAGAAGGTCTAGAACGTTACAAGATGCATATATTCCTCTAGGACATAAGTTTCATGGTCCATAACAACGTATGAAAACTTCGTCAAAAATTCGCAGAACTAACGTTGAGCCCGTGATGTGGCTGTCAAGTCCTATGTATCGTTACGATTTGTATTGTTTTTCTTTTAAATGACTTCAGCCTCAAATCCTTTTTGCATTATTGGATAAAACCAGGTGACACTCCTTCAATATCCTCGTTATCTTTCGGTTCATGACAGGATCAGCACGTCCATAGATCTTATCACTTCTTGGTTTCTTCGCGACCTTCAAACGTTCCGAAAATGATTTGAGAACACCGTGAAAAGGTGGATCCGATTTTTTTTAAGTTCCCGTATTGACAAGTCAGGATTTGTATAAAATCCGCTCACGCACGTGCTTTACATTCGTCGCTATCTTGAACACCAAACATGGAATATAAACACCAATCAGTCTTTTTCATCAAAGATTCCCTGCTACATATATCTCAGCAATTTTTTTTTTCACTCCTACGTGCAATATTTCAAAATTTATAGTGATGTGAATGTGTCCTAAAAGTTTAATAGAAACCCCAAGTCTCATCATACTTTTTCTTCTTGTTTGTAGGTTCCGGTCAGTATTAGACTGCTTCATCACTGGAAGTAGACGCATCCACCTTAGATATTGCACTCATCAACACCCAAGCCGAGGTCAATGGAAGCCAACGAGTTTCACTAAGAATTTTCAGAAACGATCTGTGCGATGTCAGCTTTGTTCAATTACTTGGATATTTATAAATTTATGCTTGGAAATTGAGCCTAGAAACTTCATTGTTTTCTCAATACCTATTTTCACAGAAGAATTAATATTCAGTTCACAGCAGTAAAATAGTGAAAATATTATAGAACGTTCTTTGTATATTAATAGTATCCAATAAAAGGCGAAGACGAAATAATTGCAACACACACAACTGAATGTAACTTTTTTTTTTTTCAATGTATAGAAATGAGACAAATTTTACACAGATGCTCTTTAAAGTAGATAATTTACATCCTGTGAATTGCGAAGTATTGTGGTTTGTTACGGCCAAGATGAAAGTGAGTAAAGTGGAGACATGTTCAAAAAATGTGCACTCATATTCAAAATCATAGCTGTCTCATCGTGCTTTGCGAAAAATCTTGCAAATCTGTAATTCAACTGTCTCAAGAGTACGAAAAAAATTCAACATCTGATTTACTTTGAACCACAAGCGTGGAAGGAGAAGGGAAATCGGGAGCTGCATTTAGAAAGACAGAGGGAAAGGTTAAGGGTTATTTTACCCAAAATCCCAAAATTTGGAAACGTTATGTTGACAAAAAAAGTTAGCGTTTCGCAAAGATACGTTCAAAAAGTCAAGGCAAGGGCTGGATTATATATATAAAAGCTTCTCAACTTCCCAAACCGCGAAGAACGGAAGCACACTGTTGCCAAGATACGTGCTAGGAAGCTCTACACGGAGATCTTGGCCAGATACAGGTGCTTTGTGATGGATGACGAAACATACGTCAAAGCTGACCTCCAACAAATGCCAGAACAGACGAACTTTGACAGACGTAGAAAGTGGATACAAAATCAGAAAAAAGTACTGCATAGGACAGAATAGAGTGATACCTAAAATCAAACAAAGTTCGCCGAACTACAAAGTTGACCATCTACAAGACATTAATTAGACCGGTAGTCCTCTACGGCCACGAAACATGGAAATTACTCGTGGAGAACCAACGCGCCCTTGGTATCTTTGAACGGAAAGTATTGCGTACGATCTACGGTGGAATGAAGATGGAAGACGGAACATGGACGAGGCGAATGAACCACGAATTGCATCAGTTGCTAGGAGAACCTCCCATCGTACACACCACTAAAATCGGTTGACTACGATGGGCTGGGCATGTCGTAAGAATGTTGGACGACAGCCCAGTTAAAATGATTCTCCAAAACGAACTGACGCACAAGAAGAAGAGGCGCGCAACGAACAAGGTGGCTCGATCAAGTAGAAGGCGACCTGCGGACCCTTCGCAGACTGCGAGGCTGGCGAGGTGCAGGCATGGGCCGAATAGATTGGAGATAACTTCTGTGTACAGCAGAGACCGGCTTTGATCTGATTGGTACCCCGTAACGCACCACGAAAAGATGATCTACCAGCGTTAAGGGTCTTCTGTAAAGGCGATAAAAATAAACCTATTTTTCTCTAAGAAATGTGAACTCAAAAGTACAGCAAGAATAAAACTAAATTTGATATCAAATTTGGCGCTCGTTTAGTGAAAACAAATATTGATTTCCATTTGATGTTGATATCAAAATTAGTTTTTGAATTGCTATCTTTATGATGTTAGACTTTTTTGGGTATTTGTGTCAAAAGACCGAAATTGAACAAATCAGCCTTTCTGTGTCATATGACCGACGTTTCTTTTTTTTTATTCTTCTGATACAAGGATAACTAAAAGGCCTAGGTTATCAAGAAACTCATCAATTGGAATGAGTGCTTCATTCGAAAACAGATGTGCAACCTGTCCAACGGTTCCAATATCATTACTTAGCTGCACCGCACGGTAAACCACGGATCATACGACAATATTCACTAATACATGTTTGAAGAAGCAAGTTAACCGGGGTTTGTACGAAAGGGGCTTGTAAGAACGTGATTTTGAAAGTTTCAACTCAGAGAATCAATTAAAGTAATCAATAACTAGAGGATTTCTCATTTATTTTAGTATCCGGCTTTTTTATTTGGAATAAACGTGCGATCGCTAATCTCTAATACTGCAATTTATCATATTCATGACACGGAAACTTCACGGAGCGTGGGGGAGTGAAAAAGAGATGGTCATATTCCAATATTAGTTGAAATGCTATCCTAGAGTATAATTAACAGTATGCATAAAATATAGTAACATAAACTCCTTTCACCCTTCAATAACAAACCATTTATTTTGAGCCGAAGAAACTGAATTTAAATCAAACGAAAATTATATTGTGTTGTAAATGATTCCATGTCATCATTACTTCAAACTTTCCAGAAATCTCCATCAATTCAGAGGGCAACAATCAAAACACAAGTGGAGCAAAAACTCGCATAACGTAAACAGACAAGCATACAACTCCTGAAAAACTCTCCGCCCGCAATCTCCGAAAAGATGGGCCTGCCGAAAAACAAAACAAAAAATGGAACAGACGAAAATAAAACTGAAGTGTCGTCATTTATAGCTCATTTGCTTTTAATGATGCGACGTGGTTTTGTTTATCAACGAGTGAGTTTTTCCGACTTCCCAACTCCTGTGGGAGCAGAGGGAAGGACATGAACGCAAAAACAAAAGAGCGGAAGCTGCGGGAAGACCTCTGGGCATCATCACCATCAACATCATGACGACGGCGGCGAGTACAAGTAGCAAATAGCGGCAGCAGGTTTCCCGTCATTTTTTTTTCTTTCTTCTCTATGTTATTTGGGTTCGTCTTCCTGCCATTTGCCGACCTGGTGCTAAAGGTTGACTTCCCCAGTGCTTTCGGGGGGACAAGATGGGTTTCCTAGGTGGTAAAATTGTGTACATATTCCGTGCATGAGTACCGGAACGGTACCGACAGTAAATGAATGAAGGAAACTTGGAACTGCACAAATATTTACGAATCGTCTTTCATTTGGACCGTTGAGTAGGATGGCAAGGGGCGCAGGAGAGAGGGAAGATTATTAAATTATCCTTGTAATGGGGAAACTTTTTTGCTTCTTTGTCTTGTTGTTTTCGGCGGTCAGGTTGTTAGGTGGTTGGTGGTGGAGGTGCCGTTCCACTGTATGTATCGACAAGGGGTCGGGGATGGTGAAGGGTCTCTTCGGGTGACAACGTGATTAGCAGCTATTAGATGGACGAATTTATAGCGTTGGCCTAGCAGGCGTTTGTAATTTGTTGCCAGAGAGAATTATTCCTGTAAACGAGTTTGAACGAATAACGGTGCTGGCCGTAATTAGGTTTCTAGAATATATAGTAGGGCACAAGTTTATTGCAGGGAGACAGGAGCGGATTTTTTCCACATAAATTTTCTTGATAGCATCATTTACCTGGGTGTGTTTTGGATGCCTTACCTGCAAAGGAAATAAAAAACATTTGTTAATGTTTTCATGGCTAGGAGATATATGTTTCAAGATTTCAAATCAAATCCACGCGAGATATGACCGTTCTGAAAACGCTCATGATGAAACTTTTGTTCGATGCTTTAACTTAATATGTCGAGTATATTTTCTTATAATTTATTGTTTTGAAACACATTTTCACCTGGATTATAACAAAAGCATTTGGAATGATGATTGAAGCATTTGGAATTTTGGCAATAGAACACGTTTTAAAAAAAAATACACTTTCATTATTATTGACGCGTTAATTGTTCGTTTGACTTGATGTTAAAGACATTAAACCTTTTGCATTGTAAGGGCAAAAGAGAATTCAGATTAAATTAATTTCATCTGTTGAATTTAAGTAAACAACAATTCAGGCTTTGATATGCAATGAACAGATAACTTATAAATATAAGGAAAAAACTATGTTCAAAATACAATCCAGAAAATCTTAAATACAAATCCAAAGGTAAACTATTAATTCTGATTACTCGTCAAAACTTCGCTTCACGGAGCACTATCGATCTTAAAGGACACGCTACATTAGCTCGTCTAGAATATTGAATCACTGCAAAAAAAGCAGCGGCCTAGCCAAATCAAGTTTCCCTAACAGCGTGAACATTTTGCCTCCTGTGCTCTTTCACCATCCGGAGAAGATTTGCTGAAGAAATGGCGTGATAACAAAATGCAAGTCAAGCACAGTGAAAAAGTACGATGTGGTAAAGAGGATGGCATAGAATAAAAAAAACGCTGATGAATTGTTTGATTTGTACATCCCTGATGCTTAATTGAACGTGAATTTACTGTCGAAGCAGAAGAACGGCATGGAGCAGTTTTTGCAGAAGGACCGTTTTGTGTTTGGCCATATCATTGAGCATGATTTGCGGGGTTTGAGAAAGTCTGGAAGTGTCGATTGGTTTGTGAGGAAGTGAAAATCGAAACGGGTGTGACGCGACGGTTCTCCGTCCCCTAGGCAGCGTGTAATTGAACGAGGATGATTGGACATCTTCTAATGAGGTTTATCACTTCTGTCTTTTTAAGCCAACTTGAGCTGAAGGATCATCATGCCGATGCTGTTTACGATAATAGATTGATTAATTGATAATGAGTTGTCGATTGTCGTTTATGGTTCGAAGTTTGCAAGTGCAAGTTTTCGAGCTCAATTGAGTTGTGACAAAGCAACAATTTTCAAGAAGCCTTGAAAACCACAAGGAAGCCCGCTTTGTGTCCCCACACAAAAATGACAAAAACTTGTTCGTTAAGCTTAATCGAGTTTTGTGCATATAATCTTTTATGAAACAACAACTAGTTGAGTACTGGGACCATGGACAAGGACACCTACCATTCATGAATAATAGAACACTCAATTTCCGTCAGAGAGTCTCACTTTACGGTTCATTGGATGATGTTTTGAACAGAACAGTTTCAGGAGTTTCAGGGGCAGCAAACTCGATGTAGGTGTTGCCGTTCTAATGAAGATATCATGTCACATTATTGTATTTCCATCAAGATTGTTTCGCTACCAAGGCACATTTCATTCCACATTCAATTCAACGTCCCTTTCGATTCCAGTGCAAACAAAGCCAACCTGAAGAAAATGATATTCCTTAGACGATACGCTGAATAATGAATAAATTAAATACTGAACAGCAAGATTTAACATGGGACCTCTTTGTGGCTTGTGCCGATGGTGGTAAATTGTTTCTCTCGTCTTGCAAGGACTATCAAACTCTTCCCAATGATGCAACCCTTTAAGAAGTATATTTGTACGCAAAAGACCGAACCGAGATGAGCTGCTCAGTTCCATGCCCAGAGGCATTTCAGTAATCTTAATAAGTGTGACTTCACTCTGAGTATTTGCTGAGAGGTTAAGAACTTAGCTAACGGCTGGTATGAAAGTGAAATTGATTGAATTTAATGTTCGTCTAGAGGCAAATAAGGAACGATAGAGAACTGATCCAAAACTTAATTTTATGATACTACTCAGTTGGTTGTCTTTCTTATGTGGTCCCCATACGATGATGATTCTTCTTTTGGTTGATGATAAGAGTAGAATAATTTATGGAGAAACTGAAACATTCTCCGTTATTAATTTTAACTGTTTCTTTTAACATATTCATTAAGGCAATTTAGAAATAACTCCTTCTAATGCATTATTTAGCTGTAGAAAAAAATTGGTTTTAGGGGATGGATGTGAGACGAGACTTCATTCGTGTGAAGTCTCGTCGCATGTCTAATGAATATTCTTTAAACGCTACCTTATACCGTGCTGGGCTGAGTGACATAAATCTCTGTTAACGTGGACAAGGTTACCAGGACACAGATGACGTAATTTAGTCTTGTGCTGAGCAGAGCGTGGAGACAGATCTAAGTTTTATGATTTCCTCGGCCCGAATCAGATAACTTTATGTACCCGTGGAGGGTAATAATAACTCGACAAGAACGATAACGTAAAGTTTATTATTTAGTTTTAAAACTTCCTTCTTGGACGAGAACTATTTTTTTGGACGAGAGCTTGTTAAGGAATACTTGAAATCACCATCTTCATAGGTTGCTGTCAGGAAATATGAAAATCAGTGGTTGCCTTGTATTCTCAATACCACTTCGGTGACTCTAAGAATCTGGATCCGGGTGGTGTCCAGAGATTTTGTGAATATATCCACTTGTTGGTCCATGGTGCTGATAGCTTCAATTTTGATATTCTCGACTCAGCTGAAGGCCCATCTCCATGGTTTTTACTAAGGGATTACATAACGACACCCAAACTTTGTCATCATTTGTAAAGCGTTGGATTCCTGCGACATTTGTCTTTGGCAGCTGACAAATACAAGCAGTCTTGAGCTTGTTAATCCCAGTTCCAGCAATAAAAAATTCAGGCTCCCATTCCAGCAACGATTGATTCAGTCGAAGTAATGACTTCTGCAGATTGCAAACGGTGTTGTAACCAGCTGAACTTCCATCAGCAACCTCGATGCTCCTGTTTCAGGCTGGCTTCACGTCCAGTTGGTGTAGATGAAAGCCATATTGCACAGTACATTCAGCAACAGTACTATACAAACAATAGCCAGTTGTGCAACAGAAGCAAAGTTTCCTCGTAGTCGATTCCAGAATAATGCAGAAACCCCTTCACCACGAGGCGATCATTATAACGAACCGGTTATCCATTTTCATTGTCCTCAACCCTATCAGACCAAAACAATGCAGAAACCCCTTCACCACGAGGCGATCATTATAACGAACCGGTTATCCATTTTCATTGTCCTCAACCCTATCAGACCAAAAAATTATGTATTCTGATTGATTTGGTGCTTAATAACATAGAAATCATTGAAAAAAGTACAAAATACAATTTTGAGGTGCGCTAGGTCGTCAAAACTTTTCTGGAGTTCAGAACATAACATCTAATGTTATAACAGTTGCTTTATCCGCTGTACAAGGTAACAATATGAATTAAAACATATTCAATGAATGTCCTGGAAGATCAACAGACTTTATAAGATCATCTTGGGATATTCTGTATAATCGAAACTGTTCAGGGATTCAGAACTTAAGATCTACTGTTTTTGAACATCCCAAGATAAGCTGATAATGACTAGTGACCTTACAGAAGATTTTCTGAATGTGTTTGAGTGCATACCGTCACCTTTCATAGGTTAAAAAGCTACTGTTAGGACTGTAGATTCTAACTTCTGAATTCGAGGGCAATTTTGATGATTTAGAACATACCAAGATATCTCATTATATCTGTTGACCTTCCAGAAGACTCACATAATTTTTTCAAATACATATTGTTACTCTGTTTAGTCCAGCAAACTACACTTACAGCTGAAGATTTTAAGTTTTGAACTCCAGGATGGTTTGAATATCCTAGAACATCCGAAGATTATTTCATAATGTCTGTTGTTCTTCCAAGATATTCAATGAATATGTTTCAATACACATCGTAGCTTTGGATAGCGTAGAAAGCTTTTGATACAATTGTAGGTCTTATGTTTTGATCTCACTGATAATTTGGATGACCTAGAACATGTAATATGACTATATAATGTTTGTTGATCCTTAAGAATATTAATCAAATACGTTCAAATATGTATTGTTACTTTGTTTTGCCTAAATATTACTGTTATAACAGTAAATCTTAAGTTTATTTATTTATTTCGTCAAGCAATGTAGACTACAATGGTTACAATGTTTTACTTACATGCTATACATTATTTCTGTTGTCTTTTAGACGAGATTTTACTTGTTCTTTAGACATAGTGATGCCAATGATTCCGCAATGTAAGTTATACTGGCGCATCATTCGATTAATGGGGCCATTTTTTGCATAATTTGTTCTGTATGATTTTTCTAAGAATAATTTCCGTGTTCTAAGATGCCGGCTGGGAGTATAAAAGCTCAATTGCGAGATTAGTACTTCTGATTTTATACGTTGTGAAATAATGTCATTGATGTAGAAAAGCATTGCAAATTCGCGGCGTTCCTTAAGCGTGTGTAAATTGATAAGCATTCATCGTGCTTCATAAAATGGCAGTGGAAGTACAGCCCAATTTAATTTCCTTAGGAAAATAAAAGAAATTGTTTTTGGACGGATTCTATGCGTTCTTCATGTATGGCACAGTACGGATTCCATACTAGGTTGCAGTATTCCAAAATTGGCCTTATTTGTAATATATAATAATTTAATGGTGTATGGATCTTGAAAATTGTGGCTGAACCTCTTAATGAAGCCCAGCATGCTATTTGTTTTTTTTTTTATTTGTTTTAATGTTCTACACTGGAAATTTATTTTCGTAAATACGCTTTCACTCGTTTCGTAAACATGGATTTTGTACATAGAACAAATGTCTCGTGTATTGTATGAAACATTCATATTGCTTTTTATCTGGTAAAATGCTATCATTACACCTTTTTGTAGAATGCACGAAATGGATTTCGTGAAGACCAACCAATCGCTGCTTCTCTGTTGGTGTTGCTGCTGGGATGGGCGAGAATAATTTATTCATCCCAACAACAAACTTAAAGCGCTGCCGAGAGTTATAACTTCATACCCATTAATCAAGGATCTTCTCATGTGTTACCATAAAGATCTAGTGAGATCAACCACGGATTCAATAAAAGCCCTTTTACAAAAATATGGGATCAAATCCCATGCCAGAAACATTAAAAGAAAAATAAACGCTGGACAACTCCACGCGATTTCGTTTTTTTTCTCAATTACCCACCTTGCACCCACCAGAGAGACGTTTCTTTTTAATTTGTAGTAAAATATTCGTAGCTCTTTGTATTGTTTTTGTGCAATGAACGAATGTTCTTTCTGTTTCAACAAATGTTTTGTGCTTTTGACAGTAGCGCGTGCGGCATTAATTACGAAGGAAGCTTCATAGAACGTACAAATCAGTTTCGTTGCAGAAAACAACGAATGGATTCGTAAGTGCTACCTTTGATTTCGTAGTATAAACTAAAATTAATTTTCAGTGTACAAAAGTGAGTTTAAAGTCTAGGATAATGCCTAAGTCCCTTATTACCTTGCATGTTTTTATTTTTTTGTTTTCTAAAAATTTTTCGGGGGGGGGGTTTTTTTTTTTTTTTGAAAATTTTTTTTGGTTTTTTTTTTTTCGTTTTTGTGGGGGTAAGTTTTCGCTACACCATGTGGTGAATAAGTTTTTTTTGTTTTGGTTTTTTTGGGGGGGTTGTTTTTTTTTTTTTTCTTGAGGAGCTTCGTGTCTCATATAAAGCTATGTCCATTTAGAATTCAGAATAACATAATCATCTGTATTTCGGTAACGGATTGACATACAAATAAGTTTAATACATCAAAAAAAAAAGTAATTCCCTGTTCATTAAGGAACTTCCGGAGTCAATTTCCTTGGCACATTTTTTCCACATTTTGGTCATCTGAATCACGTCCTGAGCTGTTTTTCCACTTTTCTTAAGCTTCCGCTTCATTATTGCTCAAAATCTCTCGATGGGCCGGTACTGCGGGCAGTTGGGTGGATTTATGTTTTTTTTTTTAATGAAATCTACGTTATTACCGCAGTACCACTGGATGACTTCCCGGCTGTAGTGGCGACTCGCCAAATCTAGCCAAAACTTCTAGGGACCTTTATGGGCTTTAATGAAAGGTAGTACGTGGTTTTTGAGGCATTTTTCCTTGTTCAGCTTCGAGTCCATCGTCTTATTCGTCACGAACACTTTGGTCTTTGCTCCGCAGCTGCATAACCCTTGCCAAATCATCAGTTTTTTTTTGGCAAATTTGTCGATAAAAGCAATCTTAAACTTCGCAAGAACATCTCCTCGTGCTGTCGCCATGTATAATTTTTAGCCAGGAAGCTGTCCGAAATCCATTTTGACGTGCTTCAACGTTCTGTTTGGTTGCTTGCAGGCTACGAATAATATCCTGCTCGCAATCGAATTCTTCGAACGGTACTGCGAGCAGCAGCGTATTTTTGTTCGATTTTATTATCTGAAAGTCCAGAGTTAGCTCTGACGGTTCTCAACACCTTCTGGTTCAGCTTGCGGTCAGTGCACTTTCATTCGTTTTCCTTAGATTATATATATGATTTTTATTGTTATTAATTTTGTCTAGTGAATTATGGCAAACCTTTCTAGTATCACACCTGACATCAGTGCCTTTATATAAACATATTACGACGTGGCAGAGAACTAAAAGTGCAGAATACGTGATAAAGCTCGATTCAAAGTAAATCTGGACGCACGGTTTACTACACCACCGCGTCCCTGGTGGATTGAACAAAAAATGTTTGACAGGCATTTGTTGATGTTTTGTTGACAAAGAAATTGGTGAAAAGTTTTTCTCGATTGATCTACGCATCTCAATATTACGGATCATGGAACTCGAGAAAAGAAAATCAATTGTGCACAAACATCTAGAGAATCCTTTGTGGTCTACCTCAAAAATAGCAATAGTGTTAAAATTCCCAACGTCAACGGTGTGTCTTGTAATCAAACGCTACAAGAATACTCTGAGTGTGGATAGAGCACAGCGCATCTATCATAAAAGTGGCACTAGGGACAAAGAGCTGAGGAGAAAGGTGTTGAGGTACGTGAAAGGCAACCCAGGTGTCTCCATACGTGATTTGACAAAGAAAAGAAATACGATTCCAACTTTTCCACCGTGCGTAACAACCTTTCAAGAGAAGGATATAAGTCTATTTGTGCTAGTAAACATCAGAATCGCTCCCGGAAACAAAATTTAGTGGCCAAAAAGCGAGCACGATTACTATACGAACGAGTTTTGACGAAATTTGATGGCTGTATTTTAATGAATGACGAAACATATGTCAAAATCCCCGGACAAAAATGTTACCTGGCAACTGGTCGTGGGGATGTCCCTTCCAGGTATAAATCTGTTTTTGCTGATAAGTTTGCTCGGAAACTAATGATTTGGCAAGGAATCAGCAGTTGTGGCCTTAAAACCAAGGCTTACATCACTCTCACACAATGACGTCGAAGGTATACATTAAAGTATGTCTGAAAAAGCAGATTTTACGCTTCATTCGGCAACACAAGACCAACGTTATGTTTTGGCCACTACTCTAAGGAGGTACTAGAATGGTATGCTGCAAACAATGTTAATTTCGTCGCCAAAGAGATTAATCCTCTGAATTGCCCTGAGTTAAGACCAATGGAATAATATTGGGCAATTTTCAAGCGAAAACTTCGAGGATGCAGTAAAAAAGTGACAAATGCACAACAAATGCGTTTAAAGTGGAATAAGTTCGCCGGTACAGTGTCACCGGCGACTGTGCAGATCATGATGGCGTCGATCCAAAACGTGATCAACCGTGTATTTTGTTCAATTCTTGAGTTATGATCATTTTAATGCGTCCAAATTTACTTTGAATTTACTATGCAGGCCTACAGCACGATATTAAGCCCTTCCACCTTCGTGAAGGTGGCTAGTTCTATGGGAGGTTGTAAATTGTCAAAATCACACACATTGGAAAAACCTTCACTTCTCCAACACTTCTCCACCATCATCCTAACCACCTAGCCGCAATTTTCAAATGAGAGATTAGGGGAGTAAAGCTGTGAACTACTAGTAATAGCCGTTGTAAGCTGATTACAAACATAGACACACACAACGAACCACTCTGATGACCACATCAGATCGTTCATTGAGTTATCCACATCCATTACAGGGACAATCCAAATCTAAAAACGAAAGACCAAGAAACCAAACGTGAATGTGACAATGCTCCCCACTTGGAATGCTCCACCAAGCTTATAAAATGCCAGTTTATCGCCATAATTGATATCGAGAAAACATGCAAATAAATGTTCAAGGGAGGCTCGACTTGTAGCTATTTACCAAGAGAAGAGCGGGTGGTTCAGCAGGGGTTCCCTTAATGTTGCCATGAAGGCGAGATTTCGTTTCAAAATTGACCATTCCGCAATACCTTCCGGTGTTGTTAAGCCTTACCTACCTGACAAAATGTTCCTCTTCACGCTCCAAGTCTGAGAATATGCACTGGCTGCTTCTCATCATCATCACCATCGTCATATGGAAGTGTGTATCGGTTGTGGTTTTGGTCTGATTCGTTCGAGAGCTTATGGATTATGTAAATTAAGGGATATTCATGTGTAAATGACGAGCTCGTATTAGATAAATACAAAGTGATACAATTCAATGTATGAACCCCTGCTTTGTGTGCGGCCATCGATGAAAAGAATGGGAAATGTGTAAAACTGCAACGATTGGTGCACCATGAACTGCAGTACCGGCAGCAGAATGAACATTTCGAAAGGATTTTGCATATACGTACCTTCAGGATCATCATGTGCTCAGCGCACCCAGTACACAACTACATAATATCTTGGCACGTTGTCTTGCTAATCATGTTCTACACTGGTGAATCGAGAAGACGAGGTGTGAAACTTTCACTGCTCCGGAATACGTGCTGATAGAGTCATACCTCAGCTACGTATGCTGGTGAGATCTTTTTCAAGCGGCTAATTTGGTGTGAATTTGTGGTTTACAGTTAATGCATTCAAGCTCTGGATTGCTTTTTGGTAGATGCGGATAGTATTTACTCTTCATGTGTCTGTATGAGGGGTTTCCAAATCATTTTTGTTTGGAAATTGTTTGATTGAACTGAACATGGAGTTGAAAGTTAGAAATAATCACCGTCGACTTTTTAAGCCATTGGATATTTAACGAGGTTACAGAGGTAGGTTCTTCTATTTGAGCTGAACGTGTTTATTTATTCATTTATTGTCCTAAGCCTGAAGGAAAATAAGCTGCTACAGTCTGTGTTATTTATGAAGTGTTTTTTTTATAGAGATATCATTGAAGACTTTCTGAATTGCACCTGATGTCCTTTTCTTTCAATGCGAGGGTTATTTTATTTTCTATATTTTAATACAAGTACGTTTTATCAAAATCTGACATCGATTCAAACAGGCGTCAACAAACTCATCACTCATTGAACTGGATACACTGTCTTGGTTCTCTTTTATTCATACCCTTTCATTCGTTTTTAGTTGCGTGAGTCAACCAACTAAGTAAATATAGCGAGGTACCTAATAAAATATTCCCCACCACACAAATGTCAATACAAACTCGATAACCATCTCCCTCACAAGGACAATTTATTCCTAAAGAAACCAGTGTCAACCCGTTCCTTCCTCGCCGCTGTTGCCTTATCCTGAGAGCGTGTGTTTACACAACTGATTCCCTGCGAAACAGTATTAGCCCACTCTCGATTGATCTTGTGGCCTATGATGTTGTTTGGCTGTGTTTACACATCGTTCTGACAAAAATTCAACCCCTCTCGTCCCAACCAGCCTTCATGAAGCAATGCCACGGGGATGATAACGATAGGTAAAGTCAAGAAAATTGAGGAACAGATAAATATTAATGAAACATCGGCAAGATAATGAACGGCGACAGTGAGAGTGTCTTCGGATTCAGTGGAGCGCTAAAACCTCAAACCAACGGAAAATCAACGTGTTTCAAGGAGGAGTGAAAGGGGTGAAAATTATAAACCCACTTGCAGATAAATACCTTGCGTCTTGCGGGATTTGGATTTCAAATTTATAAGAAGATGGTCTTTGCTTCATTTTGCTAGTAGGGGCAAATGATACAAAGTTGTGAAGGAAGCAAAGTTATACAAATCGCTGCTAGCTATTTTTGGAGCGATAATTTATGTTTGAAATTATAAATATGCAAATATTTACTTGATGGAATTTTTCAAAGGCGGAACGAATCATTCCGTTTCCTGGGGCAACTGAAAGTTCTGCTGCTTTCATCCAAGCCGGTTGATAAGAAGATAAAATAAATTCTTTCAACAATCCGTCAGAACTGCTAGCTTCCCAATCTTACAAAGTGAGTACGATTGGCGAACTTGAAACTGTTTAGTTTGTTTGCACGCTTACAGTCCTTGAATCATTAAACTAGGATATGTTGTTTGCTTGAAGCAGCCGATGAGCAATTTCAAAGATGTTATCGGGTGTGATTTATTTCCATCGTGGGAACGCAACAGTTACACGATTCGATCATAATTCAAATCAACTGTGAAAGTGATTTGGAGCACCATTGTTCTATGTCGGTGCACGCGGCAAATGAAACGAGTATCATTTGATGCGGCGCTATAATTTATGACTTCCAATGACGACATTAATTGTACCTACAATCTCTGTTGTCAAAAATGCCATCGCAGTAAATTCCCCCTACTTAGCCATTTAAAGTGGAGCGAGCTTAAATCCGTTGCCGTTGAAAACATACTGTTTATTTGGTGAAATTGTTTTCAAGGGATAGAATAAAACGGTAGAAAGTAAAAACTATCACAATCTTGTGGATGGTTCGATAAAGATAGGATATCTATTATTTACCACAGTGCAAATTGAACCAATGTGAATAATTGATTTGGTCGATATTGATATAATTACATGTCAGATACAGCAGATAGACAGATATAACACATTGAAGTACATTCAACCAACAAACATTTGCCACGATGAAGGAAGAAATATCTCACATGCTCATAACTTTCTCATATTTTCGATGGATTTCGATAAGACATTCAAAGCTTTATAAAAAACTCTTCTAATTTAAGATACTACTTAAAATTGGCTCATGGCTAAGAATCGTCGAAAAACACAACGACGAAAAAATTAAAAATAGGACAAAATGAAGAATTAAGGGTAATATTCAGGGTAAAATTTGAGTAATTTTATCTCTGTATGTTGTTAACATCCTGTAAGTTTCACTTTACAGTGCGAAACAGTTTTTGAAATGGAGTCAGCAGAACAAAGGATTCGCAACAAACTTCTGCATGCGTATTTCGAAAACCCAAATCTTTTGCATCGTGCTGTAGCAACAAGTTTGGAAATAATGATTTCAGCTGTTTTCCGTATCATCAAACGTCTGATCAACGATCGGAAAAAAAAGTTGATAAAAAACACTCCTCACAGGAGCGCTCAAGATGACAGGAGGGTAGTTGAAGCTTTCAGGTGCAAATCAAACACTCATGTTCGGGATGTTACAAAATTCTATCCTTGACCAAAAGTTTTATGCGAAAGGTCAAAAATCAAAAATTTGGCAGCAAACGGCACGCAAGCTTTATACGCAAATGCAGACGAAATAAAGGCGAATATTCAGCAGATTCCAGGTCATCCAATTTACACTGGCAGTGACAAGTTCGATGTCACAGAGCATCAACGGAAGCAAAAGTTTTCAAAATTTGCCAAGAAATTCATGGTCTGGCGATTTGTACGTGCGGGATGCAAAGTGCTCCATTCGTGAAGACTTCAACCATGAATGACCAAGTGCGCGTTAAGGAATGACTACTAAAACGTCTCTATCTTTTGCTGAGGTCACACAAGAGCCCACCGATTTGTGGTGGATGCGGCCATTTTAAGAAAAGCGCGCAGTGCGTTAAAATAATGTGAACACTGTGCTCAGCTTAACTGCGGTTACGCCATCCGGGCGATGAACGGGCGACAGCAATTATGCAATCTTTTGTAGTAAAGGATCACGTAGCCATCACATGAACGTGGCCTGAGTAAAAACTGATTAAAAACATTCATAGTTGTAACGTTAAGAACGTTTGCTCGTCATCAAGAGATATCACCGTCCGTGTGGGGTAAGTAAGCAAATGTTTCCTAGATTGCAAACCTATCTTCCTAGAAAAACGGGGATAATACAATTTTTGACCTAATTTGGCGTCTTGTCACTACTCAAAACTGGTGTTGGAATGATATAACGAAAATAGGTCCAATTTCGTACCCAAGGTGTTTAATCCTTCTAACACCCCAAAGTTAAATTCAATTGAAAAATATTGGGCTATTAAGAAATGGACTAATAACATGTTTAAATAATTTGGTGAGTTTGCAGTGGTGGTAATTTGATTGTAGTTTGATATTGTTTCCATAATATTTTACATTTTTCATTACGACCAAAAGTGGGAGTGTATTTGTCAATTTTCACAGCCTGCCGTGCGCTAAACGGAACTATCAATACTTTCTCTTCATTTCTCTTCGTTCTAGCGATAAATTACTGTCCATTCCTAGAGCCTCTCATGTTGATGGGAAATTATCTGTTTCTGACAAATTTCATCATAGATCGTTGCTCCGCGCATTGGGGGAATACAAAAAGCAACAATCAAAGTATAAATAACCTTGTTTTCCCAATAAAAAATCACCATCACACTTTGTGAGTGGCCGCAATAGCATCCTTTCTTTTGGTATAAATCGGTTCGTATCGGAAATCGGTGATAATGTTTAAATATTCTACTAGATAGCTTATCGTTTACCAAACGAACCCTGCTGCCACCCAATCCTGCTATTCAGTGGAATGACAGAGGTATTCTCGGCTTCCAATAGAGCGAGTATCATGTCAACATATTCCTATCCTATCTTCAGAGTCACCTGCCTACCAGTATTGCCTTAGTTTGGGATCATTAGTTTTTATACATTATGGATTATGTTAGCCTCAAGCATCATCTGTTGGTTTTCTGTGTAATGAAAGTGGATCTGGCTAATACGGAGTAGCAACCTCGGGCGGTCAATCATGCTCATTCTCATGCTGCTCAAGATCCTGATTATCTAGAAGGATTCCCAAGTAACATTGTCAAAAACATCCAACTTTATTAAGTTTTCTAAAAGTTTTATGAAAGCCACTAGAAATCTATTTGGTTTCATAGGTTTCATATTTTAGTCAGGTTAATGGGAACCTACACAGCTTGTTTTCAACGATCTTAAAACCTTGTTTTCTCACATGCCTTTTAGTATAATCAAAGGTTTTATTTCGACTTGATGAAATCGTAAAATGCTGGTTTAGAACCATTTTGCCTACAGTAAATGCATAAATCGGCAAATTGGCATTGAGGGCAGTCACCAGATGACCAAATTATATTATAGTAGTCATTGCGAAGATAAATTGGCTTTTTGACAGTACTGTGATTTTTTGCAATCGCCATTTTGATGTAGGGAAACTGCCCCCATATTAATCTCATTGTTCCTATATTCATCCTACGATGAATCAAACAATTGGGCAGTTGAAGGATCGGTTTCGTTTTCTAATAATGTTTGCTTACGTTAAATAACTACAACAAACATCACTAACTAATCCTGTCACGTGTATATCGTTTTATTTCAAGTAGGATGAAAATAGGAACAATGAGATTAATATAGGTACATCTTCCCTGTATTAAATAATTGGAATGTGGAATAATAAATGCACCAAATGTTATATTTAATTCAAAAGAACTGTAGATCGGTGACCAATTTTGGCATGCTTAGAGATAACATTATTGAATTCCTTTTTTTTTTTATGAAATCCATGATTAATTTATCGAATATATATGTTTTAATTTTATTTTTGTTGTTGTTAACTCGCATAATTTCCGAAGCGAATTAATTTTTAGCTCATGTCGTGTCAAATTAAAATTAAATGCACATATGATTACTCAAGTAGCACACTACGATCATAATTAGTTTTTTTTTTTAAATTTCCGTTGGCCTATTTCCTCACTTGGTGATAATCACCGACGCCAGGAAGACGACTCCACCACCTGGACCCTACCTAACGACTCATGAATATGAGCCGGGACCAACGGCTTTACTTCCCTTCCGAAGGAAGACGTGACCAGATTTTTTCGCCTCAGAAAAACCACCGACGTCGACTGGGATTGAACCCAGAACCACTGGGGTGCAAAGTAGCAGTCACGCTTACCACTACACCACCGACGCCGGCATCATAATTAGTTGTAGTAACTTGATTATGATCAAGCAAGTCATATTTATGTTATCTCAGCCGAATGGCAACAAGTGTGCTACTAGGGTAAGAACATGATACGCTGTTGAAAACTCAATTTGTTTTGATATTTTGCTATTAAAAAAACTTTTTCTTAGCGCTATTATTTGCAGCTAAAGGAATCAGACGAGCAGAAAATCGAACAAAACAAAACAACAAAAACCAACCACGATATCACAGTGAAGTTTAACAGCTGTGGCCATTTGGACCTATGCTGGTTTTCATGGCAGCCAAAAGGTTCTCAAGTGGTCATAACATCTTTCCCTAGAACATTTTCAAAATCTTTATGTTCTTATCTATAGAATGAGCCACTTTGTTTAACTTTTGGCTTTAAAGAAGCATAGAGGAGGTGTTGTTAGACAAAACAGTTTTGAATGTAGTTTTATCAACAAAGCCGGGAGGAGTGCTATACGGCTCGAATAAAACAAAAATTGTTACTAGGGTTGTGTCTTTGAATTTTAATTGTCTGTACTTCAAGGGCTATCTATTTGTGCTCTTGAGCATGAACATAAGCATGATTGACCGCTCACGGATGCTATTTCTTTATTGCCAGATCAGCTGTACAGGGTGTCTGCAAATTATCCGTACAGACTTTGTTGACATGCCTCAACCAGGCAACCAAGCGGATTAAGCTAAGCATACCTACATGGTTTAACAATTCATTCGTCATTCATTCAAAATGAAGCCAAATGAGTGGCGCGCAGGTGTAATTGAACTGGTTCAGTGATTGCAAAGACCCTGAATAAAAATCCACAGTGAATGACGCAATAAAACGATGCCAACAGCTTGGAACGCTAGACGACCGCGTAGGGAGAGGAAAAAAGCACGCCGTTCGGACACCACAAATGTCCGAGATTATTCGGCGACGAATCATGCGTAATTCTTCGATTTTCATCCGAACGTTGGTGAAATCGCTGAAAATTTCAAAATCTTCCGTTGGAGCCATAGTTTACGACGATTTGAAGCTTCAGTCATATAAACTGTGCAAGAATCACTACTTGAATGACACCATGAAACAAACCGGTTGAGAAAAGGTAAGGTTCTTATCCGAGGGTCACTTATCCGAGGGCCGCTACCGGTCAGTGCTATTCACCGATGAAAAAGTTTTCACAATCGAGCAGCATCACAACCACCAAAATTATCGGCAGTTGCTTCCTGCTGCTTCCAAAAATCGTGGAAGTATTTCAAGGAGTCATCATCCCGCTTCTGTCAGGGTTTGGGCTGGAATAACTTATTCCGGCAAAATCCCTTTGATCTTCATCGACAAGGGGGTGAAAGTGAATCAAACGGTATATCAGAAGCTACTTACTGACACAGTAGCTTCTTGGGCATCGTAGCATTTTTTACCGCATCTTTGACTGCATATTGGGGAGAAGGTGGCAAACCGGGGACCATGAACAGCTACTAATATTGAAGTTTAGATTTAGTACTTTGAAGTAGTGAAAGTTTGGTTAGTGCCGATTCATAAATGAGTGAGTACGATCCCGTTGGATGATCGCATGTTTTTGACTTTTTCTATACAGAACCGAGCATGTCTCCAAAATTTTAAAAGGCAGCTTTAACATTTGAGAACCAGATATGAGCAAATTTAGTCATAATCAGTAAAGAAATGTTTTAGGGTAGTCAGAGGTGTTTGTATGGGAAAATATGAAACATGTCGATCAAGTAGTTCGTGCTCCTATGTTGACATTTAGACAATGAAACTAGTAGCTACAATAAGTAGGTGTCCTTCTGTTATTGTATCACGTGGTAGTTATTTCAACGACGAGAACGTAAAAATTAACTGGTGGGCATCGTGTTGGTGAACACGGCTGAAATGCCTGTCATCTGCGAGCAACTCAAGTGAAGTCAAATTTTGCTTGTGCTCTGGTGCTGTTTTGACAGCTCCTTTTCGATAAGGCCGATAAAGGTCGCATGTCGCGTTGCGTTGTGTAAAGGAAAAAAATCAGGATATATTCAGTTCATGTGTGACTTATGCGTAGTGTGTCTGTCAAATCGTGTCAAATGCATTATCAATTTTATTAATAAAGATACGATCTAAACCACGCAGTGTGAAAGAATCATTTAACTTTCTGCGTTATCCAGAGCACATGAAGGGAATGTTGGATTTGGCATTAATTCATGGAATATGTCATATAAATTTAAGCCAGATATCGTTTGAGTCAGGTATGTTATATCAAATATTGCAAACAATTCCTTTGCTGACGCCTGCTTTGGCTTGGCTTTGGCAGAACAAGGGATATTTTACGCATCTTTTAAAATTCAATTTTTTTCTGTGCAGAGTAGCAAAAAGCCACATAAGCCAAGCCTTTCCTGCTTTGTTTCAGCAATTTCATGGTTGATTTTGTTATAAACGGAAAATTCCGTGTAGATAACGTCCGGTTGTTATCCACCGGAAAACCCATCTATGATAAAACTTTGAAAAAAAAAACTAAAAAGAAAGTTTTAGCGTTATTCACTGCGTATGAATGGAACGTACTATTTGCTCAAAATTTTGGGATGTTTCATGTAATTTCAAGCCAAATATCGTATATAAATCAGGTATAGTGTAGACAAGATCTCAAAGAATTTCGTTGTTTAAGCTTGCTGGCTTGGCTGAATGAGGGGAGAGTTGTACGCATCTGTAAAAAATCATTATTTGGGGACGACCCCGATGAAGTGGTAAACATCCATACCTCTCACGACAAAGTCACGAGTTCGAATCTCACCCCCGGACAAGTTACGAAAATACCCAAAAGGTATTTGAGTGACTACGACGGGAGATGAACAAGCCCAGGGCTGAAAATCTCAATAATCATGGTACGAAAAAAAATCATTATTTTTTTCTGTGTACACACTTAGAATTTATAACTTTTACACTAGACGTAATTCATGTTTGTAAAAAGTCGGGGCACGTAAAGAAAGATTTCCTGTAAAATTATGTCTCCTGAAACTGACACATACGCAATTCGACGAAAGCTGTGTTTGATTGAATTTATTTTCTCATCTCTTTCAACTCATTCGTATGTGCTAAAGGACGCTTGCGTCCTTATGACGCTTGTGTTGGTCTCAGGGGACAGAATTTTACATTACATTCTGGTAGTGTACACGGGAAACATGTACGCTTCTTTCCATAGCAATAGAAACTTACCGGTCGTTAATGTTAGACGATAGATATGGCTTGCGGTGAGTAAAGCAATGCATTGTCTGTGGTTTAAAAACACACTGGTTTTAGACGTTCTCATCTTGTTAGCAACAGCATCAAAATCTGCGTCATCTACAGAGATTGCGTTAAAATACCGGTCAGACAAAGGAACGTTGTTGGACGCCACTACTCAAGTCGTGGAAGAAGGTCATCATTATGGGAATTTTTCTGAAGAATAGGCGACAGATGTCGTCAAAAACCAACTCAGTGAACTTAATATCCCGCTATACGAAGGAAGGTAGTCCATTCACCAAGAGTTGCCCAATAATGGGTTGCCAGAACACATAATGACTCAAATATGCCGTAGTTTTTTTTTAATCGGGCATTTAAAAAACTTGAATACCCCTCATTTTGTAGATGTACGCATACGAAATGTTGCCTCTATTTTATTTTTGCCATTTTCTATTCAGTTGTCAAAATGGCATCAAAGCAAGAAGAGCAGCATAACACAATTTTGTACCCGCATAAGCAAAATCCAATTATTCCCACGCTGACTTGGCAAAATCACTTAATATTGCCAAATCAAGCGTGACGAATGTTATAAATGTGTCCAAAGAACGTCTGACGACTGCCAGAAAGCCGGGATCAGGAGGAAACCGAAACCAGGAAGCCACAGCGACCAGAAGAATGTTGGCCAGCATTTACAAACACAATCCCAACCTCTCATCAGAGATATCGGAAACAAATTGGGAAAATCCCACACAACAGTGCAAAGAGCAAAGAAACGAGCCGGACTGTCAACATATAAGGTAACAATGGCACCAAATCGAGATGATAAGCAAAACACAACAGCCAAAGGAAGAGCGCGAAAGTTGTGCACGAGTTTGTTGACCAAGTTTGATTGCGTCGTAATGGACTATGAATCATACGTCAAGGCTGATTTCAAGCAGCTCCTAGGTCAAGAGTTGTATACCGGAAAAGGAAAGGTTCAAGATAAGATTAAGTATAAAAAAATGTTTAAGTTATCGAAAAAATACTTGTTTTAGCAGGCGATTTGCAACTGTGGGTTAAAAAACGAAAGTTTCGTGACAACTGGCTCTGTCAACCAAGATATGTAAAGGAATGTTTGCAAAAATGCTTTTCTTGAAAAAACATAGTTGTTCCTTGCTGTTTTGGCCAGACCTCGCTTCTTGCCACTACGGAAAAATGGCTCAGGAATGGTATACCGCCAATAGTGTGGAAATTGTACCCAAGGAGAAAAACCCTCCAAACTCGCCGTAACTGCACCCAATTGAAAAATATTGGGTAATTGTAAATAAAGAGAAACATCAAGAGAACTCAAAAAAACAGTTGGAAGAGAAAGGCAGTTGAAGGCTAATTGGCGTTCAGCATCAAATAAGGTGGATATAACAGCGGAACAAAACTTGATGGAAGGTGTGAAACACCCGACAGTTCGTATTTGGAAAATCGGAAGCCAAAATCAAATAATTTTCCAGTGTTTTGTAGACGATGAACTTCAAAAGAAATAAAGGTTGATCATTTATATAATAAACTAATTAGTGTGCATTTAATAATGTTTGACCAATTTTTGACCGTTCCACCCTTTATGATTCAGTTTTCTTTGGAGCTTGTGTTGTAAGGAAAAGAAGCAGCGTGGGCCTATTGTGTGTATCGATAGTTAAACGTAATATAATGGTCTCGTTATGCAATTGTCTGGTATGTTTAAAACCTACGTAGAGCCACATTTTTCTTAGATTTCAGTCTGCGCAGAGCATCTGTTTACCAAAACACTTAAAGAAATTAAAATAAAGATCGTTGCAGTGGCATTATCGACGTCGTTCACATCGTGGATTTCGTTACAGTAAATACAGATGAGTACATCGAAAATGCTGTCGTAGTCTGCATTCCTGAAATCGTAATAGGTGGATAGCGGGTCAATAGATGGTTCGATCAATGCACTAATTACGAGATGGAAAAGAAGATGTGGATGATGAGGCCTTACTTTTACTAGTGCGGATGAGGCTTTCATGATGTTTGGTGGAGTTTCGGTATTCACGAAGCAGAGGTCCAGAGGTCATCCGCTTTCATTCGTCCCCGCATGGATACGTGAATACGAAAAGTCAAAATTAAGGAAGCGTCGGATCTTCGTCACCATTTGACGCCAGGGGGGTCGACAATTATTACAACTTGGTCTATACATGATCGTTATATGGATTAATTCACGGATTAAAATCCCTGGAAGGCCGATCAAAAGAATGTGTGCGTTAGCCTGATGATGTTAACAACAATTACATACTATGCTATGAACATTGTAATATTACTGTGATTTGATATGTAACAAATGAGCATGCGATTAAGGTGACTTTTATGCCCCTTATACTCCTACTTGGCTCAGTAAAATAAGTATTTTTTGTTGCTCTACAGTAATCAAATACAAACACATCTATATCTCGATCAATTCTCATACCACTTCGTTTGGATGACTGCACAGAAAAAAATGATGAATTTTAACAGACCTGTAAAATTTCACTTCGTTCAAAAGCAACACAAGCAAGCTTAAATAACAAAACTATTTGCAATTTTTCATGAAACAGACCTGATTCACGCGACATCTGGCTCAAATTGAAATGAAATATGTTATGAATTTATGCCAAATCTAACATTCCATATATTTGCATTAGATAAGTCAGAAAACTTCACGTTTCTTTCAAACTGTGTAGAGCGTTATACCTTAGTTCATTGATAAAAAAACCTTTTCAATAAACAAAATTGCAATGCTCAAATCCGTTGAAGCAACTCTGAAATTGAATCACAACAACTTTGGATTCAACATATTTTTTTTCCATGTTGCATTCAACAAAGTGAATTGGAAAGCTCAATGGCTGGAGAAGAGTTTCGCAAAATAACACCTCGCTATTCGCTACCAAAATAAAGCAAAAAAAAAATGCGAGAACCAATCCGCCGCTCGAACTATTTCACATCAGTTGTTCAGAGTTTCACACTTTACATAGCGGTGTGAACTAAAAATTTGCTACAGTCAATGACTATTTTTAGCTTTGTTTCTGCTCCGTGGTCAGAACTCTCTGGTGTGCGCTGGAAAGTTCTGCCAAATATGGAAAGTGGAAACTGTTCGGGTTTTCATCTTTCAGAATAGTTTTCCGAGCAAATGGGTGAAACAACCGAACGACTGGTGACCACGCGTGTCGTAATGCAAACTATTTCGCGTTGCAAACATGACCGAAATGTGAACCCTTCTTGCAACCCCAACAAGCTCGGCTATGCCACAAAGAGTTTGGATCAATCCGGCTCGGTTACAGTGCCGGCCACTGTAATTTGGATGCAGGTGATTGTTTTCTTTATGAATATGTATTCAAATTGTTGTAAGTTCGTCAAGTGAAGTGTAGTTTTCTATACTGTTCCGACTATTTTACCCGTTGATGTGTAACCACATTACCATCACCGTGGGCAGGCGAACGGGACAGGCTAAAGAGCTTGCACAGTGGGTGTCGTGTCAAAAGCTGAGTGTGCTGCATTATAATTTTTGTTTTCGTTCCCGCCAACTTTTTTTTTAAACGTTTCCCTCTTACTGCCAGTTTTTGCTGAGCACTACCAGGTTTGTTTTTGATATTAATTGCTAGTGACCGAATAATAATGAAAAATGTTTATTGTTGATTGCTTTCATGGCGTGCGAAAATCAGACTATCGATAGTGTTGGCTATGGTCCTTTTGGCAGGAGCTGGTGCATGGCAAGGCGAAGGCTTGGAGTGAAATGCGACGACGACAGGCCGGACGCAATGCGGCTGGTGCTACATATTTTTCGGCTTTTTGATGTTTGATTAGACACTCAGTCGTTGGAACTGTGGGGATTGTTATGTAGACAGAGAGGTGAAAAGTTAAAAGTGATGGGATTGGAGTAAGTGGGTATTGCGAACCTGGGGTGGGATGTGACGAAGTTCATGGAAAGCGGATTGAAGCGCTACAATAAATCGTGAGAAGCATAAATTTCACTATTGACATATTTCACGAGCGTTTTATGCAGACGTGGGATATGGCTGCGATAGATAAATGCTTGTAGGCTAGAAGCTCGAGGTATGGAAAGATACGAGCATAGTTTAGCAGATGATAGAGAGTTTGACGTGTGGCGTGATTGGAGCTGAACAACCGATTCTTGACAGGGTGTTGAAAGATGGTGTTAAATTGGACAGGAGGTATATATAAATTAAACGATCGATGATGGAGAAGATTTTCAGACCGCTAGCAGTATGAGAAATCGTGATGTGTATAACAAAAAGACGGACGTTTACAAAAAATCAAGGATCATATGGCCCAACTAGAATATACAACTAGAAAAATATTTTTAAAGTCGTGTTGCACAAAGTTTGCGATTTTAGGGATGAATCCCGAAAAATATCAAATCAATTATTTTCTCTCACGCAGTCGATAGAATGAGTTGTTTTATTTGTTGTTTCCTCTTGTTAGTAATTTTTCAACATAAAAAAAAAACAAAAAACAATTCCTTAAATTTAAATTACCTGAACTTAAATTTGAGTAGTTTCGAGCGGCCATTTAGGAACTATCCATCACCTTCATTAAGCATTCTAACCTAAAGAGAGCAATATACATGGCTATTGTAAATCAGTCATATTTATGTAACGTTTACTCAAATCTGCTGTTAGTGGTGCTACTCAGTGGATGGGTAAAATAATTCTTCTCTTTTGTGGGTGAAACTTAATGTATCCTTATTAAGGATTACGCTCAAACATTCTTTTACTTACTATACGATATATTCAATACGACCTGCGTTTTTCAAAAAAAAAAATATTCTAAATAACGAGGTTTCATTTTAACCATTTTGAAAATAACGAAGATTTTTGTCTTCAATTTTTTTTGTAAAAAAAGTTTGAGACGTTCGTAGGAAAATTGATATTGTCTATAGTTGATAGATACTCCTAACTAGTACGGTAACGTTTCCCTCACACTACTGGCTATTCGCGGTCACTACATAATTGACCTATTTTGTGTAGAACTGTCTCAGCAAAACTAAACATCAAGTTTAATAAAAGAAATATTGCAGAGCTTAAAATGTTTCTTATTACTTGTTTGTGTGAAATTGTAAGTTGAAATTTTGTCTTATAAGGATTGTATCAAAAATTATAATAACTGGCAACTCTTATGACGCTCTCACACATACACGCGTAAGACTGTCGGTCTGAGCCTACCTACATTCGATGCGTTCATCTGTCAACAACTTGATCAGCTGAAGACGTATATAACTAGCTTATTAGTTCCACTTCATCGTCTATTATGCATGTCCCTCTCCAGCGGTATATTTTCATCCTGCTGGAAGTTTGCGCATATGTTTCCTGTCCATAAAATGGGAAGCAAACGAGCCGTTGATAACTATCGAGGTATGACATCGTTAAGTGCTGTATCGAAGCTTTTCGAGCTAGTTATTATGGAATCGTTGCTCTCTCATGGCTAGCAGTATTTGAGTGCTGATCAACATGGGTTTACTTCTGGTCGCTCTACAACCACTAATCTGCTGTGCCTGACTTCGTACATTATCGAAAGCATGACTGATCGGGCTCAGACGGACGTTATATACACCGACCTATCTGCGGCATTCGACAAGTTGAATCATGCCATTGCAGTTGCTAAGCTCGACAGGCTTGGTGTAAGCGGTAATCTTCTGAGTTGGTTCCGCTCGTATATCACGGGTCGCCAATTAATGGTTGCCATAGGAGATTGCAGATCAGCTAGCTTCTCCGCCACATCCGGTATACCTCAAGGAAGCCACCTGGGACCGTTGATTTTCATGCGTTCGCCAGTTGGTGCAATATCAACCGAATGGTAGTGAACCCTTCCAAGTGCTCCGCTATCACGTTTTCACGAAAAAAGCAACCGATTATATTCAACTACGACCTGCTTGGTTCGTCAATCGAACGCGTCAATCAGGTAAAAGATTTGGGTGTGATCTTAGATTCGCAGCTATAATTCAGGCAACACATCACATATATTGTTGACAAAGCGTCAAGAACCTTAGGATTCATATTCAGGATAGCTAAGAACTTCTCCGACATCTACTGTCTGAAATCACTTTATTGTTCTCTGGTACGATCGTTACTCGAGTATTGTTCTGCGGTTTGGAACCCAAACCACAACAACGGTGCTGAGAGAATCGAATCAGTTCAGCGTCGCTTTCTCCGTTTTGCGCTTCGTAGACTACCTTGGAATGATCCATTTCGGCTACTCAGCTACGAACAACGTTGTCAACTGATCAACTTAGAGCTGCTCCGTACTAGAAGAGACACAAGCAGAGCCTTGATCATCGCCGATATCCTGCAGAGTAAGATAGATTGCGAGGCTCTCTTAAGGCAAATCAACCTGTTTGTTCAACCTCGACCGCTTCGTAACAATCTCATGTTAATGCTGCCTCTGCATCGAACAAATTATGGAGTACACGGTGCGATTTCCGGACTACAGAGAGTGTTCAACAAAGTGGCATCTGTCTTCGATTATCATATCCCACGAGATGCGCTTCGTCGAAGGTTTTCATCTATTTTTGCAGGCAGGAATAACGGACTATGAGATCAAGACTTACTATTTACTATTAAATGTTTTTATGACAATGTATTTTTAAATGATTAACATCATTGGGGCTACACCCAGCCTGTTGATGAAATAACAATAAACAACTATTTTAGCTCCTGTACTTAGATGCCTCAAATCGAAAAAAGTGTTAAAATTCAAATGGTGGACTCGTGGCTTCATGAGAAGGATGTTGATGAACAAAATAGCGAAACGTTTCGAAATTCATCACGACAGCATTAAATCTATCATCAATAAGTTTGAGGAGCACTTCTCGTTCGATATGCTCCCAAGAAAGGGAAGAAAACCAATTCCAGCTGACCTAAACTTGGAGCGAGGTAGTCAATCTCGTCCTTCGGAACAGATCGCTGTCGATTAGTGATTTGGCCAAAAATGCTGGTAGCTCCGTCGGAATGGAGCAAAGAATCAAGAAGCACACCAACCTTAAGAGTTATAAAAAGCAGGGAATAGCAAAACATGATGACGACTTTTGAAACGACCGTCTGCCTGAGTTTTGATCGCTGACGAAACATAGGGTATGTGTCCCTTGACTCAGCCTAATATGCAACGATCGATTACATTTTTTATTATTACTCATACAAAATTTAAGCTATAAGCGATATTTAGCTTGCTATACACTTGCTTAGATACGTTAAATAAGATGTTTGGTAACATGTATCACGAAAAGTTACACAACTCTTTTTATAAAGTCAGAAACTTTCGAGGGATATGGATGTAATATCGGTCTATAAGCATCAAATTGGGCCTATTCATGGATGCAACTTCGTCCCATTCGATCGATTTTTTATTAAATGCAGTCTTTGTATGATTTTTCTTCAAGATTTTATGATTTAAGGCATTGCCAGCTGTATTCGCTTTATCCAACATAAAATTTGACAAAACCAACTTAACTTAAATTGCTTTGAAACACTTAAAAGATTTTCACACATGATTTATTGTCGGTTCGATAGTGAAAACATAATAATTCACTCTGCACAGGTTTTGTTCCTTTGGTTTTTCTTTATATGAGCCATTTGGAAAATATTCAACCGAAACTTATACATTTTTACTGAAAATTTTATCAATAACAACATTTTTACTAAGTTATCCAGACAACAGGCCATAGTTGGGAACAAAGAAAAAAATATGTCCTCAACATTGGGTCTACGGTTTTCTTGTAAAATCATTGTTATTTTATCAATGTGGACAGATAGTTTGTAACGTGTGACTATTTTCTGTACATCTTGGTTGCATTATTTGGTTTGTTGCTTCAATTTAGCCAAATTTAGATCATTCGAAGATCAGGAGTTAATTTGTTCAGCTTAGCCAGTGAAATCATGA
>JAHHFK020001618.1:0-130838 GCA_024533555.2 Aedes koreicus
CAACAATCAATATGCAACTAGCGATTTGAAATTGGTTCACTGTTGTAGAACCCCTTGGTCCGAAGTACACCTTGAAGCCAGCACCTTACTTTACACATTTGCGCCTTTGTTTTGATTTGCTGTGTTATTTTGAAAGAATATTTGAGAGTGTGTTCGTGTGAGTTCATTATTAGGGGTGTATTATTAAGCTTGGGACCGAGCTTGGGATCGATGTGCTAGTACTGACTGAGCCAAGAATAAAATCATATTTGTTCGGGACCTACTGGTCTTAGAGTTAGTCTATGGTTGTAGGCTGTGTTGAACTGGTAAATAATAAAATAACACTTGATAAACAATATATTCGTTCTATTTATGTTTGATATACAGCAAAAATGGGACGTGCAATTCATTGTTCACACTCGGAGAGGCAATTGAGTCTGAAATGGCATAGTGAAGGTAAATCTCAAAGAGAAATCGTTAGAATGGTAGGGGATCTCGTTGCATGGTGCAAAATGCACTGATAGTACAAAACAATATTGAATACCGCGGACCTAAACGTAAAACAACAAGTTATACCGACTGTCGAATCGGTTATGTCTCCAAATGTGATCCCTTCAAATCAGCTACAACAAAAAAGCAGGAGTTTCAGCTTGAAATTAGTGCACGTACTATTCGCAGAAGACTTCAAGAGCAGAATTTACATGGTCGGCTAGGAAGGTTCTTCTACTCAGTAAAACGAATATTCGAAACAGGTTAAATTTTGCGAAACAACATTTGAATTGATCTGGTCCCGATGGCATTAAAAAATGGCAGAACGTACTATGGAGTGACGAAACAAAAATGAATTTATTTGGATCGGATAGTAGAACGTACGTCAGACGACCACCGGGCCGGGAATTTTCACCAGCGTACACTAAGAAGACGGTCAAAAATGGAGGCGGTTGCATTATGCTATGGGGATGTTATTCTTGGTACGGTGTAGGTCCTATCTACTGGATTAAGCAGATGATGGATCAACACGTGTATACTAATATTCTCGAAACTGTAATGAATCCTTGCAAAAAGGTTGCAAGCAACTCCATCAATGTCCATCCTTGGCCATCGCAATCACCCGACTTAAATCCAATTGAGAACCTCTGGAAAGACCTCAAAACGGCAGTATCTGCATACAAAACTAAAAATAAGCAGGAATTATGGGAAGCGGTTCAAAAGGAGTGGGCTTCGATCCCTGTAGAGCGATGTTAGAGGCTTGTCGAGTCCATGTCGAGGCGATGCAGCGCTGTTGTGAAGAGTAACAGCTGTGCAACGAAGTGCTAGCAAAGTGGACAAAAAATAAATTAAACGACAAGAAAATACTGCAAAATAAAGTTATTTTCACATATGGCCTTATTTTCATAACCAGGGAATTTATTGTCATACTCTCATTTTTTTCAAGAATAAATGCAAATTATCAATGAATATGGTACAATTTCATCTTTTTTTTTTGCACTGGGAGAAATCAGGAACAACTTCTTCAGCAACAAAATCTAGCTCATTCAAAAATTTCGTTTAAAAATTGTAAATTTTCGCCAAAACGCACATGGTCTTATATACATCAATTGTCTTTAAACTAAAGTAAGGGAGGTAGAACCGATTACTCGCGGTCTTCTCGAGGTTAATAGAAATAACAATTTAACGGATGGAGGATAGGCGAAAATTTTAATTAAGGTTTACATAACACATTAGTTTTAAATTCTACATCGTCTAATTGTAACTCATAATCACATAACTTTTGTTTTACTTTTGACTTTCGACATTTTCGAGAAAAAAGAACACAAATACAGATATTTTACTTTCATTTTCATTTTGCAGCGTTTGGTGGCACAATGAGAGCGGAAGTTAATCTAAAGCCAAGGTTATGGAGGGGTAATGGCGAACTGGTCTATGCGGACTACTTGAACGACATGGGAGGGGATAGTGATTAGGTTAGGGTAAGGGATTTGTAGTGTTTTTTTTTTTAATTGAGATGGCCGCGTTGTTACAAAATGATCTGAAATGTTTAATTTGTATGTGATTTGAAATTAGTAGTGAGTGTAGTATAACTTTTTGATCTGAAGAAAGATGAATATTTTTGGTAGTTTGACAGTTTTGATTTTATATATACTTATTACGGACTGATGATACTTCTCTTTGTGTGCTGTCTTTGATTTTTTCGAGGATGCTCCACAGGTATTTTTTCTTGAAATTGATATGATCACTTCCTTATCAAAACCGCATGTAGCCTAGGGCTGAGCAGGTCCTTGGCACTTCAATTGATCCATTTCACAGCCGTTCTCGATAATGAAGGTCATAAAACTATAAAATGAGAAGAAAGACTAGCAACCCCTATCCAACTCCATCCACTGCCTATTCCGACAGGCAGAAGAAGGAGATTTGGGGCGATGGTAACATTCAATCATCCCAAAGGTGTCGAAAAAATCTTGGTTTAGGGGGATGGATGTGGGTCGAGACTGATATCTTGCCTCATGTCCAATAATTATTCTTTGAACGCACATTCATATGGAGTTGGGCTGAGCGACAGCAATCTCTGTGAATGTGGACAAGGTTACCAAGACGCAGTTCACGTTGTTTGGTCATGTGCTGGGCATCGTGGAGTTAGATCTGAGTTTTATGATACCCTTCGGGCTCTAGGTAGACAACCCAATGTACCGGTTCGAGAATTTTGGTTGTGCGTGATCTGGAGTTTATGAAACTCATTTATGTGTTTTCGTCTAACATTAGCCTTAGATTTTTGTTAGTTTAACATGAATGTTTAGTTTTAGTTTTTCTTTAATATCTGTATTTGTATTCTGTTTTCCCTCTCGTAGGTCAAATTTGTCACCTTGTCGACGGTCTCTATAAACATGCATGTGAAACCAAAAATTTGACCAGTAGTGAAAGTATCACATTTTCTTATTATGTTTTAACTGCCACGTCGTAGAACGTTTATATAAAGGCACTAACATTATGTGTGATACTGGCGGGCTATGCCGCAATTCACTCTTAGACTTCTTACTTTCAATCTAAGGGAAACGAACACAATTCATTTTATTGACAACTTACGCTGTTATTCACCCATGTTTATTATGAAATAAATAACCAAAATACCTGCTTTGCTCTAGGAATAATAACAAAATCTAATTGAAACATTTTCGAAAGGGGTGAATGTTTTGATCAGGGTAATTATCTGACTGTTCTAAATGAAGCACATAGTCACAGAAAAGTGTTACTTAAGACTTACGATGACAAGCATGTATATTAGAGATAGGACGAGGAGGGCCCCTTTAGAGAACAACATTGGAAGCAATAGAATACCTTTCCATGAATGAATCCTGGATAGTGTGACTTTTTTGGTGGAATACCTGTGGCTGGAAGGTGAGAGGAGGGATTGGTCATTTTCGTTTGATCTCAGCTACCTGTGTTGCTTGTCTTGATGGATACGCGTGTTTCGTCTGCAGTGTGCGGACTTCTTCAGTGTCGTGTACTAATATCGACTGTCGAGTATTAGTGCACGACACTGAAGAAGTCTGCACATTGTAGACTAAATACGCGTATCTGTCAAGATAAGCAATAAAGGTAGTTGTAATTTAATGGAAATTACTAATCATTCTTCTCATTTTCTAGTTACAGGTATTCCACTAAACAGCTCACACTCTCCAGGATTTGCTCATGGTATGTTTTGTCTAGGTAAGGAGCCTACTTTTTTCCATATGAATGGGTCATCACAATTGGACCTATTTTTGTGTAATGACCCCAATCATGTTCTGAAATTCAACCAAACAGACATACCGGTGCTTTCCAACCATGATATGATTTTCACTTCTTTGAACATTGAAACCACACAAGTCTAAAATAGGATTCAATATCGAAATTACGATCGGATTAATGCAGATGCACTTCGTGACTCCTTAGAATCCGTAGACTGGGAAAAAAATTATGATCGAAATGTTTAATCTTACATTATGCGATCTTCACGATAGCTTTGTTCCACTACGAACAAAAACGATAGACAATGGTAAATCAAACCCATGGTTTAACAGTTATATTGCAAGAGCAATTATCGATCGCGATCTCTCACTTAAACAATGGAAATTTACTTTCAATGAAGATGATCATGCGTTATATAAAAGGCTTCGAAAAGTAAATCATTATTCGAAGGTCTAAACAAAAAAATTATGCTCAGAATTGATCTACCTCCAAAAGTGCTCTGGAAACAATAAAAAAATATTGGTGTGAATAATTCGTGTGAAAAACCATTCAATAATTTCACAGCTGATGAAATAAATAATTATTTTTCTGAAAATTTCTGCACTAGTGATTCCAGTTTCAGACCGTCGCCACAGCTTCAGGAATCGTCTGCTTTCAATTTTCAAGAAATCAATGAAGCTCATGTCGTTAATGCCATATACGACATCAAATCTGATGGAGTTACTCATATTTTCAATGCCATTATTCACAGTTGCCGTTTTCCCAGAAGCTGAAAACGATGGAAAATCATTCCAATAAAAAAGAAAAGCACTTTGAACTGCATCCAGAATCTTCGACCGATTAGCATACTATGTGCAATTTCTAAAGCTTTTGAAGCTCTATTAAAAATTCAATTAAGCCAATACATAAATGACAATAATCTTCTAAGTAACATCCAGTCGGCTTATAGGCCAAAACATAGTGCAAAGACAGCTATGATGAAAGACATTGGCATTCTTTTACATAAAGGCAAACCCGTTTTGTTAATTCACTACGATTTTTTTAAGGCGTTTGAAACGATAAGCCATTCCCAAGTAAAAATTTTAGTTTTATTTCCGCCGTATTGCACTCCTCCAGGTTTTGATGATAAAACTACATTCAAAACTGTTTTGTCTGCCAACACCTCCTTTATGCTTCTTTAAAGCCGAAATTTGTACAAAATGGCCCATTCTATAGACGGTTGTGAAAACAAGTAAATAAAACCTATATAAGAACATAACGATTTTGAAAATGTTCTAGAGAACGATGTTATGACCACTTGAGAACCTTCATAAAACCTATTGGCCGCCATTAAAACCAGAATGTGGCCAAATGACCACAGCTGCGAAACTTCACTGTGAAATCGAGGTTGGTTTTTGTTATTCTGCTTTGTTCGATTCTCTGCTTTTCTGATTAATTTAGCAGCAAAAAAAGGTCTAGTGTGCGGAAAATTTTGTTTCATAGCAAAATATCAAAAACAAATTGGGTTTTCTACAGCGTATTATGCTCCAAATTATATGCGCAATTATTTTTATGGTGAATATTGGCACGATAAGATTATTTTTATGGTGAATATTGGCACGAATTAATGCGCCTCGGAAATTATGCTAATTTAAACAACATTAATCAAATTAAAACAGATATTTTCGACAACTTAATCATGAATTTCCTGAACAGTGCTTGGAATTTGATGAAATTATCTAAAAAATGCCGAAATTAGATTCCGATTGACACTTTATTTGCATACCATTGGAAATTTGATGCATTTATTTTTCCACATTTCAATTTTTTCTTAGATTTCAATATGGCGATTGGCCGGCGTCGGTGGTGTAGTGGTAAGCGTGACTGCTACTTGGCACCCCAGTGGGTCTGGGTTCAATCCCAGTCGACGTCGGTGGTTTTTCTGAGGCGAAAAAATCTGGTCACGTCTTCCTTCGGAAGGGAAGTAAAGCCGTTGGTCCCGGCTCATATTCATGAGTCGTTAGGTAGGGTCCAGGTGGTGGAGTCGTCTTCCTGGCGTCGGTGATTGTCACCATGTGAGGAAATAGGCCGACGTAAACTAAAAGAAAAAAAGAATATGGCGATTGAAAAAAAATCACAGTTTTGCCATAAAGCCAATTTTTCTTCGCAATGACTATTATAAAACTATTTGGTCTTATCCCAAGTAACAATTTCAGTTCTATTCCAGCCGTATAGCACTCTTCCCGGCTTTGTTGATGACACTACATTCAAAACTGTTTTCTCCACCAACACCTCCTCTATGCATCTTTAAAGCCGAAATATGTACAAAGTGGCCCACTCTATAGACGGTTGTGAAAACAAATTAATAAAACCTTTCTAAGACCATAAAGATTTTGAAAATGTTCTAGTGAAAGATGTTATGACCACTTGAGAACCATCATAAAACCTATTGGCCGCCATCAAAACCAGCATAGGGCTGAATGGCCACAGCTGTCAAACTTCACGGCGATATCGTGGTTGGTTTTTGTTGTTTTGCTTTGTTGCTCTTCTGATTCATTCAACAGCAAATAATGGCTCAGAAAAAAGTTCTTCTGTTGCGGGAAATTATGATTGATAGCAAAATATATGAAATAAATAGAGTTTTTTTAATAGCGTATCATGCTCCAAATCATATGCGCATTTAATTTTATGGTGAATATTGGCACGATAAGAGCTGAAAATTAATGCGCCTTGAAAATTATGCGAGTTTACAACAAGAAAAACAAAATTGAAAGAAATATATTCCGTAAATTAATCATGAAACTCCTGAAAATTTATGGAATTCAATAAGGTTATCTAAACGAATACCGAAGTTTGTCTCAGATCTACAGTTCAATTGTATTACATTTAAAATTTGGTGTATTTATTTTTCCACATTTCAATTATTTCATATATTTCAATATGGCGATTGCAAGAAATCACAGTTGTGCCAAAAAGCCAATTTATCTTAGCAATGGCTACTATAAAACTATCTGGTCGCTTGGTAGCTTTCCTCAATGCCAGTTAGCCGTTTAATGCATTTACTGGAGGCAAAATGGTTTTAAAATGCTTTTTCAACTGACCATAATAAGATAATATGAATGAGTCCTAAAACGGCATTTCAAAACAGCATTTTATGAGTTAATAAAGTCAAAATAAAACCTTTGATAGGAGTAAACGGAATTTGAGAAACAAGGTTTCAAGATTGTTGTAAACAAGTTGTGTGGGTTCTCATAAACCTGACTAAAATATGAAACCTATTGACACCTCTTGGTGCCATAATAAAACCAAATTGATTTCAAGTGGCTTTCATAAAACTTTAATAAAACTTAATAAAGCAGGATGATTTCAGCAATGTTACTTGGGTTCTAAGCTCTGTACTAAATTACAACGGTTTTTTGGTTTTTCTTTTAACGCAGTTCAATTAGTTTATTCATACCTCACCGAAAGATTTCAAAGCGTACACAATAATAGTTGCTTCTCTCGTTCAATACCAGTTGGATCAGGTGTTCCTCAAGAATCAATTTTTGGACCAATTTTCTTTGCTATGTACATAAATGATTTACAAAATGTTTTAAAGTATTGACATTCTTGTTGCAGACCAGCCAGGGTAGTTACACAGCAAGTTGATTCCATGCAGAAGTTTTCGTTCTGAAAAATTCCTCGCCACCGTTCAACTAAATATGGAAACTCCTTTTTTGCCAGAGGTGTCGCCTATTGGAACGCACTCCCTAATGATCTTACTAGTGAATCAGCAAGAACGAGGTTCAGAGAGAGATGTTTTGAGCACTTCAATTAATAGTTTAATAGTATAGTTAATAAGTCAAGTTTAAAAACAAAAGGATTAAATTTCAAGTGCTAAAGTGAAATGTGACATTGATTCTACATTATAAGCATAGTAACGTTTATAAGACAGTTAGTCTTAAGTTACCGATTTAAATAAAGAAACGGAAACTGAAACAAACAAAGCATAATGCTAATTATAAGCAAGGAAGGAAGAAGCTGAGCAAAATAAGCAACAAATTATCGATATAAACCGTTGATTAAAAAGAAAGAAGAGGAGTTGAAGATTCTTCACAAGGAAGAGGTCGAGAAAAGGCGAACTTCTGCTAAGTACGTTATCATAAATGTTTTAATCACAATGCCCGATTATTTATAATTTAAGATTGTTTATGGAAGCAAATACGCACCTCAAAAAGCCATTGAGAACCATAATATGGCTGAAGGGGAGCTGGCTCAAGCAATGCTTGAGAGACTGTCAACTGTGTGAAAGCAACAGTCTTCGCAAAAACTGCCGATCATGTTCAAGAAACTGTAGAGAAAAAAAAAGGCCCGTCTTACCACAGGTTTCTTTGCTAAAAAACCAAACAAATAGCCAACATTAAGTCAGTAAAGTCTTTAATTTATTTTTAATTATTCCAAAGTCACTATTTCGTCACTTTTCTATTGGCTCTAAGTCACTAGTTTGCCACTATTTTCGACATTTTTGTCACTAAAGTCACTACTATTACATCAGATTACCGCTACCAGCCCTGGATTTGAAAGAAACACTAAATCATATTTTGAAAGTGTTTCTCGTTTCTTAAAGATAACCAAACATAAAAAAGAGAACAAAATGTTCGTCTACTGAACGAGACCCATTCCTTGTCAAGAGTATCGATTACATCGTACCAGCTATCAGTGAAACTATCGACCATGTAACAGCAGATGAAAGCAACATATGTCGAAGAATCACTGCTCCACCGAGCTTGTTTGTTTATCACTTCAACGAACATATCTAAAACATATAGAAACAGAAACTACACAACAAACATCAAACCAACGAGAGTGGGAAGGAGTTGTGTGGTGCGGCGGGCAATCTCCAATTTGGGAATCCGACAAGAAGCCACAACTTCACACAGTCGCCGTACCAACAAATAAGAAACCGATGATGGGAGGAAAGCGGTGTGGTGGCGGAAGCTGCTAAGATGTAGAACCTGGGGCGGGGGGTCGGTTAGAAAACAAAGTGAAAGAAGAGATCGAGAGACACTGATGAATTTATAATGAGCTTTTGATCAACGAATTGAGATATCGGAGCACGTTTCGAGCCGCTCGTCTACTACTGTCTCCTGGAGGTAAGTTCTACTTCATATGGATGAGACTCTGGCTGCTGGTGTCTCTCGATCCCGAGAGAGAGAGAGAGAAAGAGGGGGAATTGAACTGAGAAGCAAAGATACCCTCTGCTATCGAGTGAGCAAGCGGCTCGAGTTCCATCTTCTACTAATGAAAGATGAGAATCGATTAGAAATGCTGATGGATTTAATGCCTATGAATAATTCTACCGGTCCGGATTGTGATCCATGATTATCTGTGGCCAAACCAGCGAAGAACAGAGAGAATGGGTTGACGTACATGCAGATAGACGATGTCCGTGTTAACCGTCCTTCAGTTCAAAGAACGGCAGACATTTGTTATGCCAATAGTCGCAGCCTAATCGAATTAACTGTCAGTTCCTTGCTTTCTGAACTCTGTTGATCCCTAACCAGCTTTACGTTTATCTGTTGAAACAAATTTATCACTAGTATGATGGTGGACTCATTGGAATACGATTTCGAACTTGTCAACTAAGGTGCAGTGAATTATTCCATTGCTCTATTAGCACTTGATGTTATAAATAAATGTATTTCTAAATCGTGATGCGTGATGCGGCACGTGGTGGGTTTCAGTTATTTGAAGAAATTTGGTAGCATCAATGAATATTCTAAAACGCATTAGGTACAATTGGTTAATCGGTATGCATTAACTGTATATGCTGACTACAAGTTTGAATTTATTGCTCACAATCATTTTGGTATCTGTGAGTGTGTGTAAAAAGCATTTTATTTTTTGGACAAGCATGCGGAGATTTTGCTGAAAGTTTTAACAAAGATAAATCCTGGTTTGAATCCTAAGGTTATTCTTATTGTAAAGAATGTAAAATTTGAAGTTCCGAGATGTAGTTGACCAAGGAAATATCAAAAATACTGTATTAACAATATAAGTCACTTCACATGTTTTCAGGCGACCCTTTTTTTGCGCTTGTGGCACCATAAGTGAGAAACGAGGCAACTACTAAATGCACACGCTCAATCTAAGCTATCCAGCTTTTGTTATACCTAGCGTTATATTCCAAAAGTACTCAACAGACAAATTGAAACAAATTACAAATTGTTAAACTAAGGCCTTAACTAAGGAAACGATTTCCAAACAACTTACCGCAGCTCCGACTTGTTGCCAGCTTCGAATGTCGTGATAAAAGAGCGATTCCACGAACAAGTGGGAAATTTTTCCAGTTTTTATTTTTTGCATTTTTTGATTTGCATGAAACCTTGCATACAAGTTCTTGGGGAAGAAAAACGCCGTTTTGCATACTTCGTTCGCCATTTTGAATCTAGCCTTACTTATGAGAAGGGCCTATGAAAAATGCACTTGATATCTTCAAAAAATTGTATCTCGGAAACGGTTTGTCCGATTGGTTTGGTGTCTTCGGCGAAATTTTAGACAATTGTTGATGCTATATGGAAAAAATATGCACGGTAAAAAAAAGTTTGGTTTTTGTGTTTTGAACTAAAATATAGATTTTCCCTTAAAAGTTACATGTCAATAATTTTTTAATTATCCTTATGTTGTAGCTGACTGAAAATGCTATCTAGTGCACAGTAGGTTGTTCTGGAAAAAAATAAGTTACAATGAAAAAAAATTTTTTTTTAAAATTACAATTTTCAAAAAAGCTATTAAGAAAAGTCAAAAAAGTTTGTCACCCTAATTTTATGAAAGTACATCAAATTTGCAAGCAAAAAGTACTTCGGTAACATTTTTCTAAGATGCACCGTTTAGAAGATATTACTGATTTAATATTGATTTTTTTGATAACTTAATAAGTTTTGGCCCTTTTCGGATGTACTCCGTGTTTTTCCAGTTTCAAAAGTATTTTTTTCGAAAAGATCGGAAAATGTTGAGTTAAAATGACACTGACAGCTTAAAGATTCGAGTGAAATTCTCTGCCTTAAAAGTATTTTGAAAAACAAGTTACAAAATCCCACTATCAGGAACAATGATTTCTTCAAGTGATTTTTGGTGCGTTGTGCTGAAAACGTGCTAACAAGTATTAGATACAGGTAATTAGATACCAGTTAACTGTACTACGTACAGTTGGTGATTGTAAACATGGTCTATGTTGGAACTAGTCCACCATGGCCACGCTGGCCGTAACGAGGCTAGCTCCGTCGATGACCGTTTCTTAATAATAAATAAAAAGAACGCAGTCTTAGTCACCTTCCATCAAACTAGACGGCTGCCGACTGATACCTCAATCAACAACCGCCGCACTCTTTATTCATTCCAGGTATATACAATTTACAATCTTCTTCAATAACAATATACCTACGCCAGCAAATCTACCTCGCTCCAACTGTCCAAACTCGTACCTGAAGGTTCGACGATACCTGAGCGTTCAACTCTACCTATCTTCCAACAGTCTTTACCCAGCATTCTATGATTTCTACCCGTGAGCTGTATAATAATGTCTGACTCGGTTCTGAATTCATCCAGTATCTACCAAACAGTAAATGCAGAAAGGTTGCTAGTAGCATAGTGATTATAGTAATTTCAGCTCATAATCCTGTGTTTTTGAACGAGATCCAGTGTTGTTTGATAACATAATAATTGTAAAGGAAAGTGTAACACGTTTTGGTGCAAAGGTAAGTTTTAAATACACATTTCAATTATATGTTTTGTGATATTTTCGTACAAAACTAACAATTGGAAAATATTAATCGTCGAAGGTGTACGAAGAAATCTTTTTAAATTAGACGCTAAAACAGAAAAAGCAAACGAGTTTGATGAAGTCATAGAAAATATGAAAATTAAATTTTTAAATTCAGCCACAAGGCAAGAAAAACTATCAATTTTATCATTGTTACCAAAATCATGGTCAGTACAAAAAATTGTAGACGAATTTAAAACCAGTAGAAATATGGCATCAGATGCAAGAAAGGAAAGAGATAATTATTTGATTTAGTTTATTTGATTAGTATTTGATTCATCTCAAGGTTCAAGCTCTGGAAAAGCTTTGAGTAATGAAACAAAAGAAAGTTCTGGTTTTGAATTTTTTTGAGGACGATGATATAAGCCGTGCAATGCCAGGCCAAAGAGATTTTGTTAGCGTAAAGACAGGAAATAAGAGATTAGCTGTTCAGAAAATATTGTTAATGATGACATTGAGAGAAGCTTTCAATCGCTTTAATGAAATGTACGTCAATGTAAAAATAGGGTTTTCATCATTTGCAAGCCTCCGGCCAAGGCAATGTAAACTATTGACTATCACAGGAACACATAATGTTTGCGTTTGCACTACGCATGAAAATGTCAATTTAATTCTACATAGCTTAAAAAAATAAAATGTCTTGAATGATCTAAAAACATTAACGAATAGATTACTTTGCGAAAATAAGACAACTCATTGCCATCTACGAAGATGTAAAAACTGCCCAGATACCTCAGTTTTAGAAGACAGTTTATTGAAACAACTGGAAGAAAAATTTGTTGAAAAGCTTTCATTCCAACAATGGGTTACCACTGACAGATGTGATTTAGAAACTATTGTAAAGCAAACCGATGAGTTTGTTTCATTTTTCAGCTCAAAATTAGAAAGTTTGATTCCGCATGATTTTGTAAAAACCGAACAATCCAATTTTTTGAAAACTACAAAACAAAACTTGCAAGATGGTGAATTTTTAGCTATTTGCTACTTTTCTGAAAATTACAGCTTCATTTTGCAGGATGAAGTTCAATCACACCATTGGAACGTGCAACATGCCACAATCCATCCTTTCGTAATATATTATACTGAAAATATGCAAATTATGCACATTTTAGCAAATTGTGGCACATTTTAGCTTCATTATAATTTCTGAAGAACTAAGACATGATTCAGTCGCTGTTAATTTGTTTATTGATAAAATGATAAACTTTTTACAAATTGATTTGTTGTTTAATTGGGCAAACAAACGAAAAGAAGAAGAACTTACAAAGTTGTCATTTTGTTATTCTACTACAGAAGAATACGAAAATATGTCTTTGCAGCTAAATAATCAATATAATAATGCAAAAACAATTCAAGGAACTCAAAAATTCCACTCATTTCTTCCTCTATCAGAAAATACAATAAAGGCAAAACTTTATTCAAACTGTCCTGACAATGATGCCAAAATATTCGATATTGTTAAGAAAGTTGTGTAAACAATAATTTTATAAAAATACAGGAATAAAAATAAACTGATGATATCCAACATATAATGTTATTTTTTATTGCGCACAATCACCATCCCTGAAAAATAAGCTTAATTCGCTCTTTTGAATCTTGCTAATTGAGGAGCTTGCATTTGCAGTTCTCAAAAAGGTGTATCTCGAAATCGAGTTGTCTCATCGGTTTGATGTCTGTGGCGATGTTCGGCAATAGAGAGAAAATATGCACAGTATAAACACATCCAGTTTAAATGGATTAAACTGTTAGGCGATATGCAAGAGTTGAATGCACATTTTCAACACAACACACAAAAAATAACTGGAAGAAATCATTGTTCCTGATAGTGGGATTTTGTAACTTGTTTTTCAAAATACTTTTAAGGCAGAGAATTTCACTCGAATCTTTAAGCTGTCAGTGTCATTTTAACTCAACATTTTCCAATCTTTTCGAAAAAAATACTTTTGAAACTGAAAAAACACGGAGTACATCCGAAAAGGGCCAAAACTTATTAAGTTATCAAAAAAATCAATATTAAATCAGTAATATCTTCTAAACGGTGCATCTTAGAAAAATGTTACCGAATTATTTTTTTCTTGCAAATTTGATGTTCTTTCATAAAATTAGAGTGACAAACTTTTTTGACTTTTTTTAATAGCTTTTTTGAAAATTGTAATTTTTTTTTAAATTTTTTTTTCATTGTAACTTATTTTTTTCCAGAACAACATACTGTGCAATAGATAGCATTTTCAGTCAGCTATAACATAAGAATAATTAAAAAATTATTGACATGTAACTTTTAAGGGAAAATTTATATTTTAGTTCAAAACACAAAAACCAAACTTTTTTTTTACCGTGCATATTTTTTCCATATAGCATCAAAAATTGTCTAAAACTTCGCCGAAGATACCAAACCAATCAGACAAACCGTTTCCGAGATACAATTTTTTGAAGATATCAAGTGCATTTTTCATAGGCCCCTCCATAAGTAAGGCTAGATTCAAAATGGCGAACCAAGTATGCAAAACGGCGTTTTTCTTCCCAAAAAACTTGTATGCAAGGTTTCATGCAAATCAAAAAATATGAAAACTACTCGTTGCTGAAATGATTTGGAACCGCTCAAAAAGCAACACGCAACTATGGTTTGCTGCAACTTGAACAGGATGGGAATAAGATCGTCTGTTTGAAAGAAAGCGAGATTTACCGCTTGCAATTATTATTTTTGATTACCATTAAATGATTTTCAAACATAACGAAGTAGAGATATTTTGATTCATTTATTATCGTTTCAGTTCAAAACCGAATTTATCACTAGCGACAATCGATCGAAGTAGCGCGTTGTATAGTGCATCCGATGCGCCATACAGCGCACTACCTCCGACATTAGGTATAACGTACAGAACGAGAGTAAAAATGATTGACGCTAGTCGATAAATTCGGTTTTCAACTGAAACTAATGAAATAGAAGAAATTTTGGCCTGAAAGTAATCCTTTATTCACGCACTGTAAACAACCCACAATATTCTTTTGATCTTAGTTGCCAAGAAATACGTTCGCAACATTTGTTGCGACAAACACATATCAACCTGCTCTTGTGTTGCTAGTTTTTCACGATTTTAGACTAGTATGCAGCTGGCAAGTAAGGACCTGAAGTAGTTTTTGCCTTTTCTGCCGAAATAATTTTGACAACTGCTCCAGTAGGGGTGAAATGTCAGTTTTCCTTGCGGAATAATCGAACGAAGTATTATTCCACAAAGAAAAGTGGCAGTCCCATTTAGATTACATAGGCAAGCGTTACTAACGTTACTTGACCGTCCGTAGTTTGCCCTCCTTTTCAGCTGCATACAAGTTAAGTAATTCCGACAGTAAAAACATTTCCTAACCATTCGTTGTCCTATACTAATGCACACTACTTTTGAGCTACATACTTGCCCTCTTGAAGAAAAATTGATTCCTTGGCCCTAACACAACGACATCGGCAACGGAACCGAATTTAAACCATACTTATCATCCTGGTATTGGTCACTTCCATTGTTAAGCAGCTCAGACAAGATGATGTTTTTTTTATTCATGTTGGTGGAACTTGCGTAGTTTGTGCACCTGTAACAAAGACATAAATGAGTAAATAATACTGTCAAAAGAAGTTTAAAATCCGTATAATGTGTTGATAATATTGACGTCGAAGTTTTTAAAAATGCGTAACAAAATTATCATCTTGATTAGAAAATAAGGTTATATGTATTTGTTTCAAAAAAAAATACAGTTGGATAAAACTAGTCTTTTTTCCTGACATTGCTTCATTGATATTGGGTAATTCTACACACTTAAAAATTATGAATTTTACACGAGACGTAATTCATGTTTGTAAAAAGACGGGGGACGTAAAGAAAGATTTCGTGTAAAATTATGTCTGATGAACACTGACACATACGCAATTCGACAAAAGATGTCTTTCATTGAGTTTATTTTCTTATCTCTTTCAAATTATTTTTATGTGCTAAAGGACGCTTGCATGAGTCGGTCTCATTGGACAGAAATTTACATGACATTTTGGTAGTGTGTATTCTAGGAGTGAAAAAAGCAAATTTTGACGCAACTGCCTTATGCTCTGAGAAAAATTATATGGTTATACCGACAATTAAATCGTGGTCAAGATGACTATTGCATATAATGGTAACAATCGGTTCTTCCCTTAGCTCACTCGGTATAGGCGCAGCTACAAAGCAACACCATGCTGGAGATGGCTGGGTTCGATTCCCGGTCTGGTCTAGGAATTTTTCGTTAATGATAATTTTTCAACTCCCTGGGCATAGCGTATGATTTTACTTGCCTCACAATCATACTAATGGAAAAATGGTACTTGGCATCGAAAGCTCTCAATTAATAACTGTGGAAGTGTATTTAGAACACTAAGTTGAGAGCAAGCAATAAGCTAATTGTGAAAGCAATAAGCTTGAAAATCTAAAGAAGAAGGTTACAATTACCATGAAAATTGTCGGAGACATTTTTCCAGCATCACATTATTGACAATGATCATAATAACAAGGACTATTCTGACATAACAGTAAATGTTGAAGCAACTATTTTGAATGGTAATTTTGACCATGATTATAGACGGTTGAAAACCATTATTTTGCCCTAGTCATCTTAATCCCCAATAATGGTAAAATTGGGGACTATCACTATCAAACTTTTCTCTGTATGAGCAAACAATACTTCTAAAAAGAGTATATTAGTTTGACCGTGGATACACGGTAGAATGAATTAACCAAATTGAAAGGTAAAATATATTTTGATTGCCTTTTTTATCACCAGATGATTCTGCTGGCAGCGCTACACGGGTTACCTAACATGTATATGTGGAAAGGGGGCTATGCATAAACCACGTAGACTTTTTTGGGGGAGGGTGGGTTCTTGACCAAAGTCTACGCTCCATACAAAATTTCAAAAAAAAATTATGGAGAAAAGTCTACGAGGGGGGAGGAGGGGGTCTGAGATTTTCAAAAATGAATCTCCGTGGTTAATAAACCGGCCCAAATGGAAGTGACTTATATTGTTAATATGGACCATAATAGCGTTCGGAAAACGATCAACGAACGCATCGGAAGCATGCAAGCAAAATTCACGAAGCCATTATCCATTAGCCATCTTTTGACGTAGGACTACGTCTTTGTTTTCTATTCTGGGGTACCATGTTAAAAAAAATCACATTGCGACCGTCACGAAAGGTGGTCAGGTTTTGAGCGTAAATATCTCAGTCATTCCTCAAAAGACTTTCAAAATTTTAGAACCAATCGATCGGAAATATTTCTACAAAACATCAATTGAGAAATTCGCTGATTTTGGGCTACATACTATTGAAAAATTCATGAATGTTAAGCCTTGTCTCAAAAGTATATTAACCCCTTCAAGCCTAAGGTGTTATACATGACCCCAAAAGGAAAATGGCTGTATAAAATTACAGACTGCATAAAAATATACACTGTCTTCGGCAAATTTGTTCTACATCAATTCTTCTACCTTGAAAATATAAAAAAAACATATGAGTTGAAGGCCTAGACCTAGAACATCATGAATATGAAGAAGTTCAGGAAGAAAACATAAACGCCTTATTACGAGAGTAAAGTGTTGTTTAAGAATATGGTACCAGGAGGTGACCCCGGCGTAGTGGTTAACATCCATACCTCTCACGCCAAAGTCACGAGCCAGCCTAGGGCAGAAAATCTCGATAATCAAGTCACAAAAAAAAATATCTATTATTAAATTCTCGTTGATCAACGTTAAACATTTTTGTATCTTTCTGGAAAGTTCTAGGTAATTTTGGATTACTTGAGTACTTGAGCTCAGAACTTCAGATCTACAGTTGTAACAGTACCTTTTAGGGCTATACAAAGTTACCCGTATTCATTCATATTGAGTGAATATTTTCAAATGCTGAAAAAACGTAAAAGGGCTATACAAAGCTACGATTAATATTAAAACATATTCAATGAATATTTTGAAACGTCCACAGACACCATAAGATAACCTTGCTAGTTTCAGGTCATTCAAACTATCCTTAAAAACTTAAGGTCTACAATTGTAACAGTAGTTTTATGAACTGTACAAAGTTAAGTTAATTCGTTTGGTATAGAATATTCCAGTATCAACTCATAATGTCTGTTGGTCTTCCAGGATATTCATTGAATATGTTTGAATATATATCATGACATTTTATAGCGAGGCTTCAAATGGTGAGTTGACAACTTCGAAGTAGGGTGCGGCCGACCTCTCGTCCTCACAAGTTTCACTTGTAAAGCGGATAAAGCTACTGTTACAACTGTAGTTCTTAAGTTCTGAACTCTAGGACAGTTTGGACGACCTAGCACATAAAAAAAATTATTTCCTATTTCTGTAATCATTTCTACGTTATTGAGCACCAAATCCATCAGAATAAACCAAATTGCTTGTGTAATGCCATCTCAAATTCTAATTGGAAACAAACAGCATGTAGAGGTGAGTACGTGTTGGTGTTGGTGCGTGATGGTTACTATGACAATACCCAAGTAGCAATTCAAATGCAAATTGGTTTTATTCATGTTTTATGGTAGTTTTATCATAGCATTATGGAGTTCATCCGGTTTTATCAGGGCATTTTCCAAGTTAAGGTGGTTTTAATTCCTTAACAGTTCTCAAGAGTGATTAAAGAACACTTGAAGAAACCTCCATAAAACTACATCATTTATAAGTGTAATTCACCTTATCAGTAGTTTTATAAGTTACTTGATCCCCCTCTCAAGACATTGTTTCGCAACTTGCATAAAACCTGATAAAAGTTTTGTAAAAGTTTTATGACATTCTTCATTAAGATGAATGTATCTTGGAAATGCTGCCATAAAACTCTCTTAGAACCATTTGATTTTAAATAAGAGCACATATTCTTGAGAAAGAACATTATGTGAAAAATAAACAAACTGTCACAATGGACGCCCACAGGTGGAACAAATTAAAAACCAGCGGATCGTTCAAGCGGAAATTCAATAAAATCCTATTCAATATATTAAACACTCCTTCATCTCAGCCACCAACGACAATTTTTTTTTGACCATTCCATTGGATTCGCAGCCTACTGAGACTAACTTATCAAAAGGGTCCATGCGTTATGCGTAAAACGAATAAAATAAAATGGTGCAATGTGTCACCAGTTGAAAACCGAAATGCATAACTCATGATTTTATGCCAGTTATGCAAGTTAAACCTAACATCTCAGGTAGTGTGTTATATGGCGCACCACCGTGGAAATACAGCGCAGTACTTTTGACGTAAGGTTTAATGTGCACTTCGATTGTAAAATGTTATGTTAATGTTGAATTCTCCCGAGTCGTGCATTTCAGTTCCCAATAGGCTACACAATATTTACTCGTTGCAGGTAAAAATTAGTATATCATCTGAGCGAAAATCGATTTTTCCCATGATCCGCACGTTTAAACCAAAGTCGGAAGTACTGCGCTGGAATCGCTTAGTGATCCACTACACAGTGCACTTCTTCCAAAGCTAGGTTCAGCGTACAGATCAAGAGAAAAATCATCTTTCGCTCAACTAATGTTTCAGCCATCGACGCAATATTATTATCTGTTCTTCTTCCCAAATCTATGTTAGCATATTCAAGTTAGAGTTTTTTTTTTGTTAAATGTTTTAATCGCCTTACGCTGGTGATTAAAAACAACAAATTATAAGCCGTAATTATGAAAAATAACTATGCATAGGCACTTTTGATTTGAACGTTCACATTTTCTTTGTTTATGATGTGCCTTCTCCACACTGATTTTATGGCTATCTTACGAAAGACTTGTTTACCTTGAGCAATTCAAACAAGTTTTATTCAAGCGTTACTCCTCTTTTTCAAGAATAGAACAAGTAAAGATGAACTTATCGCGCTCCTAAAAAAATCTTGTTAGTCTTGTGCAAGAAATATTAGTTTTATATGCGTTTTATGGTAGTTTTAGATAAAACCATTGAAAAAATGGCGAGCGTGGCTATTCTGGATTCCCTCCGAATGGTAGCCATTTTCATTTATATGCAGCAAAACTTTCGTTTTTCCAATGCTACGAACAATTTCTGCTGTTTAAAATACATTTTGAAACTTAAAATGGATTGTAGACACAATTTATTCAAGATCTAACAATTTATCAGCCTTGTCACCTAATTGTTGAATTGTCAAGTATTTTTTATTATTCAAATAAATCAATGTTCTAGCAATGATTCCGTGGCGCATTAAAATTTTCGAACTTTTATGTTATAAAACACCAATAAACTGAACGTCGCATGAAAAGTTCATCAATTGCAGGATAAAAAACTCAAGCATTAATGGTCAATTTTACAATTAAGTTAAATACGTATCCACTTTGGAAAAGAAACATCATATGTATATCGATGTTTTCTTTTCTCTCCTTTTCCCCATTCAGCAGAACGAATCCAAAAATGGAATCTTCGAAACATATTTGTGACGGACTGGAAGTGTTCTTAAAGAGGAAAATCATAAAACTACCAAAACTTGTGGTAGTTTTATCATAGTTTTAAGCATGTCCTGCATGTCATTACAAGTATGTACCGATAAAACTATCAAGTTTTAAGCGAATCTTGGGAAATAGTCTTGAGAACCTCCTGTAGTATGGGCCTTTTTGAACTTATGAGGGTTTTATGGCTGTTTTATCGATGTCATGTAGAATATCTAGTTTTATGCGTGGTTTTATGAAATGAGTCTTGAGAACTTCTTCAAGTGTACCTTAAAATTGAATTTGTTACTTGGGTATGGTGATGGGATTTGAATTGGGCTTGTGCTACCGTTCTTCGCATAATGGCTGACCCACAAGTGAGGTGGTGGGGATGTGGGGTGAAAATTGAGAGAAAATAGGGGAGAAGTAAAATCAGAAACGTCCGAAGTTAATGGGGGAGATATGTGAATTGAGGGAATGGAGGAGAGGAGAGGGGGAAAGGGGGGGGGGCGGGGGGAAAAAAATATTGGGGGGGTGATAATAAAAATATTATGTTGGGGGTGTGGTGTGGGTGGGGGGAACCAGTTAGTTGCTGAAATATGAGTTTCGGCGATGGATCAAAGTAGGGAACCTTCCACGCATCATGCGGAAACTAATGACATTATGTCTAATTTTTGTTAATTTTTTTCTCAAACTGATAGTTAACTTGATATTATTTAATTATATTATCGAGTAATTCATGTTAAGGGCATAAAAGCCATTTGCAAACAATGGCTTTAAATGTCGATTTCTCTTGAATCTTAAATCACACTCATGAAATGAAAGCAGCATCTGGTAGAAAAATGTTAGTTCTACCATATGGAGTAGCTGGATATAGTGGGGTTTTCGTGATTCGTGAAAGATCAACGTTTAAAGTCATTGTTTACAAATGGATTTTAGGCCCTAATCATGAATTACTCGAGAATTTCTCTAATCAAGATGGCAAGATGCTATTCTAGTACTGTGAAACGGGAGGAAGGTTGCGTGGGGGTATATTGCGTCACTGTTAAATTCAGAAGATGTATGGCAGGCAAAATGGGGAAATGGTTCGGAAATCGATCGGGAGTGCATGAATACTGTGATTTTATATGGAGTTGAGAATGGTAATGAATGATAAGTGTGGAAGCTATATTAGTGGAATAACGAGCAAATCATGACGCTGACAAGGCGAAAACTGAGCAACTTAGGTGATGTGTGTAGTTCTAGTGCATGTGGTAGTGATAGCAGAGACTAACTCTAAGACCAGTAGGTCCCGAACAAATACGATTTTTTTCTTGGCTCAGTCAGTACTAGCACATCGGTCCCAAGCTCGGTCCCAAGCTTAATAATACACCCCTGATAATGAACTCACACGAACACACTCTCAAATATTCTGTCAAAATAACACAGCAAATCAAAACAAAGGCGCAAATATGTATAGTTAGGTGCTGGCTTCAAGGTGTACTTCGGACCAAGGGGCTCTACAACAGTGAACCAATTTCTAACCGCTAGTTGCATATTGATTGTTGGTGATAGTGCGTTACCGAAATTCAAGGATTCAAATTAGAATAAACATAATGATGACCACATTATGGTTGTACATATTAGTGTAGGAAATATGTGTCGTGGTCCTATATAATAAATATATATTGAGAAATGAGTGCAAAGTGAACGATTTTTCCCATGCTTGGTGAGGACCAGGGATCGGTCGCACCCTCCTTCAAAGTTGTCAACTCACCATTTGAAGCCCATCAAGATGGCTGCATTTTTTTTAGAGACTAACTATCGAAAGTCATGGAATATTGGTATGTTTGTCATGGAGAAGTTTTTTTTATTTCTCGATTATCGAGATTCTTTACCTTAGGCTGGCACAACTTTCATCGTAGTCACTTGTTTATTAAATTTATGCCACCATATTTATTTTTTAATTACCCAGGTAGCCAATAAGCAGTTCCAAAGCGTCTTTACGGAAGCCTATCAAGCAATTAAGTCGCCTTAAATGCAACATAGATGCCGCTTTTGGCCCAATATACGGCTGCTTTACTGCAATGCTATGATAATGCTTCATTAATGCTATTTTCCATTCGAAATGCTTATTACAAGCTACAAGCATTTAAATAGCATTTGAAATGCAACTTTACAACAGATAGCATTCAAGATGCTGATATAATGCTTATATAATGCTTGAAGCATCTGAAAAGCAGATTTAGGGTTGATTTACTGCATATGCTAATGCTTATTGGTTACCTGGGTAGTTAGACTATTTTTTCATGTATTTATTTTTTCGATGTATAATAAATTTATTTATTCACTTATCTGTTAATGGGTTTATTTATACATGTTTTAAATCATTTATTTATTCACATTTATATTCATTAATAAATTTATTTGTTCCTATTTTAATTCCTTATCAATAATTTAATTTACAATCATATTTTTTTTTCAATATATTCAGTTATATTCAAATATATTCATTTATTTCAATTGATGGAATTTTGTTTTTTTTATACACATACATGAACATATATTTCTGCCTACATCTACAATAATATAGGCATTAGTTTTTCATTTATTTATTTATTATTTTTCATTATTATCTGTCTATGCATTATAAGATCTGCGTACGTATTTTATAATACATGAATTAATTAATTTTTTTGTATTTATCTATTTATTTCTTAATTGATTTGTTTACTTTGATCAAGTTGATTTATTTATTTTTCTTATCTATTTATTTTTCTCAGTGATTTATTAATTTGCTGATAATTTATGTATTCGTTAAATTTTTTATTTTATTTTAAAAGCATAAATTTCTAATTATACATAAACTGTTAATATCTATTTAATGTTAGGTTGTTTTTCAATGAATTTGTCCATCCATTTATTGATTTTTCATTTAAAGCCATATTTATTTTCTTTTTTTTATTCTTCAATGCATGAAAAGTTTTGGTATGTTGAATTATCTACCAAAAAATTAATTCTCTTTGTTTATTTTGTCATCAATATTTCTATTGAATAATTCTAAATTTATTGTATGTTTTTTTTTTAATTATGTTTACAAAATTATTTACAAACTTGTTTACAAATTTATTTTCAAAATTGTTTACAAATTTATTTTCAAAATTGTTTACAAATTTATTTACAAAATTACATATTTCAAATATATTTATTCCAAAATAATTAAATATTTTATTGCTGAACACATAAATTTATTTAAATATTTTCTTAAATCTATTGTTAATTTTTTTTAACTTTCATTAATCGCTTAATCTGTTTCATTATAATTATTCATAAAATTATTTTAATTAATTAATTTTCAAAATTAAATATATCTTTACTTTCTTTAAGACAGTCGGTTGACTGAAATCGCAGACAAAATATAATAGAATTTAGAGGAGTTCGCTCAAGAAAACAGTGCTAGTTTGAAAAATGTTTAAATGATTTATTTTTTGACTTTTTTTAAATGATCAAGTTAAGTGTTTATAAAAATTTCCTTGTTTTCCAATAATTGAATATAAGGCCAACCATTTATCTCATAAGGGATTTATAAAGTATTTATTTGTTGATGTTTCTAATAATAAATTTACTTTTATTCAATAAACCTATTTTCTTTATAACTTTCCTAATCAATGAAATATATTTTTTTCATCAAACTTTTCATTTGCTAATTGATTGAATTTGTTTTGTTTTAAATGTATTCGTTTTTCTCAGTTTACTCTATTAATAGTTCTTTTATTTAAAAATACATTTTTTTAATTTATCTATTAATTCATTTATTATTTAATGTCTTCATTTTTTTATTTTTCAAAATGTTGATTTATTATAGAATGCATCTATGAAGTTATAAGCTAATGTTTACATTTTCATTTATCCTGGAGAGTGTGAGTAATCTTTCTTCTCATTTTCTAATTACAGATATTCGACTAAAAACGTGGAACACCTGTAATTAGAAAATGAGAAGAAAGATTAGTTATTTCCACCCAATTCCAACCACCCTTACTGCTTATCTTGACAGAGGCAGTCCCATCATCTAGCTCGGCTGATGTTAAGTATATTTGTTTTTGACTCAAGATAGGTTACGCAAAACATGTTAGCTGTAGGTACATGTGTTTGTATTTGGAAAAAAGTTTAAATCCGGGAGGGGGGGAAGGTTTTCTTTCAGTGGAGGATTAGGACACGACACAGAAAAAAACACACGCACAGTGGAGGAGAAAAGCGTGACGAGAAGAAAAAAAAGAGGAGGAGAGCAAAAGGGAAAAAAATAATTTTTCTTTCCTTTTTTTTTTTTTTTTTAAAATTATAAATTGTTAAATTTATAAAAATATATATATATAAATATAAAAATATATATAAAAATAAATAAATATAAAAAAAAATAAATATATATATATATATATATATATATATATATATATATATATATATATATATATATATATATATATATATATATATATATATATATATATATATATATATATATATATATATATATATATATATATATATATATATATATATATATATATATATATATATATATATATATATATATACAGCAATTCCATGAAAAAAAGTTATACGATCTCTCAGAATTTTATAATATTCGGTAGGATTGTTCAACATCGAAAAATATTAGACCCGTATTTTTTTATTTCGTTATTAGACTGGACCTTTCTGCGTTAGACTGGTCCAAAAAATCGTGATTTTTCAAAATCTTCAATTTTCAAAAATTTATAACTCCTAAACCGTTTAACCGATTTTAGTCATTTTTGGCCATTGTATTGGTATTTTTTTGAATTTCCAAGCAAAAATACGAAACTTTTGAATATATCAATTTTTGTATGAAAAAAATACAAAACAAATAGTTTTTCTTGAATTTGACTGCGAGGGGCCTCAACGACTCCTTGTTTTAGTATTTTTAAATGAAAGAGCATTCAATTTTACATAACATATCAAAAAATTGGAGATGTTCTGCGTGTCGTTTTGGAGATACAATTTTTTAAATAATAAATCATTACTCTTCATTTTATACATCACCCGCCTGTAGAAACGATGAAGATGCATGGTAGATTACCATGCGTCTCCATCCAATCAAACCTATGACTAATGAAATCTATGAGTAGGTCACAGAATGTCAAGTAAATATTATATAATAAATAATATTTACTTGACATAATTATATAATATTATAGCAACTAAGACTAATGAGACTTTAGGTAGATATTGACAATTTGATTACCTAACATTCTTTTCGTTACACAGAGGGGCATTGGTATTATTATTTAAAAGAAGAACCGTTGATACGTATTGACTACCTACTGTAGATGTAGAATGTTTATCGACCTGTGAGATTGAATTGAATTGTTTCTCGGCTGTAGCGATCAGGTCTACTCGCTGACGGGAGGGAGTAGAGTGGAATTTCTAAAGCGGAGAAGCAGCAGAGTGAACAACATCTCTTTCATTTCATACTCGTCGCTCGCTTGCGTTATCTGTTATTCTGTTGCTTTCTCGCTTTAGAAATTCCGCTCTACTCGCTCCCGTCTGCAAATAGACCTGATCGCTATAGCCGAGAAACAATTCAATACCTATTGTAGTCTAGGCTGCAGTTCACTTCACTTGATCGTAGGTACAATATAAACATCATATAAAACACGGAAATTTATGTAAGAAGTTACCAGTTGAAAACAAAGTATCATATCAGAACAGTTATATCAAAGAATATCGTAAAATGAAACGTAAGTGTTCAATTTGTAGTGTTTGGGTGTTGAGTTCGTGTTCCAGAAAAATCAACGCAAAATTGTACGACCATGCTGTGGAAAAAAAGGTTAAAATTGATGAGAGTAGCTCTTTCATTTGTCAAAGTTGCTACAAGAAATTGTATAAGCACATTGATACCATGACCGAAGAACCCATTACAGGACCATCCAGTATAGGCACTACAGGTATGTTATATAAAAGTTCATATAATTCTGTTTTAATTTGAATTCTTCTCTTGCAATTGTTACTGGAACATTTTTATTTTTACATTCTTTTAGAATCGTGCGAAGCAACCAGTCACGAAACAATTGCCCTTGCAGGACCGTCCGGCATTGTTCCTTTTCCCTACCAAAGTAAATAATAAAATAGAAATTATTTGCATGATTTCCAATCAATCAATTTTTAATCAATAATTTGTTATATTTATTTACAGGCTCATTGGAAACAACCAGCTATGAATCGATCGGTACCACCAATAACACGTTTTTGTCTGACGATAATGAAATGCTAACACAGCTTAAGGATAAATTTAAGGAAACAAAAGATAGCAATGAGCGGTATAGGATTTTAACCACACTGCCCAAAAGTTGGTCTACATATAGGATTATGCAAGAGTTTGATGTTTCCCAATATATGGCCAACCAAGTGAAAGTATTACAACAACAGGAGGGAATAATGTCAGTGCCTAAAAAGAGAATTAGTAGAGCTTCGTTAGGAGAGGAAACGCTAATGCGTGTTCGTAATTTTTATAATAGCGACGATATAAGTCGTGTGTGCCCGGGAAAAAGGGATTATTTGATATCCAACAATGAAGAAGGTAGGATCTACATACAAAGAAGGTTAGTTTTATGCAATTTGCAAGAGGCGTACTCCATATTTAAAAATACTCATCCTGATATTAAGATTGGATTTTCGATGTTCGCCAGTAACCGTCCAAAACACTGCATTTTGGCAGGAACAAGTGGCACGCATACGGTGTGCGTTTGCATTTACCACCAAAACGTTAAATTGATTTTTAAAACACTCCAAAGTAAACAATTACTTCCAGATGGTGTTCAGTCCTACCATGATATGTTTTCAAAAATAATTTGTCAAAATCCAAATGAGCATTGCTGGCAGCAATGTTGCGAAAATTGTCCGGGAATGCAAATTTTGGCGGTAGAACTTATGACCATTCTTAATAACGGTCACGTTGAATCATTACAATTTAAACAATGGCGTCAAGCAGAAAGATGCAGTTTGGACTTAGTTGAAATGGACACACAAGAATTTATTGATACTTTTTTAGAAAAATTACTCAATTTATTGCCACATAACTTTACAGCTGAGCGACAGGCAAACTATTTAAAACACGTGAAAAACAATTTAAAAGCTACTGAGTGTATCATAATCTGTGATTTTTCGGAGAATTATTCATTCGTTGTGCAGGATGCAGTTCAAGGCTTTCATTGGGCAAACGCTCAATGTACTATTCACCCTTGTGCTATTTATTTTAAAGATGAAGAATCAAATGATTTGAAGTTTACCAGTTTTATTGCAATTGCTGATTTCACTAAACATAATCATGTCGCAGTGCGTCTTTTTTTGACTCAATGCATAGCGTTCATAAAAAGTAAGTTATCAGGTTTAGAGAAAATTTATTTCTTCTCAGATGGATCTGGAAGCCAATACAAAAATAAAATGACCGCTTTTAATTTGTGCAACATGCAAAAAGATTTTGGCATAGATGCCGAGTGGAATTTTTTCGCTACTTGTCATGGAAAGGGCCCTTGTGATGCTTTGGGAGGCGTATTGAAACGAAATGCTGCGAAAGCCAGTTTGCAAGATCATCACATAACAACGGCCGAAGAACTTTATTCATGGGCTATTTCTAAGCCAGACTCGAAAATACACTATCAATTTTTTTCGGAATCCGACTATAATAAAATGGAAAGAAAATTAAAAAATCGTTACACACGTGTGAAGCAAATTTCAGGGACTCAGTCATTCCATAGTTTTAAGCCTCAAAACGAAGAGTATATTATTGTGAAACAAAATTCATTTTCAACGGAAGAAAAATGTATAAAATTGTTATGAAAAAACTTAATAAATAAAAATAAATGTATAAAAGTGTTTTTCTTATTTTTTAACATGTTCATCATGTCGCGCGGCTTTAAAGTGTTTTTTTCTTGGAACTTACACTAAGCAAAAATATTTGAAATTTTAAAGCCTTATTTATTTGAAAAGGTAATCGTCAAAAAATAGCAATTGGTCTGTGTGGTTAACGGAAAGCCTTAAAGACTGATTCGAATGTTATACTAAGTTTGTAAGTAACTCATAGATTTCATTAGTCATAGGTTTGATTGGATGGAGACGCATGGTAATCTACCATGCATCTTCATCGTTTCTACAGGCGGGTGATGTATAAAATGAAGAGTAATGATTTATTATTTAAAAAATTGTATCTCCAAAACGACACGCAGAACATCTCCAATTTTTTGATATGTTATGTAAAATTGAATGTTCTTTCATTTAAAAATACTAAAACAAGGAGTCGTTGAGGCCCCTCGCAGTCAAATTCAAGAAAAACTATTTGTTTTGTATTTTTTTCATACAAAAATTGATATATTCAAAAGTTTCGTATTTTTGCTTGGAAATTCAAAAAAATACCAATACAATGGCCAAAAATGACTAAAATCGGTTAAACGGTTTAGGAGTTATAAATTTTTGAAAATTGAAGATTTTGAAAAATCACGATTTTTTGGACCAGTCTAACGCAGAAAGGTCCAGTCTAATAACGAAATAAAAAAATACGGGTCTAATATTTTTCGATGTTGAACAATCCTACCGAATATTATAAAATTCTGAGAGATCGTATAACTTTTTTTCATGGAATTGCTGTATATATATATATATATATATATATATATATATATATATATATATATATATATATATATATATATATATATATATATATATATATATATATATATATATATATATATATATATATATATATATATATATATATATATATATATATACAGTTATACTTCTTTATTCTTTTTTTTTTTTTTTTTTTTTTATTTATATTATATTTTTTTTAAATAAAAAAAAAAAAAAAAAAAAAAAAAAAAAAAAAAAAAAAAAATTTAAAAAAAAAAAAAATAAATATAAATTTTTTTTTTGTTATTTTTGGGATTCTTTTGTTTTTTTATATATTTTTTTTTTTTTTTTTTTTTTTTTTTTTTTTTTTTTTTTTTTTTTTTTTTTTTTTGTTTTTTTAACTTTTTTTTGTTTTTTTATGTGTTTCTGTAGAAAAGAAAAGATTTCTTTTTCAAGTTCAGCTTATTTTATTCATAAAAACATCAAATTCATATCAATTCACTAAATAATAAAGAAAAACAATATTAGCTTCATTCCAATATTTGCTTCCTCACTTCTTAATTCTGTTTGATAATGACGGTTTCAAAGACAGTCGCTCGCATTTGGCGCAGCGAGAACTGTGTATTCAGTGACCAATTATTCTCCTCCGCATATCTGATTACTAAATCGAACCCATCCAGTGCTGCTTCATCCGACAAGTTTGCATGATTGTCATCATTCCCAAAACTCACAGATTTTGGTGCTTCCTCCTGCATTGATGTTAACTGCATTGTGTCGTCTTCGGCGTACGACATGTCTTCGTCTGCATTGTGATTAAGAACGCTTGCGATGATTTCATCGTTGTCAAGGGTCGCGTATTCGGCATCCTCCTCATTGATTTCTTCAAACTGAGCTATTATCTCAGCAATGCTTCTCAGCTTCTCTTTTACGACTGACAGTGGAACATCATCTTCATCCTCGATTTCATTGCCATCGTAAAGCATGTTCCATGACTTACGAATCGAATCTGCAGGAACTAGATCCCACGCTTGAGCCACCCAAAATATAGCATCCTTTATATTGACCTTCTTCATACACTCGTCAAATTCTCCTCCGCGAGCTTGAATCTCCTGCATCATCAGATTCCTGTAGCGGCTTTTTATCATCTGTATGATGTTTTGGTCCATTGGCTGTATAACAGCCGTGGTATTTGGCGGAAGAAAAAATGGAGAAAACTGATCCATCGGCTGTTTTTAGCTCATCTGCGTTAAAGTGAGCTGAACAATTGTCTAGCACAAGGGCGGCTCTTACGGGAAGTCCTTTTGATTTGAGGAAACCGGTCACTCGCACGACAAATTCACCAAAAAACCATTCTTTGAAGAGATCTTTATTCATCCAAGCATTTTTGGATGCTCTGTAATACACAGGTAACTCTTTCAAATTTTTTAGCACTCGAGGTCTGTGTGACTTTCCAATCAACATCAAAGGCAGTTTTAAGGACCCATCCATGTTGCTACATGGCATGAATGTCACCCTTTCTTTGTTGATTTTGTAGCCAGGAGCAGATCTAGAATTTTTATCAACAAATGTGCTTGTTGGGGTACTCTTGAAGAACAACCCAATTTCATCTGCATTGAATCTCTGGTACGGAGACAAATCTTTATCACGAATCAGCGTAGCGAACTTTTTCGTGAATTGTTCAACAACTGCCACGTTACTGGACAATTTTTCGCCACTGATTTTCAATAACCGAATGCCGTTACGATTGATGAACTTCTCGACATACCCGCGACTGCCAAAGTCCCCATCTCCAACCATAAGGTTGAAGAATTTTTTCGCTTGATCCTGAAGCATTTCCTGATTAACCGGTCGAAGATTTTGCCGTTTTCGGAGAAACCAAACGTACAGGGCCTCATCAACCTGTGGATATCGGGGTTCTTTGAAGCGTTTCCGCTTTGCTAAAGGTATAAACAAAATAAAACATAAAAACTTGTTTAACGAAATATCACGCTGATTTCTTACACATGCTTCCTTGTTGACCAAATTTGTTGAGAATTTTATTTTTCGAATACTTTATGGCATATATTGTGGACGCAGAGCCGATTTTGTACCTCTGCATTATGTCCCTCACTGAATCACCATTTTCGAGATTTTGAATGATTTTTATTTTATCGGTTAACAATAAACCAACACGTTTTTGCCGTTTGGCTTCTTTACGTGGTACACGACCCATTTTCGAAAACTTAATGGCGTAGTCGACTTTGTTGAATGAAGAGTTGTGAAATAGTATAGAGGAGTTTGACAGCTACACTGAGGAAAATAAACTTAAGAATATTATGTGGCAAGACTAATGAATTTGCATAACATTAATTCAACTAGGCACATACGAATTCCATAAGCGTGACATGTGAATTATGGTTGATGGTGTATGTACGCCTTTTGCCTATTCTCATTCCCAAGCAATGCACTAAATGCACTAAAACGTGGGTGGTTAAACCTCCAATCACGAGAATGTTAAAGTGTAGCGGAATGCAACTGTCAAAATGAAGTGAGTTTTTTAGAGCGAGAGGGCTGTCTCTCTCTCACTCACACTCACTTTGTTTTGAATTGGTAGTTTCAGCAGTTCTTAGTAACGGTATCGTATGCAAGAAAAAGCCATCAAGCGCTTGAAATAGTCGCTTGAGTGCAGATTTTTTCCGACTTTTCACCACTCGGACTAAAACCCTAAATACTACCTGTGTAAAAAAAATTGTATAAATGTCGTTTAACACGAGAAATCACGGTGGCGCATTTTAAGCACTTTTTTCCAACTAGCTACTTCGCAATTAATTATCTATGAGACCATATTATGGTAAGGTGTTCTGCCAAATCGCACTAAGCGTATTGCAAAAATCATCAGTTTTGTCGGACATTTTCAAGCCTTCTATTTCAAGATAAAATTCATCTGTGGTTCTTGAGGCTTATTAGGTACCAAAATTCAATTCAACTGTTCCATAGTTATAAAATACAGGAAAATTATTCTACATGCATTGTACGGGATGTATGTATGGGAAACATACCCCATTCCCATCGGCAATGATTCACTTTGGGGTTTGTAATCCTACCTTTCATTTGCATCCAATTCGTTCCAATGATTACCAAGAAACACGACTTTGTTTCCAAAATCCGTGTTTACGAAACATGGAAATAAGAATTCATACTGTTACGTCCATTTATCTGTGGTATCAATTGAATATATTTGGAGTGATGCATTTTGTTATTTCAAAAGTTAATCAAATACTAAAAGGTATGCCTCATTGACGTCCTTTTTTATCGCTTTATACTATAGCAAGCTCAGGCGGTCGTCTTAAGGGATATTCATTTAAAGGTAAAAGTTATGAAACATATTTCAAAATTCATAAATAATGTTCATAAGAAGAATTCAAAAAAATCAATCTGGAAAAAAATTACGTTATATCGAGGTAAAAATTACGTTATATCGAGTTACGTTGTATCGAGTTTACGTTATATCGAGGTTACGTTATATCGAGGTATGACTGTATATATGTATATAGCGATTCCAGGGGAAAAGAACCCAAGTAACATTGCCAAAACCATCCAGCTTTATTAAGTTTTATTAAAGTTTTATGAAAGCCACTAGAAATCAATTCGGCTTTATTATGGCAGCAAGAGATGCCAATAGGTTTCAAATTTTAGTCAGGTTTATAAGAACCTACACAGCTTCTTTACAACGATCTTAAACCCTTGACTTCTAAAATTCCTTTTACTCCTATCAAAGGTTTTATTTTGACTTTATTAACTCATAAAATGCTGTTTTGAAATGCCATTTTAGGACTCATTCATATTATCTTATTATGGTCAGTTGAAAAAGCATTTTAAAACCATTTTGCCTCCAGTAAATGCATTAAACGGCTAACTGGCATTGAGGAAAGCTACCAAGCGACCAGATAGTTCTATAGTAGCCATTGCTAAGATAAATTGGCTTTTTTGGCAAAACTGTGATTTCTTGCAATCGCCATATTGAAATATATGAAATAATTGAAATGTGGAAAAATAAATACACCAAATTTTAAATGTAATACAATTGAACTGTAGATCTGAGACAAACTTTGGTATTCGTTTGGATAACCTTATTGAATTCTATCAATTTTCAGGAGTTTCATGATTAATTTACCGAATATATTTCTTTCAATTTTGTTTTTGTTGTTGTAAACTCGCATAATTTCCAAGGCGCATTAATTTTCAGCTCTTATCGTGCCAATATTCACCATAAAATTTAATGCGCATATGATTTGGAGCATGATACGCTATAATAAAAACTCAATTGCTTTTGTATATTTTGCTATCAATTATAATTTCCCGCAACAGTAGAACTTTTTTCTTAGCCATTATTTACTGTTGAATGAATCAGAAGAGCAACAAAGCAAAACAACAAAAACCAACCACGATATCGCCGTGAGGTTTGACAGCTGTGGCCATTCAGCCCTATGCTGGTTTTGATGGCGGCCAATAGGTTTTATGATGGTTCTCAAGTGGTCATAACAGCTTTCACTAGAACATTTTCAAAATCTTTATGGTCTTAGAAAGGTTTTATTAATTTGTTTTCACAACCGTCTATAGAGTGGGCCACTTTGTACACATTTCGGCTTTAAAGATGCATAGAGGAGGTGTTGGTGGATAAAACAGTTTTGAATGTAGTGTCATCAACAAAGCCGGGAGGAGTGCTATACGGCTGGAATAGAACTGAAATTGTTACTTGGGAATAGAGTTGAAAAAAAAAGTTGTCCGATTTGGCTCAAAATCGCTTGGTATGTTCTTCATTGAAAATAATATGACCCGTATTTTTTTATTTTTTTATTAGGATGACCATGTTCGATATAGGGTTACCAGAAAAATCGACATTTTTCAATTTTTTTTATTTAAAAAAAATCATAACTTCTGAACCACTGGGTCGATTTGCAATGTCTTTCTATGAATAGAAAGCTCATTATTTCTAGTTTTTATTAAAAATATTGATTAAAATAATTAATGTACTTAAATTTGCTAAAATGGTCAAAGTATTTGTTTTTTATGATTTTGAAATGTTGGACCACAACGACTTTTTTTTATCAAAACTTAAACATTTTTACATAACATATCAAAAAATCTCAAATGTTCATCGAGCCGTTTTTGAGTTAAATTTTTTTGAAAATTTCAAGTTTTTTGCCCATACACACATGGAATGAGCATCATTTTCCAAATTTGGCAACGAGCGCTGTCTGAGAGAATCTTGGAAGTCGGAATTGGCCACAGGGTCGGGATCGGACCAGGCTCCGCTATATTAAGGAATTGGAGCTCAAATCTCAAAGCTTTAGACTACAAGCAAGGGTTTTCTCAGATTACCTTCAATTAAAACTCAGCATTTAATTTGATTATTTAATGATTTTGATTTTGCATAATTCATCAAAAATAAATATTACAAAGCAAAATTCTTACAATTTAACGCACTTTTCTTCATCTGAAAACGAAAACCGTTTCACGATAATGTAATTTTCACTTTGTGGCTTAAAGTAATGAAACGATTGTGTACCAGAGATTTGTTTTACACGAGTATAACGGTTCTTTATTTTCTTTTCCATTGCATTGTAATCTTTTTCCGAGAAAAACTCGTAATATATTTTGGAATCTACTTTAGAAACAGCCCAAGAGTAAAGTTCGTATGCAGTTGCAATATGATGGCCTTGTAAACTTGCTTTTGAAGCGTTTCGCTTTAGAACACCTCCTAAAGCATCACAAGGCCCTTTTCCATGGCAAGTGGCAAAAAAGTTCCACTCTGCATTAAGACCGAAGTCCTTGTACATGTGGCACAAATTGAAAGCAGTCATCTTATGTTTGTATTGACTGCCTGATCCATCAGAAAAAAAATGGATATTTTTCAGGTGAGGTAACTTTTTTTTAATGAAATTCACACAATTTGTTATAAACAGCCGAACGGCAACATGGTTATGTTTAGTAAATTCTGCGATTGCTATAAAGCTTGTAAACTTTAAATTTTGTGCTTCATCCTTATAATATATGGCAAAAGGATGGATTGTGCATTGAGCGTTTGCCCAATGAAAACCTTGTATAGCGTCCTGAATAACAAAAGAGTAATTTTCAGAGAAGTCAGCAATTATAATGCAGTCAGTTGGTTCCAAATTAATTTTTAGTTGTTTTAAGTAGTTACCTTGTTGCTCTGCAATAAAGTTATGCGGAGATAATTCGCTTAATTTTTCTAAAAATGTTTCCACAAACTCTTCTGCATCCATTCGCATTGAATTAAGATGACAACGATCTGTTTGCTTCCATTGCTTAAATTCTAAGGAATCGATATTTTCAAGAAAATTCATCAGGTCATTCTCCAGTGTCTGCGTACCCAGGCAATGATCACAGGCTTTCAACCAACATTTCTCTGTAGGATTCTCACATAGTATTTTAAAAAACAAGTCATGATACGTTTTTAAATGGTTAGGAATAAGTTTCTTATCCTTAAGGGTTTTAAACATTAATTTAACATTCTGATGATAAATGCATACGCAGACAGTATGCGTTCCACTTGAACCAGCCAGAATAAAATTTTTTGGGCGGCTGCTGGAAAACATTGAAAATCCAATGTTAAAAGTAGGATATTGCTCTTTGAAAATCAAATAAATTTCACGAAGGTTACATAAAAGTAACCTGCGCTGAACATGCACTTTTTCTTCTTCCATATTTTCAATAACGAAATCCCTTTTCCCAGGACATGCTCTGCTTATCTCGTCACTATTATAAAAGTCCCTAACTACAGTTACAGTATCATCGCTCAAAGATAACATATTTACTCTGGTCTCCGGTGTGCTCATAAAACCTTTTTCAATCTGTAATTCCTTTGCACGTTGAGCAGTTCGTTGCGAAACACCGAATTCTTGCATAATTTTGTATGCAGTCCAGGATTTGGGGAGAGAAGTTAGAATCCTATATCGATCGTTTCTGTCAGATGTTTCATCAAATTTTGCCTTCATCTGTTGAAGAATTTCCTGTCCGTCTCCGGGTTTCTGGGCAGCAGCGCTACCAATTGATTCAGCACTCGTTGATTCCAAAGAAAATAAAGATTCTGAAAACAAGATGGAAAAATATCACAATTAGTTAGGAACATTTTTATTTGTATAATGTAATACAGATTGTATTCGATTATTTGAAGTATGATAGGCAACTGCTCTACAAATTGAGCTACCAGGTCGGATTAGGTAAGATTATACGGAACTGATATTTTTTAAAATTTTCTGAATAATCGAGTACAACTTGTATAACGTAGCAAATCATGACGTCTGAATAAACAAAAAGAAGAGATTATTCTTGATTTTTGAAATTTTCATATCCAACAACGACTTTTTTCACATTTGTTATGAAAACTTAAAATTTATAAACCTTAAGAACATACAATTTTGGCCACATATGGTCCACACATTGGTTATAGTGTTTTAAAATTATCAGCTAAAAATATTGATAATGGACAAAGTTACAAAAGGTTGAACACGGCGTTTTCTGGAAGCCAAGTTTTGCACGGCTTTTTCTTTGCTGCTGAGTGTATATCATGTATATCCATGTAGTGGATGCTGGATGCTATTTGAAGGTAATTGTTCAAGAAAACCATAAAAAATAATTTTCTTGATGGCAGTGTTGCCAAATGTGCAATTATTCTTCTTTTTTAAATTTATTACTGTGTTTATTTGAACAACAACAACGCCATCTTATTCATCGGATTTTTACATAAAAAATCAAACAAATGAAGTAAACGTTATTATAATTATGTTTTTAAAACTTTATTATTTCGCAACTTCTTTCCACTATTATTTTGTTGTTCCTTTTGTGTGCCTTTCGTCGATACTATTTTGAACCTTGAGTTTGTTGTTGAACTGGAAACCGTTTTCATAAGCATAGAATCGATACCTGAATGAACTGCGGAATGCATGGACCGGATACTAGCAATGGATGCTGCTGATTCGAAACGGTTTTTCAGTATCTCCTTTTCTTCGTGGCATTCTGCAGCCGACACAAATTTAACATTCAGCTTACAGTAGTCTAACGCCCAATCATACAGTTGTTTTGGTGTTTGAATGGTTACGCCCTGCAAAATTGTCCGCGTTGCCAATCTTTTAAGTGTCCCTCCTAATCCATCTCTCGGACCTTTACCGTGTGCTGTAGCGAAGTAGTGCCACTCAGCGGGAACACCAAAATCTTTCTCGTGGAAGAACAGGTTGATGATGTTGAAACGATTTTTATACTGTGATCCCGCACCATCGGAAAAATATATAATTTTCGTTAGATTAGTCATCTTGCTCTTCACAAACTGAATGAAGTGTCGCTGAAATACGTGGAATGTGGTGGTGTTGTGCTCTAAGGAATCTGAAATTATGACACAATTAAGAGGCACGACAACTCCTTCCCGTAACACATATGCTGCAAATGGATGTATCGTAGCCTGACTATTGTTGTAGTGAACGGATTGAACACTGTCTTGATAAACAAATGAATAATTTTCTGAGAAATCAGCTACTACTATAATCTCACCCTCGCAGAGATTGTCGCGCTTAGACTTGAAGAACTCCGCTTGCTTTTTAGCTATGTAGTCATGCTTACAAACATCAAAAATAGCATCAAAAAACGATTCTACAAATGGTTCAACCTCCGAAACAAGGTTGTTTAGGCTGCATCTCTCTTGCTGAGACCAATGTTTGTATTGGACCTCGTTGATGTCGTTGTCTTCCAAATACGACCAAACAAGATCTTTCATAGAGCTTGTATCCCCACAATTAGCGTATTCACACGTGTTTAAGAAGCATGCTTCTGTTGGTGGGTCGCATAGACATCGTTTTAGCATATCCTTATAAGTTTCAAACAGCTTGGTGCAATGAACTTGCATTTGATCAAAGCGGGCTCCTACAAATTTCAACCTGAAATTTTCATGAATAGCACACACGCACACAGAATGTGTACCAGCTGCTCCTGCCAACACACATTCTGGTGGTCGTACTTCCGCAAACTTTGAAAATCCTATTTTCTCGTTTGGGAATTTCGCTTTAAAGAGAGCGTATACTTCTTTAAGATTTGCCAAAATTAAACGCTTCTGTTTCAAAACGCGTATACCTCCTTCTCGTACGCTTATGCACTCCTTCTTTCCGGCTAGCTCCTTACTTACATCCGCTTCTCGATAAAAGACATGTACCTTGTTCAATACCTCGATTGACAGTGGATTACCTTTTTTTGGACTCGACGAGCATATTTAGGATTCCTTTTTCAACAACGCAGTTTTTCATGTTACGAATTAATCGTTCTGAACATTTGAATTCACCTGTAAATGACCCATGTTAGAGTTTTGTTTAAAAGTTATTCTGTTTTAGACTTTCACAACATCACATACTTTAGATTTTCTTGACACTCCAAGATTTAGGCAGCACCGATAGAACTCGAATCTTGTCACTAGCGTTCACGCATGTTTTGAATTTCTCCTTTAATTGATTTATAATTTCAATACCCGCTTTATCATGAATATTCGAAACAGAAATTGTGTCGTTATGACACTTTATTACTGAGTCGAATGATTGCTTCAGTGCCATGGAAGCCCTAGCAATTTTTTGAGCCGGATATTTCTTGACTCTAAGAACGTTAAGTTTCTTCACTGGCGATTGGTTGAGCGAGCTGAGTGTGCTGTTCAAACTCTGTTTGTACCGACATATGAGGTATAGTTCTCATTATCAGAACTATTATCACTTTTTTCTGATTGCACACTTGGTTAAAGAAATGTCAACAACGAAAACGAAAATAAAAATTAAAACATTACCTGATTCGTTGATACAATCCTTGGGCGACAAGTTTCCAGATACCATCTTCTGCGCTGTGGAAGCCCGACCAAGTTTTTGTATGGAACATTTCTTGACTTTACGTTTTTTTTCACCGGCGATTGGTTGTGCGATATGTAGGCACTGTTCAAACTCTGAAGATTTGTGTTATTATTTAGGGCGTAGTCACTATCAGAACTACCGTCGCTACATTCTGCATCCTCTATTGGTTTATGTACTATAACAGTAAATAATTCCGCTACAAACTTGAAAACACAAAAACATTACCTGCATCGTTGATACGAGTCACCTCTGGCGATACGTTTTGCACAGCATGGTAACACTTAATGCATAGTTTACGACCTTCAACTACGTGCGGAATGATATGATTGAACTTATTATGAAAAAATGCTGATACGGGTTTTAACTGCTTGCCATGAGCATTGGTATGCAAATCCAAAGGGTTACAGCAAACCTTCAGTTACGCGGAGTACAAACGGCCGTACTGATCAGCATGGCCATCACACACAGTTTTCAAGCTTTCTACACCAGATCGAAGCATTAATAATGTCCATTGACGCGCTGAGAATTGTTTACTCCTACGAAGGCCCTTCTTAGCGGTACATTTTCTTTTTAAGAATATTCCAATCGAGCAGCTCATTTGGAATCAAAACACTTTCACTTCAGTCAAAACAAAGCGCTTGCTTTGATCAGGTGTCAGGTGACAGTTTTGTCCTTTCTTGATATCTTCTTCTTGTACTGAAACAAATCGAAATAGAATGTATGTCAATACTGCCACCAAGAAATCATATTTTTTTTATTAATTCTTTGAATAATTTCCTTCAAATACCATTCTGTAGATTGTTTCTAGCCATGCTAGTTACGTAGAAATACATGAAGGAGAAATATAATATTGTATAAAAACTAGAAAACAAGAAGTTCTTTGTTTCAAAACGCTGTATCTCAGGAACGGCTCAAAATATCCTGAGATTTTTAGTGTTTTTTATGTAAAAAAGTGTGAGAAACACGATGTCGTGGTCATTTTTAAAATCAAAATACCTACATTGAGCGAAAATTGCGATATTAATTTTAAAAAGAAAAATTAGCGTGTTTGGCAACACTGCCGCCAAAAAATAACAATTTTTATGAGTTTGTTGAACAATTTCCTTTGAACAACAGTTATTAGATTGTTTTTTAGCATAATAGTTACGGAGATATAAATAAAACAAAATGAGCATTTTTACAAAAACTTAAATAAAGGGGAGGCCCCAATAACCGAGAGGTGGTCCGATCAAAACAAAAATTTGTAATTTTACATATAATCGCAAAATAAATCATTCCTCAAAATTTGGATGAAATCCGTGAAGGTCGTGTCCACATTTTAACTTTTTCTCGGACACTTCGGATGGAATGACCCATATATATATATATGTGTGTTTATATTTATTTTCATGTTTATATTGTTTTATTTTTATTTTTTCATTTCTGCAGGCATAAGTAAATTTAAACATTTTTTTTTTAATTTTTTGATTCAAACTTTTGAGTAACATATTTATTTCAATATTCATTTATTGTAATACAATTTTATCAACTTGTAAAGTCAATTCATTCTTTTAATTATTGTTTAGAAATCAATTATTTTGATTGCGTTATCGTGGTGTTTAATTTTTTTAATTGATTCATTTTAGTTCTTAATTTCTTTGATTTTTTTCATTAATTTATTTCCTGCTTTGTTAATTTTTTGATTTTGTTATATTTTGATGTTTTGATTTGAGTTTTGTATTCATTGATGTGGTATAAAATTGTCAATATATTTATTTATTTTGTTCGTTCATCATTATATATATTATCTGTTTTATTTTTTATTTCCTTCATTAATTAATAATTTTTTGATCATTTTAATATTTTTAATCCTGCAACTAACTTATTAAATAATTATTATTTTTCGTTTTTTAATGTTTTTTCTCATGTTTCTCATTAATTTTGTTAACATATGTTTGAAGTTTTATTTCCAATAATATTTAAATAATTGATATAAAATTTAAAAATATATATTTTAAAAACTGCTTGAAATGTTTTTGTTCTCTATATTCGGTTTATAGGTTCAATTAAGCCAAATTTAGATCATTCGAAGATCGTGTAGATAAACTGTTCAGCTTAACCTGTGAAGTCATGATGTCTAAAAAGTAAAATAAATTGATAGTTACGCGGAAGTGAACAACTATAAACTGAATAATAATGTCTCAATTGCTTTGGATGCAATCGGTCAAGCTGATAGCAACATGATTTTGATGATTATCGCCGAATTAATGACATATTTGGTACATAGGCCGAATGAAGGAGCTAGGCTACATTACATCCTGTTACCCTACCAGTGTATTTTGATTGTTCAATTGAAACTGCTAGTTCCTAACCAGTAATATTTGATTTTAATCTTCCAGACCAGTACATCTGAAAAAATAATGTTCCTCCTCCAGGAAAAAAAAATCCTCAAAGGTCCGCTCTTCAAGGTACTGTATAAAGTGGGTAGATAGGTAGAAGTCGACAGTAAGAAGTGACTACCAACCGGTGCCCTTCCATTCTGCCACATCGTAAAGATTTCTCGCCTGCTGCCCTGGAGATATAATTCCGCAGCATCCTCCACGGCGTTGTTAAAGCTGCTATCCGCTGGATGCCATGCAACATAGCAGAAGACTTCTCGGTGCTTGCGTCGCTGATGGTGTTTCTTAATTAAATTTCATGTTTTACATTTTGATGATGTTAATTTAGCGCACACAAAAACAGTGCTTCGGGGTCGTGGAGGGAGACCTGGAGGGCTATTTTATTCTGCTGGTTGGGAGTTTTGAAGAGGGCAAACAGAGACATGAGATATCAAGTGGATTAACAGAAGAAAGGCGCAAATTTAGTACTGTACTTATCGCCCTCGTTTAAGTGTTGAGAATTTTTCTAATCTTTACTGAAATTGCATGTTTGGACGAAGCCAATATTGATCCAGAACCCGCTATAATAATCGCGAAACCATCAATTTGAGCCAAATCCCTTCCCGGAGTAGGAAGAAAAAATCCTAAATTAAGCACGTAGGAAATTTCGGAGATCCGCTTCGCAGAAGGTCGATTCATCGTTTATGCATGATGAGCTTCGTCAGATACACAGCTATCCGTGTCGGCTCCGTGTTCCGCATCCGCGTGGACTGCCCTTCTTCCCAGCTTAGGGCCCTGTAATTTCTGCGTTTGGGAGTTTCCTGGAAGATAATGCGTCGGGATGGATTTTATCGGTTGCCTTTCGTGTCTTTCTGGAAATCTCGAAATTACTCCGGTGGGAAAAACGGCTGCCCCCCCCCCCCCCCCCCCCCCCCATGATTTTCGGTTGGCTGCTACAGAGGAAAGGATTTGTCGTTCATGCTCCGACGAATGGGCTGGGAGTGTCAAATGATAGGGAAAGAAATATGAGTTTAGAATTTTCAATGAGATGAAGGTGGCGGAAAAGAGAGGTTTGGCAAAAAGATCTTGGTCTCGTGTTGTTTTGGCTTGGGAAAATTTATTGGAAGTTAAATTGTTTGGATTGAAATTATCGGATTGCTAGAAAATTAACTCACAGAAAGCTCTGGGTGGCATAGATGAAGTTATTCGTAATCGATTTTAGTTTGCAAGCATCAAATAGATGCCTCAATTTGGTCCGTTCAACAATCAGTCCAAACTCAAAAATAACCAAGCGAAAAAGGTGTTGTTATTGCCGCTTTAAAGATATGTAGCCACTTTGCCGCAGAGATCGAATTAGGAATGGCTGAAAAACACCCATCGAAAATTCATCGGGGTTAATAGCCATCATTAAACCTGTCCACATTCTCGCTCACAAACGACGAACAAACCGCAGGCCGGCGGCTCAAGTGTCTTGGCTTTATTTGGTGATTAAAATTCCAGGCTCGGTTCACTCAATAAAACTAATGCCTTCCAAGCTGGGGTCGTGATCTACAACAACAGGCGTCCGAATCTTTCCCCAAGCTTATCTCGCCTCGTATATTATTCAACTGCCAGCCTTCGCCTGCTCCTCGTCCCATTTTCTTCACTGACAAAGGTTAATCTAAACACAAAGCTGCTCCAAAACCTACTAGCTCAATTCATTTTATCGAAACGGCCATGGATGGTCCTCCGCCGCTCTTGCCGACTGCCAAATCTCTTCCTTCAGATCTAACACCAGTTTAAACCGAGATAGAGAGAAGAAAAAATCAATTCCCACAAATTAGCATAATTATTAACATATTCCCCCTCTCAAACGCCACCCCGCCACGAGCTCATCATTCGGGCGATAATATCCCCCTTCCCTTCGTTTCCCTTTCTGAATCGGTGGTGATAGAATAGTCTGTCGGATAGGCATCATCGGTTTTGAATCGTGAAGACGATCAGGGATTTCTTGGAACCGGTGGTCTTTCTTAATTCATTCAATCACGCAAAGTAGCCCTCGTCCCACGGATGATGGAGTTACGTCAGCTTTGTTGTTATTGCTATGATAATATTTTTTCCGCAAACTTAATAACCTGATAATAGTATAATTTTGAATTTTCAATCAAATTATCAACAAGAAGATAACTGCTGCAAAAGCGTGTTCTGAATTTTGTGTTCGAGAGCACTAATTTTGGAAGATTGATGAACGTGAATGATGAAGCAAATACCGTTTTAAATAATGATCGATTGGATATTAAACCAATTATATCTTTAGGCTATTTCTTTAAAAGCACAATATAGCAAGCCATAAGGTGATGGTCGCTGGAATACAAAAAATTGCCTCGCCACTTCAAATTTTTGACAGCACAAATCTTAGAAACTACAAAGAGTTCACATGCCACACTAGGATTCTGCAGCATATGTAAGTGTTAGAGATTTGGAACGTGAAATTTTTGTAGTTTCTTAAATTTGAGAGTTCAAACATCCAAACTGGCGATGTGAATCGAGCATAATGGATTTTTTTTTGTATTCCAGCGACCTTTACCTTAAACTGAGATCAAATTATTCAATTAACATAATCTTTAACAAAATTAAAAACCCTAAGCAGTTCGGAACTAACTAATGAACAAGTTTGGTATATGATGAACGTAGTCCTAATTTTGGCTTTTTACGACAGTCTGCATTAGCAGTGTTCGAACGTATTTGGTTTGAACGCTTGAATGAAAACAATTTCGATCTCGGTTCTTAGATCCTCAATAGGTCATGGATTTGAAGGAGTTACGATACGCTCATCATGACTCGTTAGATAAATTTTCGACTCGTGCTTTTTGCCAATTTTTCTTAACATTTTCTTACTACAATCTGCTCCACTAACGATCCTCTTGTTTCTAGTGGTCGGTTTACAAATGTTTTTAAAATTGCTAGGTTTTGAATAAACTCGTCTTTCAGTGCTTAATGTTTCGTCCCGATACGTGCGGTTCCAAAAAAAGTTGTGCTAAATAGATGCAAGACGATAGAATTTTGGAATTAGTGCGAATCAGACTTCATCTATTTCCCTTGATCGACTTTCTCGAATCGACGCAAAAATAAGACACTTTGACTTCAACATTAAATTTTGTTTGTAAGCAATAGAGGGTGTGTTCGATAAAAATGGCACACACATATTTACTCACCAAAATTAAACCGATTATCGGATTTTCTTGAAATTTTCAGGGAATGAAAAACTACTAATGAGTTATGATTTACAAAATTTGTTCTTGTTGTCCTTTTCACTCCACCCAACATATTTTGTACAGCCGATTTTGTTTTGTTGTTGTTTTTACCCAAATTTTTTACAACTCAAACTCTGTTTGAATAGCATTAGGATGTTTGTGAAGTTCGGTCTTCATAGGTGCACAGAGTGTTTCAATTGGGCGAAGTTCCGTTGAATTTGGTGGGTTGGTGGGTTCATATCTTTTGGCATGAAATTGACTCCGTTGGCTCGGTACCACTCCAACACGTTTCGAGCGTAATATCAGGATGCTAGATCAAGCCAAAACAGAGTTCCAAGTAAATCACACCGTTGATTGTTCCGGAAGTGAAGAAGGGAGCGCTTATTTCACCACATCCGTTAATCGCCTGCCAGATCAGAAACTTCCATGCATATTTCGATAATTTCTTCTTTCGAACATCCTCCGGAACATCGAACTTAGACTTGGCCACGAAGTACTCTTGGCCACAAAGTACTCTTGCCCAGGAAGTTGACGGAAGTCGGCCTTGGCGTAAGTTTCGTCATCCATCACGATGCAACACCATTTGGTGACCCAAGTAACACCAGAAACATCTTCTCTGACAAGAATATAATAACTTTGTTGTAATTGAGTCATGAGGATGAAATATCAAACATGTCTAGTCTTGAAAAAGTTTTGAGGATGTTTTTCTGCACATGTTCGGTTCAAACGTGGTATCAGGACAGCGAACACATTTTTGTTCTGTGTTTGTTCGATCAACATAAATTTTACTCTATGAAAACATCGGTGACTGTTTGTCATCTTACCACTACGAACTATCTTTACTCACTTTTGAGTAGCCATACTTTTGACTGATTTGAGTCAAAGGTACTTAATTTTGGGTTGTTTGGAAAAAGCGTGTATGCTAGTTGTCTGTAAATATGTTGAAAGGTTGCATTCAAGATAAACTTTAGACATATTTTATACAATACAATAGTGAAATTATTCAGAATAGATCGTGGATCCAATACAGTGACGGCTGAAAATATGTATATAATGTTTATTTGAAATATTGGAATAAAAATAAACACTACCTAAATGTAAGATTATGGTGCAACTCACTGTTTCAAATAGTAGCCGAATTGGGCATAGGGATTTATTCAAATGTTACGTAAAGCAGTTTGGGAGGTTGTTTAGTATTTGTTATAAATTGTTACGCTTTATTTATGGGGAGTGGAGTCTTTTGAGATGTAGCTACGCACAACATAATAAAAAAAATGTATTTGTATTTTCTTCCATACTGACATTACTCTGCTCAATTATACAAAAAAACGCAGAAAATAAAAATCGAACATTTGAAAATTAAATGTGTTTCTAATGTTTTTACCCGTACTGTAGGACTGTGAACTTTGAAAAGCGCCATGTTGATTTTGGTTGATTCCATAAAGAAATCTTACTCAAATTCAATAATTTATCCGGGGTACCTTCTACGTTTTTTATCCAATCAATGGCGCATGAAATTAGGAAAGGTAAAACGGAAAGTTGCACTGCTAACCGTGAGCCACATATACAATTTTGATACAACATCCATTTTCAATTTCCTATTTGAAAATGTAATAAACAATCATCTTTTACATAAAATACTATTAGCTACGATATCCTTTCACCATTGAAAAATATTTTTTTTAACTTTATTCATTTTAGTACCGTGCTTACTTTGACAAACATATCATTATGTTATAAGCATGCTATTTTAAGCATCCATAGAACATAATATTTGTCTTATGGATGTTCTACAAAACATCTGGTATGACCTAAAAGATGTTCAAAAATGCCACATTGATTGCGCTTTTTCGTTTATATGCGTGTATGAAATTAAGTTCTTGGCGTCAGGAAAAAAACTTGAGCTTTGCCTAAAAGGTGTATTTTTAACATTAATATGACAAGTGGTGTTACTTGGGGAGCAGCTTCGTGTAAAGTTTCCGGGCGCGGATTTTCGCAGTGATGTTTTGATTTTCATTCCGGTTTGGGGTTTTTTGCACCTAAACCCCAACACGCTTCGCCTGACTGACACCTTGGACTTTTTAGCGACATCTCGAATTGACATATTTATACGGTTCTCATACTGTTGCACCACTTTCCTGGAAATTTTACTGTCCATTGGATCACTTTCACCTCCACTCCTTCCTCCGGGCACACAGACAGAGACACAGTTGTATTTGCCATTCCAAGCATCGATGGGACGCCCCTGGATTTTGATCGTAAGTGCACAACATTTTTCCACGGACAATTTCTTGTTTCGACGACATGACTGGAACTACTGTATGAATAACTATGAAACTTGACAGATGTAAGCAATAGTGTAGTAAAGTAGTTAATGATGTTAATGTATAATATAATGTATATACACATGACTTAGCTGAGAGTAGGCATTGACATTTGAGGAGACTGAATAAAGATGATTCTGTAAAACCAACTGAAACAGAAAGGTTGTTATTTCACTGGTATCCACAAACTCAGAAGTGGGATGTTGCTGCGCAGTTAGAAGACTTCAGACGAATTGGCGAATTCGGACATCTTGAGAACCGAAGAAATGAAGATCCCGGTTTTGTCAATCCTGGTGGAAGATCTGTAGGAATCGTTGCTGAAGGCACCGTGAAAGTTCCATCTTCACAAATTTTTCAAGAAAGTTCTAATTCAAGAAATGGAGTCGAATCGGTCGGAAATTGTATTCTATCTAGTACTGCATCTGCAAAAGTTGCGCTTGATCAACAAGGTTTGAGAACCTGTTGATGTCAAGGTCAGGGGAATCGATTTGGACCTGGAGCTGGATTTCCTGCAAACAATTTTCGTGTCGATGAAGTAGCAACGTTTTTGCCGTTATTTTGGGGACGCGGTGATGATGTGAATCATTTCATTTCTATTGTGGAAAACACAAAGCTCGCTTTGGAATTGGAAGATCACCTGATGAAGTTAGTACAGGGTGTCTCAAATAGGTGTCACTAAAACAAGATGGAATTACAGCAACCAAATCATAGCATTTATTTTTCATTTGAAAGATAGACTTGTTATAGAAATAAACCATATTAATTCAATTTGAATCTCTCGCCCTTTTCCTTAATAACTTTGCGCAAACGCTCTGTAAACCCATTGCAGCTGGCACGCAAGATTTCCTGGGGAATTTGGTCCCAAATATCAACCAAATGTTTCTTGAATCGATCTAACGTAAGCCCGTTCGTAGGGCCTATATGTTGAAGCATATAACCCCAAACAAAGTAGTCAAGTGGCTTGAGATCCAGTGAAGATGCAGACCATTCTTCGCTTGTGATGAAATCAGGCAAATTTTCCGCGCACCACGCTTGTGTCTTCTTTGCCTTGTGAGCTGGAGCTGAGTCCTGTTGGAAACAATATGATATATTCCCATGCAGCGTTGATGGTTCTTCAAAACCTGCTCGATGTAATATTCAGTGTTGATTTTTCGTTAGGTTCTATGAAAAGAAGAGGAAGTTTTCCTTTTCGTGAAACAGTGCCCCATACCATGATTTTCGATACATTCTGATAGTGTCTACAGCTAGTATATCTCTTGGAATAGACTTTTGTCATACACACGATCATTTGGTTGATTATGACTGTCCTGAAGGAGGAAGAGCTTTTCATTCGAAATTAAAATCTTGCAGTCACCGTGCCGAACCAAAAGATTCCTGCTTCTTTGGACCCTGGCTTGTTTTTGACGCTCCGGCAACCCGCGAAACCGTTGTTTCTTGTACGGTTTGCATTCCAGATCATGTCCGAGGAGCCTGTTCATTGAAGCAGGGGACATTTGAAATTGTTTGCTCAATTTACGGCCAGATACGGTCGGATTACGTCTTATTCGCTCCCTCACACATTTGATCTTTTTCTTCACTCTGGCAGTTCGTCTGGCACCTCTTTTGTGTTGAATATGGACCTTTCCAGTTTCCTTGAACCGTTTCAAGGTACGAAAAACAAAACGCTTACTCACTCCGAACTTCCGTGGTAGCTGATAAATATTAGGTGCGCAACTAAGTTCCTGCTGTTTAGCAATAGATGGCGCCAGTAGTAAGTGCTGGTCGAATGTTGTACATCTCAAGCGTCATAAACCAAGCTCAGACATATGGTAAACAAACCGCTTTGCGAAATCAGTGATTTTGGTTTAGTTTTTTATATTTTGGTTGTTTGAAGATGTCTGATTTCGTGCCAAATAATCGTCATTTGCGGGAAGTGTTGATTTTCTTCTTTCATTCGAAGAAAACGGCGGCTGAAGCACGTCGAGAGCTCCAAAAAGTTTCCGGTGATGCTGCTCTGAGTGAAACAACGTGTCGTGATTGGTTTCGTCGCTTCAAAAACGGTGATTTCAGTGTTGATGATCGTCCGCGTGAAGGAAGGCCAAAAAACTTCGAAGACTCTGAATTGGAGGCATTGCTCTATGAGGATCCGTGTCAAACGCAAGAAGAGCTTGGTTCAGGATTAGGAGTTTCCCGCCAAGCCGTTTCTAAGCGATTGCATGCGTTGGGAATGATTCAAAAGCAAGGAACTTGGATTCCTTACGATTTGAAGCCAAGAGATGTTAAGCGTCGTTTTTTCGTCTGTGAAGAACTGTTCCAGCGGCAAAAAAGGAAGAGTTTTCTACATCGCATTGTGACGGGTGACGAAAAATGGATTCATTACAGTAACCCAAAACGGAAACATTCATGGGGACTGCCCGGACATGCTTCAACATCGTCGCCTAGGCCGAATATTCACGCTGCGAAGGTTATGCTGTGTATTTGGTGGGACCAAGTTGGTGTTATTTATTATGAGCTGTTGAAACCAAACGAAACCATTACCGGGGAACGGTATCGAACTCAATTGATATGATTGAGCCGAGCACCGCACGAAAAACGGCCACAATACGAGCACAGACACGAAAAAGTGATTCTTCAGCATGACAACGCGCGACCTCACGTTACGAAACCCGTGAAAACCTATTTGGAAACGCTCAAATGGGAAGTCCTACCCCACCCGCCATATTCTCCTGATATTGCACCGTCCGATTATTACTTGTTCCGTTCGATGGCACATGGTCTCACTGGTCAGCAATTCCACTCATATGATGACATCTCAAAATGGCTTGATTCTTGGATAGCATCAAAAGACGAACAGTTCTATCGAAATGGTATTCACGTTCTACCAGAAAGATGGGAAAAAGTCGTAGCTAGTGATGGGCAATACTTTGAATAATTCGTTTGTAACCTTTGTTTTCAAAATAAAGTTCCTTTTTCACCAAAAAAACAGCGAGAACTTAGTTGCGCACCTAATATAAACAAACGGAATCGCTTATTTATCGTCAGCGATAAGCTGTCAAAAGAATACACTCAAAACGGGTATAATCAATTCCGCTGTTAAAATTACCCAGCTGAAATAAACCAAGACTGACACCTATTGTGAGACACACAAAACGCAAAGACTTGGCTTCACTCTCGAGCTGACTTTATATTAAAGATATATATTGGAAGATCTCCGTGGAATGTTTGGATCAGTTGTGAGTATGTTTGAGCTACGGAAGAATTTGGAGCAACTTAAATGGTTTGGCCGTGACCCGTTTTTGGGTTACGTTCAAAAGCCGAAAGTAGTTGGACAGGAGTTGAATTTACCCAAACAAGAACTAGTTGAATACATCGTTGAAGGAATCGTAGACGGAGCGTTGAAGAATCTAGCCAGAATTAAAAATTTCAAGACGGTGGCGGACATTGCGCAGGCGTTTAGTCGAATAAGGATTGAGGACCACCCTTCGAATCGGAAACCTGTCGTTTATTATTCTTGCAATCAACCTGGACATATGGCTACTAAATGTAGAATGAATCAGAAGAGTTCAAGTTTTTCAAGAAATTCCGAAAAGCAAGACATTAATAGGAGGACAGCCATTCAAGCAACTAAACCAATTATCAACGCAGTTTTGGATCAAGAAGACGGTTCAGAGAACGAAGTAATAGGAGAAGGATATGACGGCATTGTGGTTTTTAAATTTCTGAACAACTGTAATTATTTCAAAGCTTTGTTTGACACGGGTAGTCCTATCTCACTTATACGCCGTGGTTTAGTACATAAAAAAAAAAATATACAAATTGAAAAAAAGAAAACAGTACAAGGGTATACACGGTAAATCTGATAAACTCATTTTATGACTATATTTTGCACATTTTCAAGATTATAGTTTATACGTCAAAAGGTGACTAGTTTTTATACACGTATGAAGAGTACTTTTTACGCCTTTTCAAGTATGTCAACGGCGACAAAAAATGCGTAAAAAGTAGGCACCGCTGAGAAAAGAAAATTAACTCTGCCCGTGACTTGATGCTGACGCCATTTTCAAATAAGCATTTATTTGATAAGCGCAGGGTTTAAGTTCCGGAATTGTTTTCGGCTGTCGTAGTATAAAAAATGGAGGAATTATCCAATACGTTGTATACAGACGCATTCGCTAAATTGACAGGTACGTTAAATATTTGGTATTGTCAATAATTACAAATGTTTAACACCGTATGAAACAAAACAGGTCTGCCATGCCCTGAGGCCGAATGCAGCTATTCTGGATACAATTTTATGGACGAATCATTAAGCTTGGGACCGAGCTTTGGACCGATGTGCTGGTACTTCCTGAGCCAAAAACTATATCCATTTTCTTCTTCACTAAAAAATGCGTGAGTCAATTTTTGCGTAAAACCTATAGACAAGTTTTTGTTATTTTTTTTTATTTTCAATTAATAAAAACGGCTGTGTAATCTATTGATGTCTTTTTCACTTTCGAATTTGAATTACGGAATTGAGCCGTTTTCAGCAATACCCGAGCAATAATGATTTTCCGAAATGCGTAAAAAGTACACATCTTTAAGTTATCAAAAGGAGTAAAAAGTATGCATATTTTACTTTTCAAAAGGAGTAAAAAGTATGCATTTTTTACTTTTAAAAAGGAGTAAAAAGTATGCATTTATTACTTTTCAAAAGGAGTCGAAACAAATTTTGACGTTTATTCAGTTTACGCTAAAGAGAGTAAAAGTAATATACTCTTTTTTGGTGTAGTCCCAGTTTCCCTCGAAAGAGCATACTTTATAGTCATAAGAGCGTAAATTGAAATTACCGTGTGGCAGTTATGAACATTTATCCAAAAAAAAACCTTTTTTGGGGGGAAAATTTTTTTTTTCAATTTAAAATTTTTTTTTTTTTTTTAATTGTTTGTTATTTTTTTTTTTTTTTTTTTTTTTGTAAAAAAAATATTTTTTTTTTTTTTTTTTTTTTTTTTTTGTAAAATTTTTTTTTTTTTTTTTTTTTTTTTTAAAATAAAATTTTTTTTTTTTAAATTTATTTTTTTTTTTTTTTCATATGGTATTTTTTTTTTTTTTTTTTTTTTTGGGGGGGGGGGGTTGTTTGGGGGGGGGGGGGGGGGGGGAAAAAAACAAAAAACAAAAACAATTCCACGTTTGTAGTCAAAATATCTAATTACAGAGGGGAACAATTTTGTTTCCTTGTGATTTGAAGCGTCGGAGAAGATTGTTAGAAAATTGATGTAGTCCATGCATGTTGAAATCCGATCAACAGAATATGGAGCCAGGACATTTTTAGCAATCGCTTCTGTTTTGGTGCGACCGCAAGAGAATTTTGGCTCGAAAAGCGAACGAACAAGCTTGGATTTGCAATCCATTGATCGAAATGATTGACTGTGCATGACGGTGTGATAGGTAAAAACAACCTCATGAGCAAGCTGCTGCCGGCGTCGGTTGTGTCGTGGTAAGCGTGACTGCTACTTGACACCCCAGTGGGTCTGGGTTCAATCCCAGTCGACGTCGGTGGTTTTTCTGAGGCGAAAAAATCTGGTCACGTCTTCCTTCGGAAGGGAAGTCAAGTCGTTGGTCCCGGCTCATATTCATGAGTCGGTAGGTAGGGTCCAGGTGGTGGAGTCGTTTTCCTGGCGTCGGGATTGTCACCATGTGAGGAAATAGGCCGACGGAAAAAAAATGAGCCAGCTGCTGTTCCTTAAAACCGAATTCTCCTTTTCGAAAAAAGTTGCTTACTTTTGTAAGTTGGCAGCCGCTCCTAGGGCGCGCTTATGTTTCTCCGTTGCCCTGTGCCTTTTAACATCGGTTTTACCTCTTGATCCGATGGAAAACTCGCTGCTGCAGGTTTCACAGTAAACGCTGCCGACGGTCTTCGCCTTTTTCAGGAAAGGAAATTCCTTTTTCAGGTCGTCCGAAAACAAGCACTTGCGTTTTTTCGACATGGTTGAAGTCGCTGAGAGATTGCCTACAGAACCGTATTCTAAACAAAATATCACAATATCAAGTTTTATGTACATACCTTGCACAATCAATAACAGTTTCTCAAGTTTTCCTTGCTGAATTCGTAATATCGCACTGAAATTACTAAAACTATTGCCACACAGAACCGTATTCTAAACAAAATATCACAATATCAAGTTTTATGTACATACCTTGCACAATCAATAACAGTTTCTCAAGTTTTCCTTGCTGAATTCGTAATATCGCACTGAAATTACTAAAACTATTGCCACAGTCTTGCTGCACTTCATACAAACAAGGATAACTTTTGACAGAATTGCGCTGGTTGAAAAATTAAACACACTGACTAATCATTCTCACGAGCTCTTTTTCACAAACACATCGCTTATGCAGGTTGAAAAAAGACAACTGCTGTTTCAACTAATGAAGAATAGGAAGATGGATTTCTTGATGACACGATAGTGTTCGTGAGGTCAATCCATGACAGTAGCTGTCAAACGCATATAGAGATGTCACAAGGTTTTTGAAAATATAAAAAAGAAGTGAGCAGTGCTTTGAACTAACATTGCTTATGTTGAAGCTTTGACATGACCTTGATAAAGCGAAAAGCATATTAATGACGTTTAACACACAACAAGTCGACCCAATTTTGATACCTGATTTAGTTTGAAACTGGATCAAAAACGAATTCGCTATAAGTAGCTCCAACTCAGTTTTGGGTACTCTTGAACGAGCGTGTTAACACTTTTTCTTCGGGTTTTTTATCCGATATTCGCAAATTTTTAATATTATATTATACCCAAGTAACCACGAGGCTATAGGCTTATATATAATAGCTTGCATATATAGGGCATATGTATTCCCAAGTAACAATTTCAGTTCTATTCCAGCCGTATAGCACTCCTCCCGGCTTTGTTGATGACACTACATTCAAAACTGTTTTGTCCACCAACACCTCCTCTATGCATCTTTAAAGCCGAAATGTGTATCAAGTGGCCCACTCTATAGACGGTTGTGAAAACAAATTAATAAAACCTTTCTAAGACCATAAAGATTTTGAAAATGTTCTAGTGAAAGATGTTATGACCACTTGAGAACCATCATAAAACCTATTGGCCGCCATCAAAACCAGCATAGGGCTGAATGGCCTCAGCTGTCAAACTTCACGGTGATATCGTGGTTGGTTTTTGTTGTTTTGCTTTGTTGCTCTTCTGATTCATTCAACAGTAAATAATGGCTCAGAAAAAAGCTCTACTGTTGCGGGAAATTATGATTGAGAGCAAAATATATGAAATAAATAGAGTTTTTTTTATAGCGTATCATGCTCCAAATCATATGCGCATTCAATTTTATGGTGAATATTGGCACGATAAGAGCTGAAAATTAATGCGCCTTGGAAATTACGCGAGTTTACAACAACAAAAACAAAATTGAAAGAAATATATTCCGTAAATTAATCATGAAACTCCTGAAAATTGATGGAATTCAATAAGGTTATCTAAACGAATACCAAAGTTTGTCTCAGATCTACAGTTCAATTGTTTTACATTTAAAATTTGGTGTATTTATTTTTCCACATTTCAATTATTTCATATATTTCAATATGGCGATTGCAAGAAATCACATTTTTGCCAAAAAGCCAGTTTATCTTAGCAATGGCTACTGTAAAACTATCTGGCCGCTTGGTAGCTTTCCTCAATGCCAGTTAGCCGTTTAATGCATTTACTGGAGGCAAAATGGCTTTAAAATGCTTTTTCAACTGACCATAATAAGATAATATGAATGAGTCCTAAAACGGCATTTCAAAACAGCATTTTATGAGTTAATAAAGTCGAAATAAAACCTTTGATAGGAGTAAAAGGAATTTTAGAAGTCAAGGTTTTAAGATCGTTGTAAAGAAGCTGTGTAGGTTCTTATAAACCAGACTAAAATTTGAAACCTATTGGCATCTCTTGCTGCCATAATAAAGCCGAATTGATTTCTAGTGGCTCTCATAAAACTTTAATAAAACTTAATAAAGCTGGATGGTTTTGGCAATGTTACTTGGGTTACGTCTAGTGCATCATTGAAGTTGGATCAAAGCTGAAAAGGGCCCCACTAAGATCGAACTAATGCTATATCTTGTGTAATGCCATAAGACATTGCTAAAGTAGCATTATTGCATTGGTAATGTATCATCGCATTGGTAATGCATTACTACATTCTGAAAGCTAATCTAACGCTTCATTACTTGACAACTGTTGAATTGATGCGATTCCGCATTAATGATGTTGATTTTGTGTTGAATAAGAGCAATAATATAATGCTTGTGGTTACTTGGGTATTGTTTCATGTTATATTATATTATATATATATATATATATATATAATATATATATATATATATATATATATATATATATATATATATATATATATATATATATATATATATATATATATATATATACACATATACCTTGTGATCAAAAAGTTCCGGTAATTTTCAATTTAAAAAGGCCGCCTTTATTTTTTCGGTAAAATCTTTTTAGTGTAAGATGGCAACACTAGTTCTGATATTCTGTCAAAGTGTGAGAGCAAATTATCCATTAGTTTTGTTTTGACAACTGCTTTTGTTAGTCGAAAAATAGACGCTCGGCGATTTTTACCATGGATAAAAAATTGGAACAACGCGTTTGTGTGAAATTTTGTGTTGCAAACGGATTTTCTGCAGCGGAAACGCTCAGAATGTTGCAAAAAGCCTTTGGTGAGGACTCTATGTCACAAAATCGTACATTTGTTTGGCACAAAGACTTTAAAGAAGGCCGTGAAAGCGTGAGTGACATGCCGCGTTCTGGACGACCATCGACCTCAACTACCGATGAAAACATCGCTTCCGTGAAGAATTTAGTTATGGAAAACCGGTCAATTAGCATTCGGGAGATAGCTGCACTCCTTGATATCTCATTTGGATCGACCGAACACATTTTGACGGAAATTCTGGGCATGAAACGCATTGAAGCACGACTTGTTCCAAAAGAGCTGAATTTTTTGCAAAAACAGCATCGAGTTGAGGTCGCTAAACAGATGATTGCGAACGCAGATAGCGATCCCACATTCATGGAACGCATCATAACTGGTGATGAAACGTGGGTATATGAATTTGATATGCTCACAAGTCAACAACCAAAAAAATCACGACAAAGTCGCTCCAAAATTAAAGTTTTACTGACCGTTTTCTTTGATTTTCGCGGTGTCGTCCATTCTGAATTCCTTCCAGAAGGTCGAACGGTTAACAAAGAGTATTATTTACAAGTTATGAGACGTTTGCGTGAGGCAATTCGAAAGAAGAGGCCAGAATTGTGTCGCAATAATTCGTGGATTTTACACCACGATAACGCTCCATCACACACCGCGCTCACTATTTGTGAATTTTTGGCCAAGAACTCCACCAATACCATCAAACAAGCACCATATTCACCAGACCTTGCCCCGTGCGACTTCTTTCTCTTCCCAAAACTGAAAATTCCGCTCAGAGGTAGGCGTTTTGAATCGATTGATGCGATAAAAAAGAATTCGCTGGAAGAACTGAAAGCCATACATTCATCGGCCTATAAAAAATGTATGGATGATTGGATAAAGCGCTGGCATATGTGTGTTGCCTCTAATGGCGAGTACTTTGAAGGCGATAATAAAGATATCAATTAAAAATTGAAATAAATGCGTTTTTTTTTCAAATTACCGGAACTTTTTGATCACAAGGTATATATATATTTATATCTATATATATATATATATATATATATATATATATATATATATATATATATATATATATATATATATATATATATATATATATATATATATATATATATATATATATATATATATATATATATATATATATATATATATATATATATATATATATATATATATATATATATATATATATATATATATATATATATATATATATATATATATATATATATATATATATATATATATATATATATATATATATATATATATATATATATATATATATATATATATATATATTTTTTTTTCTTGTTTCTTTTTGCATTATTGTGATATATTTATTTTTTTTTATCCCTCTCTTTGTGTTGTTTTCTCGTGGCGTGGGACACGTGTCTGGGGGGGGATATCCCAGCACGGCATTACACTTCGAATGAATTGCACTACCGTTCTGGGATTTGTTCTCTACATATCAAAGGGTTCTATTAGCCCTTTGTCGAGGAACTGACTTCTTTAAATGAAAATTGTCGGACAGTGGCATAACAAATGTTCCGATTCTTCTTGTTCCATACCACAAAAGCGACATGAATCATCTTGAAGTTTTCTAATCACCTTCAAGTGATAGCGGCTCGGACAATGGCCTGTTAAAAGACCAGTATATATGCTTAGATCTTTTTTAGCAAGATCAAGTATTTTGCGAGTCATAGAAATATTTGGAGTAATGAACCGCTTTGATTGCCTAGCTGTGAACGTCTTGTTCCAGTTTTCATTCACTTTCGAGAAGATTTCCAGGCTTTGAGCTCCATTCTAAGAGAAGAAGCAGATAAACTACAAAAGGGCTCAGGTCCTACGAACTGATGAGACGATCCGAGTCTTGCTAGTGTATCGGCTCGTTCATTCCGCAGTGACCAGAAACCCAGTATAATTTGACTTGATTACGACAAGACAATTTTTGAAGTGATTGAACACATTCTCAAACATGCTTAGATGTGCATGTTGCTGACTTTAAAGCATTTAGAGCTGCTTGACTGTCTGACATAATACATATATTTGAATGTCTATAGTTTCTACGTTTATCTCGGTAATATATTCCTGGTGCAGTTGAAAACCGGAATATAGCAGTCGCGCCAATCGATTTTACTCCCGTTCTATAAGTCCAAACAATGGCGCATCTAGTGCGCTGTATGGCGCATCTGATGCGCTATACAGCGCAGTAGATGCGCCACTGTTTGAATTCATAGAACGGGAGTAAAATATATATATATATATATATATATATATATATATATATATATATATATATATATATATATATATATATATATATATATATATATATATATGCTATATTCCGGTTTTCAACTGCACCAGGAATATAATTATAATCATTTGTTTTTTCTCCACACGATGTATACGATTTCAGTGTGTACACGGTAGCCTCAATTTACGCTATTATGACTATAAAGTATGCTCTTTCGAGAGAAACTGGGACTACGCCAAAAAGGAGTATATTACTTTTACTCTCTTTTGCGTAAACCGAATATACGTCAAAATGTGCATACTTTTTACTCCATTTAAAAAGTAAAAGATGCATACTTTTTACTCCTTTTCAAACATAAAAGATGTATACTATTTACGCATTTCGGAATATCAATTTTGCTGTGTATTGCTGAAAACGGCTCAATTCCGTAATTTAAATTCGAAAGTGAAATAGATATCAATAAATTGCACAGCCATGTTTATTAATTGGAAGAAAAAAAAATTAAAAACCTGTCTAGGTTTTGCGCAGCAACTGACTCACGTGTTTTGTTACAGAGTTATTAACAAACGTTATGGAACTTATTGTTTTAACCTTATTGCAGCGGCTGGATAGTCGAGAAGAAAATGGATATAGTTTTTGGCTCGGGAACTACCAGTACATCGGTCTCAAGCTCGGTCCCGAGCCTAATGATTCGGCCCTAATCATGTATCCTTAATAACCGCATCCGGCCACAGGGCATGGGAGACCTGTTTTGTTTCAAACAGCATAAAATATTTGTAAATACTGACAATGGCATATATTTAAATTACCTGTCAATTTCGTGAATGCGTCTTAATCCAACGTATTATATAATTGCTCCATTTTCTATACTGCGACAGCCAACAACAGTTCCGGAACTTAAACTGCGTAACAAATAAATACTTCTTTGAAAATGGCGTCATCATCAAGTCACGAGCAGAGTTAATTTTCTTTTCTCAGCGGTGCCTACTTTTTACGCATTTTTTTGTCGCCGTTGACATACTTGAAAAGGCGTAAAAAGTACTTTTCATTCGTGTATAAAAACTAGTCACTTTTTGACGTATCAAGTATACACACTTAGAAAATTTTACAGTATTCGGTAATTTTTTACCGAACTTTCAACACCTGAACGTTCGGTAATCTGTTCGGTAATTAAATCAATTACCGAACGTTCGGTAATCAAATTTTTTGATGAACTGTCAAAAACTACCGTACAGTTCGGTAATGGAAGATTTGATGATCTGTCAAAAATTACCGTACAGTTCGGTAATTTGTGTAGTCTGGTACCGAACCGTTTCGGTATTTTATTTTTGTTTTTATCGTTAAACACCAAAATATTCGGATGTTATTGGTTAATTGAATATATTAAACAAAACTATATTTGTTGTTATTTCGACCGGGACTGTGAGGTCTTTCCAGCATATGGCGCAGTCAACGAAATACTACGAACAATGCGTGTCGACTGCATCTGATGCTGGTCAGTGAAGTTGTGTTCTACCTGTAGATGGATATAATGCTGCAAATATATTTTGCATGTGTATCATTTAGAATAATAATCCCTTTTTACATGGAACCTATTGATTGTTTAGCGTGTAATCAGCACATTTGAAATATTTATAGCTAGCCGGATGAAAGCTCTAATTAACGCTGGTTTATTTTCTACATACATACATGGAATAATTAAAATTAATCCATATCCAAACCACCTTCTGGACAACCGATTACTGGAACCACGAGGCTTCATAGAAAATGGCTGACAGTTTGACAGTTAATAATACTTTACCGGGCTTCAGAGTTCGTTTTACGTTTTGTTCGGTAAAGTTCTTACCGTATTCAGTGATTGTTTGTTTTTACCGTATGGATTGTATTTTTTTCTACCGTATACGGTAAATAAAATTCAACATTACAGATCGTTCGGTAAAATGTTACAAAATTACGGTAACATTTTTTAGGTTTACCGAAAAATCGGTAAGATGTTATGTTTACCGAAATGTTTCGTCAATTTTTTTACCGAACAGCAAAATCGAATTTAAGTGTGTAATCTTGAAAATGTGCAAAATATAGTCATAAAATGAGTTTTCCAGATTTACCGTGTACACACATTAGGAGATGGATTCTGCTGGGTTAATAGAATGGGATACAATTTCTGCTACAGGGTCAAGTCGACTTCTTCCAATTATGATGTCGTCGTAAACACAACAGTGACGGCTGTCAACATAGAACCTAAAATTAATGCTATCGCCACAGGTCGCTACGCGCAGTTAGAAATTCGAACTTAAAACTTATTTTCCTCCTCAAAACCATTTAAAATGCCGTATGCCAATCAGCCATCGGTAAATATCACGGAACTGACGGACGAGAATGTAAAGTTTGTTGTAGAGGACACCGATTTAAGGTAAAATTTAATTATTTATCCAATCTGCTAACAAAGTAAGGTTACGTTTCGGATCTTCTACTGCTTACAGCGTCACCAATAGCCTTCGGAGGGTGTTTATCGCCGAGACCCCAACGCTGGCCATTGATTGGGTTCAACTGGAGTCGAATACCACCGTTTTGGCCGATGAGTTTCTTGCGCACCGGGTCGGTCTAATTCCCCTCATCTCGGACGAGGTGGTGGAAAGGATGCAGTACAGCAGAGATTGTACCTGTTTGGATTTCTGCACCGAGTGTAGCGTCGAATTTACGCTGGATGTCAAGTGTAACGATGAACACACAAGACACGTTACGACGGCGGATTTGAAATCCAGTGATCCTAGAGTCCTCCCAGTAACGTCGAGACATAGGGACGACGAGGACAATGAATATGGCGAGGGGACGGATGAAATTTTGATAATCAAGCTGAGAAAAGGACAGGAGCTGAAATTGCGTGCATATGCTAAGAAGGGTTTCGGAAAGGAACACGCAAAATGGAACCCGACATGCGGTGTATGTTTCGAGTACGACCCGGACAACTCCATGCGTCATACTCTTTTCCCGAAACCGGATGAGTGGCCAAAATCAGAACACACCGAGCTGGATGACGACAAGTACGAAGCGGACTTTAACTGGGAGGCTAAACCTAACAAGTTTTTCTTCAACGTGGAATCTTCCGGGGCGCTTAAGCCGGAGAATATTGTTATGATGGGAGTGCAAGTGTTGAAGAACAAACTCTCCAATCTGCAGACGCAACTCAGCCACGAGCAACAGACAGATGCTTTGGCTATATAAGATAATTTAAAATAAAAATATGAACATTAAGTAAGTTACACAGCTTGTTTAAACCTATTCAATAATCCAATTCCTTTAATCTCGTACTCTCATACGTTACCGTTAAACTTCCTTAAGCTAACAAACGGCAAGTCCCCGATTAGTAATCGTCGCTGTCATCTTCGTCCTGAGACATCGGTTTCTGGTAGAGCTCGGCATTTTGTTGCAAGCTGTACCATTGTTGCTGCTCAGCTGCAGCCTGTTCTTCCCGGGCTTTAGCAAACAGTTCCTGCTGCTGCCGGAGCAGTTCTTCCTCCGGGATACCAAGATTCTCCAACCGTGTGCTCTGTCGTCGCCTTTTGGCTGCCACTTGTTTGCAATCATTTAGCACGGCTTCTGCTTCCTGTTTGTAGTCCTTGAAACCCAGCCGATCTAAGGCCTCCAATACATGTTCAGCGTTAATGGTTTTCTTGTTCCTTTGGTTGCAAACCTCGTTGGCCTCCGAACTTATTAGGTGGATAAATTCCGTGCAGCAGTTGAGAATTAGCTCCCTACTCTCGTTGGCTACACGTATCGATGGGACCTGGACAATTGAGTTACGGTGATTACTCAGAAGAGATTCTGGAGATTTATGTGCTTACCAGTTCCTTAATGATTTTGTTGATACTGGCCCGCGGCAGTGTCAGCTCATCGTCTTCCGGGTTATTCGGCGGACACAGCTCATCGTGAGGATCGGACATGTTATTATTGACTGTAGGGTTGAGATCAATAGTGCAGAAAGTTCTTTAAATGAGCGTGATACAGAAAAAAAATCACAATTACGGGAAGAAAAACTTGTAAGCTGAGATAAATAAACAGCTGCGAAACACGGTGACAGTTGGGCGCTTTATCGACTATGCGAGTTTATTGATGATCCCACATGGACGTGAGAATAGACTAGCCCCTGAGGCTAACATTTTTTTCATTCTTGCTACACGCCATATACACTGAAAAACATTTTACATATGAGTTGGTGTTTTTATATACACAGAAAAAAATCTTGTAGTAAAAACTACCATTTTACCCGACTATGCTTATTCTTAAAACTACCATGAAACTTCAGTCAAATTTACTACGTTTATGGTTCAACCTTCAACATTTGTGGTATATTTGACAGACCTCATATTGATATCAACCACACCATGGTCGATCTAATCGCAGGCATGGTAAAATCAAACGCATTTATAGTCAGCTGAAAATTGTTGGTGTTTGCGCTTAATTGAACCCTCGAAATGGTAGATTCTACTGCGGTTTTTTTTTGCCTGTAGGAAAAAACGAGAGTATACCTAATCGCGTACCTAATATTGAATTGAGAAAATTCCGCTCACCCAAGTCGACAGTTCATCAAGTTTGTTTAAATTGATCACCATTTAAATTAATTCCACTTTCACTCGGTTTATCCAGGACGAGCTTACCTCTCAATCAATAGTACACACAAAGAATAATGATTGTTAGAATAATAAAGACCATTGCTAAAATTGAAAGGTTGCGTTGGTTCTTTTTCGTAGAAAGTGGTTTGCTTTCACAACAAAAACGTTCATACTGTCAAATCAAATTGTTCCTGCTTGGTACATTTAAAAGTTGAAACTTTCAAAACGAATTGTAGAACTGTAAAATCGAAACCGTGGCATCGTTGAAAATGAAAACAAATTATTTTCATCCAAAATAAACTTTCAACGAGAAAGTGTCGTTTGTTTGTTTGTTTGTTTATTTACGAAACTTAACACAGTCGTGTGCAGGTTATGAAAATTGAAAGATACAAGTTGAAAACGAGCGGAGGGCATATGAAGGTAGCATACAAACGGGCTCATAATCTATTACCTAGCTATATAACCTTCCGTTACTCTAAACGGAACTATCAATGGTTTCTCTTCAATTCTCTTATATAGTTCTAGCAATAAATTACTGTCCACTCCTAGAGCCTCTCATGTTGGTGGGAAATTATCTGCTTCTGACAAATTTCATCATTAAAAAAAAAAAGGTTAACAAATGTGCAAGTGAAGAATTATCGATTTCCACTCATAAGAAACGTTCTTTGAGGGCCTTGCGGCAAATGGAGCGCTCAGTACACTCTCCCGAGATGACATCAACATGATGCAAGATCACATGCAAGCCCCTGTTTCGTCGGGCGAGAAATTCAAAATGATCCATCAAAAACCTTGGGAGACTATTACCAGACTACGCAGAGAATCCGGAAGATTTTTATTTTCAATCGGTGACGTTCGCGTTCTGGAATTAATCGTAATGACTGTAAAGGAAACCGGCATAGCGAAATACATCCGCAATTAATAAGATCCGATTGAGGGTTGCGCTCAGGTGCAGCGCTGTCAAGAGTCCAACAGGACACATCCATCGAACATCAAAATTGATGTCGCGAGGGAAAGGAACGTCCTAATAAGTCGTTTACAGCATGACTTTTCTCAATGGTAAAACGAATAAGTGTATTTGTTGATTACCTCTGTAATCAACAGGCCTACGACATATTTTGAGGCATTTAGAAGCGATATTTTCGAAAGTCGCTCTTGTGACCTGTCCATAATTCCCACTAGTGAATGAAAGAAAAGAGCTAAAAGTAGTGAAAAAAGCTACAAGAAGCTGGTAAATTTTTAACTTGGCACGACATTTGAACATTTACCGTAGTTCTACATTCAACACTATACTACAGCTATTGAACGACCAGGGTGAATATGCAGAAGTTGACTTAGAAAAGGTAATCGACGACGAAAGGTACGAAAGGTATATGACGTACTGCATGGATGAGCAAATAGCGCAAACATTCAACCCTCAAAACGACGTTTCGACTGATGCTGAAGAACATTCCAGTAAACAGTTTTGCTCGATGAATGCAAACGCAGGAGCATCTGAGAAATAAAACGAAGAATTGACTGATCCATTGACCAACTATTTTGAAAAAATTACAGGAGACACCAAGTGCATGTTTTGCGGAAATAGTTTCTGATTCAAGAATGTTGCTTCTTCCGTCACTCAAGATGCACTTAGCAGACTGTAAACTTAGCATAATTAATCACACAGTCACTTTATAACTTTTAATTTCGGATATGTTCGCATCCATTTGGATGTCCTCACTGGTGTTCTTCCCAAGTAACCACGAGGCTATAATAGCATGCATATATAGGGCAGGTGCATTACGTCTAGTGCATAACTGAAGTTGTATTAATGCTGATTAGGGCCCCACTGAGATCGAACTAAAGCTATATCTTTTGTTATGCCATAAGACATTGCTAAAGTAGCATTACCCAACTAACATTTTTCATTAGGTAAACGCTTCATTGGCAATACGTATACAGCGTTAAACCAACAATCAATGTGCAACTAGCGATTTGAAATTGGTTCACTGTTGTAGAACCCCTGGGTCCGAAGTATACCTTGCAGTCTGCACCTTGCAATAATTCTTGCGCTCTTCGGTACCTTCCGGTACTAGTATCTTGGTTGTTGTTTTGATTCACTATGTTATTTTGACACAACATTTGAGAATGTGTTGGTGTGAGCTACGTTGTTAGGGGCGAATCATTGAGCTTGGGACCGAGCTTGGGACCGATGTCCTAGTACTGACTGAGCCAAGAAAAATATCGTATTTGTTTGGGACCTACTGGTGTTAGAGTTAGTCTATGGTTAAACTGAGTAATGGTTAAGTAGTGGTTGCACATGTACCCAGCCAACATTTTCACAGGCAAATCTGGCGAATCTACACAGCTTCATGGAAATGCGAAAAGATAGCAAGAAGCGTGTATACTGCTTTTAAAAAGTTAGTATTATCACCAATTTGCAGCTTCTATGCTTGATAATCATTCTCTCAACTTTATCTCAACTTGTATACAGCTGATACTTAGATATTTATTCGTTCAAAGCAATTTTTATTTTTAGAACTGAGGCAATCGGCGTTTTATTGCTAGTCTTAACACGTTTATATAAACGCTTAAACATAGTTACTATACAGCAATCGAAAAAAATATGTATGTCAAACACTGTTTACAATACTCGTGACGATATTACGGCAATGTTGCTTTTTTTACCGTTGTAGAGCGCAATTAACATTTAACTATATAAATTATATATTATAAGATTTTTATCTATACATTTATATATCACTTACCAGCGTACCAGATTCGAACTCTGCACCTTCGCCATAAGACCTGTGACTGTATCCTCTGATCCATATCAGCTGTAAGGAATTCCAGTACCCGTGTTTAAAGTGTTCAAACCAGATTTTAGTTCTAATAATGCTGAACAACAATGATCGCTGAAGCTCTTTGTCAACTGGTTGATACTGTTTTGAAAATCAGTGTTACCAAAATTATTATAATCTAAACATGATAACGATCCAATTTTCGTTGTTATCTGTGCCTTTCTCGGACCATTTGTCATTATTATTTTTTAGATACTTTATTACTTCTGAGAGTAATAAAAATTGTACAATCAAAACGAAAATCTTATTAAAATTAGGTACAAGAATTTCCTGTGATTAACAAAAAAGACAGGGGATTGAACACCTGATTTACTGCTCAGTGGCCCGATAGAATAACCACTAAGCCACCGAGACATATTCCACAATCTTTTCACTAAATGTGTATAAGAAGTAAATGAATCTTATTTTGAATTTATGTGACATAATACTATCAAAACAATGAAACACAATAAACTTCAACAGAAATTTTTCGTTTAAATCCAACAAGATTTTATTTGATCCTATACACACAAATTTGTATCCGTATATAATTTAACCGTTTTACGGTGAACAAAATCCTCACCAACTGAAACCCTTTGCTTAGATCTGCAAGACAGTTTCAAAGGCAACTTTCTAGGCCCTTGTGTTAATATTGTCCACCTGGAATATCGACAACCGGAGTACTCGAAGGAGTTCCCAACAATGTTCTAGGATCTGATGGTAGATGAATGTCATTGTATTGATTTTTATGTATTGCTAAGAGATCCTTCAATGCGAGGTGGGATATGTTATGCTTCATTGCCTATTCCTGAAGATCATCACGAGTGGTATCATCAGTTTTTCGGTAGTAAGTACCGCTTTTTTTATATGTCTTCAAAATCCTTCGAAACATTATGAAATCTTAATACTCTGCTTTATAAAATGGACGGTATTCCTTTCATTTCGTTTGACAGCTCAGACGAATGGTTGTAAGGTGGTTGACATAACATGAAATGAATGCGCTTACTTAGCTACACTCAGGAAATTATCCGTACGGTTTTCATACGATCGGAACTGAACCACAAAGCAAGGGTCCAAGACTCATTCCATACGAAATCGTATGAAATGATTCGATGCATTGGTCGAGTAAAACATGTCTTTTATACACTTTCATTTGACATCACTTATCATGCCTGTATAGTTTCGTGGGATTGTGGCTCGTCTCTGGATCCCGAGGTTCATGGTTCGAATCCCACTTGCAACTTTTTTTTCTGAACTTCTTTCCATTAGAGAATCGTATGAAATTTGCAACAATATCTTCCGGCAAATTTCCATACGATATTCCTATGAATTCCTCTCGATTCGTTCGCTCAGTGTATGAATTGCAAATCAATATAAATAACTGCAAAGATGCTGCATACTCTGTGCCGCAACTGCTTATACAACATTCTATACAGTTATAATCACTTAACTATATGGCGGCTAAGGTATTTTTAATATAAAGGCTTTTGAAAAGCTGTAACAAAGCTAACAAATAAAACTGTGTATAAGAAAATAAAATGATAATTCAAAAGCTTAACGGATTAATTTCTTAGCTACATAAACAAGCTGAGTAAACGTAGACAAACATTGTTCGTATAAGAGCTTTCTATTCAAAGTATGCAACCGAGAGCTAAATATTGTGTTAAAGCTGTGTTACATTACGCATAAGTACTGTATCGATTTTTTAATTCTGCTTATAGCTTATTCAGCTTCATTTGCTTTTATACAATTATAAAACAGCTTATAAGTTATAAACTTCGGCTTAGGCAACTAAAAATGTTAGTTGGGTACTGCATCGGTAATGCATCACTACATTCTTAAATCTAATATAACGCTTCATTACTTGACAACTGTTGAATTAATGCGATCCCGCATTAATGATGTTGGTTTTGGGGGGGTAAATGTGTATTTTTTTATTGTGGTGGTTTTTTGGGTTTATTCCTTGGCGGGTTTTTTTTTTTTTTTTTTTTTTTTTTCAACAATTCTTGTGTGGTTTTGGTAAATTTTTGGGGAGCACTTTCCTCTAAATTTATTTTGGATCAGTGAAATTGTTTGCGGGGTCGGGGGTGTTTTCCAGGGGGGGGTTCGGTTTTTTTTTTTTTTTATTTTTTTTTTAGTTCGGGGGGGGAAGTTAAAAAAAATAAATTTAAAAAAATTTTTTAAAAAAAAAAAAAAAAAAAAAAAAAAAAAGCAGAGACAAACTCGATGAACTCGATCAAATTTTGAGGCATATCGAGTTACTCGCGAGCAACACCGTGCAATCAAGTTTCTCAATTTTTTTTTGAGTGTGTCTACAAGCGTTGCAATGTTATGGGAGTTCTCGTAATATACCGATGTGTTGACAGCCAAATTGTTATTTTCTGCTAAGCCTGGCAACTAGGCAATGCATATTGGCAAGAGTGCTGCTTTCTTATTTCTAGACAAAATAGTCAAGAGGTCGAAAGTAACATTTGTAAACAATGACTTCTAGCGTATTTTTCTGGGATCTGCTTGCTCTCACAAACAAAATAGCACCAGAAACAGATACAAGGAGTTATTACCTTCCCGTCGGTAGTGGATTTAGATGTTAGCAGCCTGGCATTTCCAGGAAAATTGCGTATTAAGTCATTGTTTACAATTGTTACTTTCGACGTTTTGACGATTTTATCTAGATTTCTATGAGCTCAACTGTCAAAAGTGTTCCTCAGTGTACCACACATGTTGTATGGATTGAAAATCGAGCTGCCGCAGTTATGAAACATATTCGTCTAATGTGTAAGACTTCGTGGCTGGCACACTGTTCTAAGTGACTTACCCTTGGTCTCATCCCTTGTTCTAACACCCAATAATGGTAAAATTGACTATCAAACTTTGCTCTGTGTAGTCTGTGCAAAATAAATAAACACTGGCCAGACTGAACAGTTATAACATGTTATAAGCCTATCTTGATGACGAATATCTTGTTAAAATTATTTGACAACAAATAAAATATTAAATATTAAATATTCTTGAAATTCAAAAGAAATGTAGGTGATTGTTAATGAAAATGTTTGTTGTTTCAACCGTTTTCGTTAGCAATTCAGTTTAAATCATACTAAATTTTTTTTAAAACAAACCATAAGCGTTGGTAGAATCAATTAACAAATGTGTTTGTTTTCGTATCTGTCAATTAAACAACCAACATTATGGTAAACTCAAACGAATGTCAGTTGAACTTAACTGCTTAGTTCCCGAAACGAGTACTCAAAATTCTAGTTTGTTTTAACCACCGTTGGTAGTCAAATCTAACTAATATGATGTTTGTTCCCAAATCCGGTTAAATGCAACTAGACTATGTTTGTGTTTACCAATCTTTTTTCTCAGTGTGCTTCATACACAGAGAGGAATTTGATGGTCAATTTTACCATTATTGGGGGTTAGGATGACTATTGCAATATAGTGATTTTGAACCGACTATGATCATGGTCAAAACCACCATTAAAAATAGTTGATGCAACATTTTACATAATGTCGGAATAGTCCTTGTTACCATGATCATAGTCAAAAATGCTATGAACGTGGTGAATTCGACAATTTTCATGGTTATTGAAACCATTATATGCGATAGTCATCCTGACCATGATTTAATTGTCGGTACAACGATGAAATTTTTCTCAGAGTACAATTTGGCAGCGCTGTTCTGGATATCGACTAACATTTTCGTAGCCAACTAAGTTCACGCCTGTCAACATTTTTATATGGGTATTGGTGTAAAGCTACTCCGCAGAAACGTAAACGATTTTTTTTTGTTTATTTTCATTTTGTTGCGCCGGCAGAAGATTTAGTTTCAAATTTCGCTGGTGATGAGGTTTTGTGCTTAAAACTTCAGGAAATACCAATTAACAATGGTCAGCGAGCTATCACGAGGATTCCGCGAGGACTGTTACTCTTTCCTGAACGAGTTCAATCGCCATGAATCGATAGAATTCCGTCACTTTTGCTACGAGTGGAAGCGAATGAACTTCCAGTATGTTTTCTAGTGAGTAACTGTTCTTTGAAATCAGTAGTAATTCCATTATACCTAAACATAACTATCCACAGTGGAAGAAACACGGACGTCGATATGGTTGCCTTTGTGACGGAAGTACTTGCTATTGTGAAGCAAATTTTTCTCAGCTCGAAAATTCCGCTGGAAAAAGTTGGCGCGTTCTACCTGTTGTATACTCTGTACTTCAAACAGCCAACGGATCGGTTTTGTAAGATTCGACTTACCCTGGCGGACTGGCGGGAGTTCAAAAGATTTATCCAACAACCTGCGTCGGAGCAGTACTCGCTAGAGATCGCAGCCATCTTCTGGAAGATGTTTATCTGCGACGCCTTTCGGTTCGTGCAGGACGAGCTGGAACATGGATATGATTCGTTTTTTGGAAAAGGAACACAGTCCGGCCGGTTCGACGATAAGACCCGAGATTCGTTCAAAATTTTGAAAGAGGCGGAGAAGGATTTTCTTTCCATGAAGACAAGCACGGGGTTGTTTACGGCGTTGGATGCACTGGAAATGGGATACAACGAAATGAAGGAATCTTTGGATGGTAAGTTAAGCTTGTTTATCACTTGGTAGGTAGTGGAAATTGACTGTCCCAGAAAGCGAAACGTTCTGTGAAGAGACCTGTTTCCATCTTAAGATCTTCTCCGATGTTGAGGTAGTTGTCTTCGTGATCAGTCACTGGAATCCAGTTCGGCTTGTCGATTCCTGTGGCCTTGTTTGGATCACTGAAATTGTATCAGTTATTTGAAATAGAATTTTGACTTCGTGAACAGGGTTTGCTTACCCGGTTTCGGCGAAAGCTGCCCACATTCCGGTTAAACGTTCAACCGTCTTACTTTCTGGATCGGTGGCATTGAAGATGGGTGCCACCGAGGGAATCGAGAGCAAGTAAAGTAGATCGTCGTGGTGAACAGCTCCGTAGGGAGTGCCTTTCTCTGGATAGTAAAAGAAACTGTACCGGCCCACGTAGGAAAATTTGTACTGGTAAACCGTGGTGTGGCGGGATGCCAACTGCACGAAGCGATGCACTGCAAAACCGATTAGACTGTCGGCGAAAAGCTGTGGAAATTGAAGTTATTTAGCTCGTTTCACTAGAGGGACAAATTTTAGACTACTTACGTAATTCAATCCCTGCAGGGAGCGATTTAGACTCAATGGCTGGTTTCCTAAAAATCTATCACGTAACTGGCGAGTAATAACTGAACGATTTTCATATCCGTCATAAAGGAATAATATCGGCGCAAGCGTATCGAAATTCTTATCCAGTTCGTTCCTCAACGTATCGTTTCTCAGAAAATTGACGGCTGGGCCGGCAAATTCGTCTTGCGTGATTCCGACAATCACGGGAACCCTTACAAAATCCCCCTTCATGAACGCCTCCGTTGGATTCTGAGTTAAGAATCGTTCTTGACCGAAATCGGGTTCGACAACTGCTGTCCAGAGTAGCACCGGATTCCACGACAGGACGAACATCGCTTCCAAGCTATCAGCAAAATCCGCTGCCGGTTTCTCCTTCAAACACTCGAGCATTTGATCAATGGATTCCGTGCTACACTTTAACAATTCCGCCTGCTTCCGAGCCAGATCGATCTGATTCGTAGGGATCTGCACCTGACTTACGCCGGAAGCACTCATCACAATAACCCGATGGAACAGCCCTTGGGACATCGGTGAAATCATGTGCAAAGTATTGCTCAGTGCGCCGGCACTGTAACCCATCAGCGTTACTGAATCCGATCGACCTCCAAAGGCCGAAATGTGGTCACGAACCCATCGCAAAGCCATTACCTGATCCTTGAAACCAGCATTACCAGGACACTCCTTTGTTCCAGTACTCATGAATCCAAGCGATCCCAACCGGTAGTTAATCGTGACTAAAACTACATCTTGATCCATCATGTTTTGAGGCCCAGCATTGTTTCTACTTTGTCCAGAAAAAACGTAGAAGCCACCCGGATGAATGTACACAATAACGTCTCGCGGACGAATTCTCACATTATCCGCCGGAATGGCACTCGTATACACGTTCAATCTCAAACAATCTTCCGACACTTCACTCCGATTGTACGCCGGCTGCGGACACATAGGACCATCGTCGGTCGCATCCAGCGTGCCATTCCACGCCTCTACCGGCTCCGGTGGTTGAAAGCGCAGAGATCCTACGGGTGGTTTGGCGTACCGGATGCCGCGGAAAGCGTAAAATTTACGCCCCAACCGGGACTCAAGGATCGAACCGCGGATGCTTCCTAGTCCGGTGTGGACGATGGGCGGTTGATGATGACCAATTGTCACAGAGTTCAGATGCGCGAGGAAGATTATTAGCAGAATGGATTTCATCGTCGCTCTGCACTGCTGCTTGCTGCTGCTGAGTTGGCGAGTGAGACTGTGAAAGGCATTATCAGATCTTCCGTGTTAAATACACGGTTGATGGCAGGGGATTTTTTGGTGTTGTTTGTTCGAAGAATGTGCATATGCAAGGAGAATAAATAATATTGTAGGGAGAATGCACCTATATTAATCTCATCGCTTTGCAATTCATCTTACTGGAAATTGAAAGATTGGTGCTTTGATTTTATATGTTAGTTGTTAGCGTAAGATGATTGTTGGAGCAATGGTATTAATATGAGACCAGTTTCCCTATGTGTTTTTTTTTTATGAATGAGGAGTGGAATGGTGTGCTTCCACTATTCTCTCTTGGATGTTCGATAATTTAGGAAAATAGAGATAATAGTAAATAGAGAGAGAATGGCGCTGCCGTCGCCATCGAAACATCTTTGCTTCTTGTAGGAACGTAAGTGTCAAAGCGAGCAAATGCTATGGAGTTTGACAGTTGTGGCCCCGGCATGTCTCCACAATAGAACAAAGGGAACACGAGAACCATTCTCCCTCTAGGTAGATTATCTCTATTGTTAGAAAAGATATTCCTATCATATCCTATCCAATCAATCCTACTCGAAATCAAAGATTTTGACGTGCGATTGGGTGGTTTTGTTATGGCTGTAATTGTTATTAAACGTAAGCAAATCGTATTACGAAAATAAATTAAACTATTTGCATTTCAATATCTTGATTCAGCATAGGATGTTTTTTATGACATTTCCAGGAAGGCTGAATTTCGGGAGATGACTTAAAGGGAAATGTCAAAGGAAATGTCGCATATAATTCATATAGGAACAGTGAGATTAATATGGGAACAGTTACCCTATAATGTTTGTGAAATAAATATAAAAAGTATGGGGCTTCATAGCGTAGTCAGTAAATGCGTCGGTCTTCCACTCCGGAGCTCGCGGGTTCGATTCCCGATACAGTTGATGTATATTTCGAGGTGGGATATTCTATCGTCTGCCCTGGAGCATAAGCGTATGCTTGTGCTTTTTCCACACACTATATGATTGGATGCTTTGGAATGGCGAAGTAAGTCCTCGATTAAGAGCTGTAGATGTGTTTCATAGAACACTACTGTGAGCGCCGGGAAGAACCCTGTAGGACGTATGAAACCAGTTAGACAAAGCAGAAGTAATGAAAAGCATCAGGTGAATTGGGAAACCCCAGACCACGTTTATTGAGTGTACAGTGAGTCCAAAAAGTATTCGTCTAGTTGCATGCATTTTAGAAAATGTGAAATCAGTGCCTTAGCACGTACAATCTTATGATTTTTTTTTTGTCAAATTAGGTAGTAGATTGAATAATACAGCATTGCCATTAAAATTTTTATATAAAACAAATACTTGGTTGAGAAATAAATAAAATCTCATAAATTTAACATTTTTGAAAACTCAAAAAGTTTTTGTCCCCCCCCGTTTTCCCCTCCGGTTGTTTCGGTAAAAAGTGGTTGGGGGAGTGAAACTTGGATTTCTAAGAAACCCCCCTTCTGGGGTGTTTTAACTCGCCCCGGCCGGGGGAGAATCCCGTGGGGTTTGTTTTTGTTTTGGCCCGGGGGGGAAAGTAAGAAAGGCCTGGGGGGGGAAAGGAAAAGGGAGGGGTCCGGGGGGGAGAAAACTAACCCGGGGCCACCCAAATAATTTTAATTCTTTTTGGGGGGTGGGAGAGGTGGGGGGGGGCCACGTTGGCCCGTTCTGTTGGTGGGTTTTCGCCTCTCTGTCACAAAATATTTTGAAAAACTGTTGGAGTAAATCGGTAACGCAGTGTGCTGATGACCTCCTTGGAGACCGACGGCCTCCCTAGCAACCTAAGTTTTCTTAAATAAACAACTGAGAAAATTTTGTCATTCCTGTTCAAGACTCCACTCAAGCTAGTTGTAAAATAAATCCTTTCTACTGTTCAAACTTTGCTGTTCCGGTTATTTCCAACAATCAAGAGGTTATGGGCGACTCACGCAAGGATTTGGTCCACGGGATCCCGCAGTTCTCGGGCACCAGTTTCGACAATTGGCGTTTTCGAGTGGAGAAGTATCTGAAGTCCGTGAAGCTGTTGGATATCATCAAAAAAGATCCTCCGACGGATGCGGCCGAGCTCACGAAGTTCCAGGAAGATGACGGTAAGGCGGCGTTCCTGCTGACGTCATTCGTCCATGACGATTTGCTGCATTTGGTGCGGGACAAGGAGACGTCCAAGGAGATGTGGATGAGCCTTGAATCCGCCTATGCCAAAAAGTCCGTCTCGTCGCAGACATATGTCAGGAAGCAACTTGCGAAGCTGCGAATGGTGGAAGGTGCGTCCGTGAAAGATCACCTGAAAACCTTCGAAGAGCTGATCCGGCAACTGAAGCTGGCCGGAGCGAAGCTTGAAGAGAACGATATTGTGTCCCAGCTGTTTGCTACCCTTCCCGAGTCGTTCGATCCGTTGGTTACGGCGCTGGAAAATCTGGGTGAGGAAAACCTGAAGCTGGATGTTGTTCGCGAGCGCCTTCTTGCCGAGGAACTCAAGAAAACCGACCGGGCAGCGAATTTCCAAGAGAAACCTGCAGCATTCCAAGGATCGAAGCAGAAACCTGGTAAGTTCACCGGAAAGTGCAACCGTTGCCAGAAGAAGGGGCACAAGGCCAAGGACTGTCGTGTGAAGTTGAAGACGGAAGGGCGCGCTGAAGCTAACGCTGCTGCTGGAGGTAAGGCGGTGGCTTTCATGACCGGAAGAGGCTCCCAAACAAAGGACGAGGGAGTGGTTTCCTTCAAGCTGGATTCCGGAGCCTCGGACCACCTTGTGAATGTGGAGCACTGTTTCGCCGACCTCACGAAGCTGAAGCAACCTATCGTCATCAACGTGGCGAAGGACAATCAATCCCTGGTGTGCTGGCACCGAGGAACAATAAAAGGCGTCAACAAGGAAGGTAATTATATCAGCCTGCATGATGTCCTCTTCGTACCAGATCTTCGAGCGAACCTGCTATCTGTGAAAAAGATGGCAAAAGCGAACCTGGATGTCACATTCACGAAAAAGGGAGCGATCATGAAGCAAGGTCGTGACCTGATTGCGAGATGTCCCATGCGGGGCGACTTTTACGAGCTCGATCTCCGCGTCGATACGGTGGCGGCCAACATGTGTGGAACTGTGACCGGTAACCTGTGGCATCGTCGACTGGCTCATTTGGGCAGCAAGAGTTTGCAGACACTCGTGAAGCATGACATGGTAACAGGTATTCCCGAGGAACCAGTAGCATATCCAATCAAGAAGAAGTCCGACGTGTTCCAGAAGTTTCGAGAGTACGAGGCCATGGCGAGTGCCGCTCTGGGGCATTCGATTTCGAAGCTGACTGTCGACCAAGGGCGCGAGTATTGCTCCAATGACCAGCGAGATTGGTACGTTTCCAAGGGGATCCAAATCGAGCCAACCGCAGCGTACACACCACAGCAGAATGGAGTGTCCGAACGGTTGAATCGGACAATCGTCGAAAGGGTGCGTGCGATGCTTATTGAAGGTCAAGTTCCGAAGAATCTGTGGAACGAAGCGGTTCTAGCGGCGGTATACCTGACGAACAGAAGTCCAACCACCGCGGTATCTGGCTGGAAGACTCCTGCGGAAATGTGGACTGGTCACAAGCCGGATGTGAGCAAACTACGTGTGTTCGGCTGTAAAGCATTTGCTTGGGTGTCCACGGCCCAGAGGAGGAAACTGGATCCGAAAAGCAAGCCTGCTGTGATGATCGGCTACGCGCCGAACGCCTACCGCCTGTGGGACAAAGAGAAGAAGCAGTTATTCCTGGCCAGAGATGTCAAGTTCGATGAGAGCAGTTTTCCGTTTGCCACCCAGATCCGTGACGAAACTCCTTTGGTTGTTGCTCCGTACGAGTTCGAGGATCAAGACGAGGAACACGTGCAACCCCCTGAACAGTCCGTTCAACCCAATGAGCCGCTGGTGGCTCAACATGACGACATCCTGACTGACGTTGAAGAAGACGAGTTTGAAAACGACGGTGTTGACGAAACTGGAGCGCTCCCTTCGCAACTAGACCGTGGTTCAAACCTCGAAATGGAAACCCCGAGGCGCAGCGAACGGGAGCGCAGACTCCCCGGTAAGTTGAAAGAATTTCTGGTTGGAAAAATTTTCTCTGCCGCGCAATCCCATTCTGCAGATGCATCCCAAAACGTTTCTGATGTTCCATTCGACGGTTCCGTGGGACGAGATGAGGCCGAGCGTTCGATCTTCGATGTCCCGGAGGCGTACAAGGAGATCGCCGGACGAGCCGACGAAGCCCTTTGGCAGCAAGCGGTCCGTGAGGAACTGCAGTCGCTAGCGGACAACCATGTTTGGCGATTGGTGCGATGTCCTGCTGGTGTGGTTCCGCTCAAGTCGAAATGGGTCTTCCGAATCAAGCCGGACGAGCATGGCGAACCGGTCCGTTACAAGGCGCGCTTGGTGGCGAAGGGATTTCAGCAGAAGCCCGGAGTAGACTACAACGAAACATATTCCCCCGTAGCGAAGTTGGCCACGATACGAACCGTTCTTGCTGTAGCAACCCACCGAAGGATGCACGTTCACCAACTCGATGTGAAGACCGCATTCCTCTACGGGGAGCTTGAAGAAGACGTCTACATGGCCATACCCGAAGGAGTTGCAGCACCTCCGAACCTTGTTTGCAAGCTGGAGCGATCGTTGTATGGACTCAAGCAAAGCCCTCGCTGTTGGAATAACAAGCTGAACGACCTTCTACTGGATTTCGGCTTCACCCGTTCCCGGCACGATTATTGTTTGTATACCAGGATCGACCATCGAGGGGGGGTATACATCATCATCTATGTGGACGATTTGCTCATTGCTGGCGATCGGCTGGACCTGGTGAAGGAGATCAAGCGTGCTCTTTACAAGAAGCTCCAGATGACGGATTGCGGCGTGGTTAATCATTTCCTCGGAATGAAGATCCGATACGACCGCGCCACCGGATGCATGTACCTGGCGCAAGAAGCTGCTGTGGACCGTGTGCTGACGAAGTTCGGCATGCAAGACTGCAACAATGTAAAGACCCCAATGGAGAAAGGCTGTTTCCTGCCACCACGAGCTGCGAATCCTGTGTCGCATCCGTACCGTCAATTGCTGGGCAGCCTGATGTATACGATGCTGTGTGTCCGACCGGACATATGTTACGCTGTTGGATACCTGGGGCGCTTCCAAGTTCAACCTGGTGAGGCCCACTGGCAAGCCCTGAAGAGAGTGGTCCGTTACGTGAAGGGGACAAAGAACCTTAAGCTCCAGTACAAGCAAAACGACGACGCCGAGGCACTGGTCGGGTACGCAGACGCCGACTGGGCATCGGATGCTGAGGATAGGAAATCCGTTAGCGGGTACGTCTTGAAGGTCTTTGGGAACACCGTGTCCTGGGCCAGCCGCAAGCAACAAACCGTTGCACTGTCATCGTGTGAAGCAGAGTATGCAGCTTTAAGTGCCGCGGCCTCCGAAGGACTGTGGCTGCACGGAATCCTTGAGGACCTGAAGGAAGTTCAACTCAGCACGGCATTCAAGGTGTTCGAAGACAACCATGGGTGCATTGCGATGGCGACAAACACCGAAACCAAACGTGTCAAGCACGTGGATGTGAAGCACCATTTCCTACGCGACCACATGGCACAAGGACGACTTCAAATCGAAGCAATTGCTACTGCACACCAGATAGCTGACACGTTCACCAAGGCCCTGGAACCTGGACGTTTCCGTGAACTGAGGACCCTCCTAGGACTTACCGATTCAGGGGGGGTGTTGGAGTAAATCGGTAACGCAGTGTGCTGATGACCTCCTTGGAGACCGACGGCCTCCCTAGCAACCTAAGTTTTCTTAAATAAACAACTGAGAAAATTTTGTCATTCCTGTTCAAGACTCCACTCAAGTTGTAAAATAAATCCTTTCTACTGTTCAAACTTTGCTGTTCCGGTTATTTCCAACAATCAAGAAAAACAAACGTCGTAGCGGTCGTCCTCGAGCGTTAACCGATCATGACGAGCAGTTTATTGTGCGGGAAGTCCGGCAAAATCCGAAACTCAGTGCACCCAAGCTGGCCAGTGAATTAGAAAGAAGAGGAACGAAGGCATCTACCAACACAATCCGAAATACTTGTAAAAAGTATGGATACAACGGCCGGGTAGCTCGGAAGAAGTTTTGGGTGAGTAAGGTAAATCGCCAGAAGCGGCTGAAATTCGCCCTGGAGTACCAAATGAAGAAGGAAGACTTCTGGAACCGAGTCATATTTTCGGACGAAAGCAAGTACAACATATTTGGATCGGATGGACGGCGTATGGTGTGGCGGAAAAAGAATACAGAAATGGAACCGCAGAATCTCATACCAACGGTGAAGCACGGCGGGGGTTCTGTAATGGTGTTGGGGTGCATGAGTGCAGCGGGCGTGGGAAAATTACATTTCATTGAAGGGATTATGGATCACAAGATGTACATCCGCATTTTGAAAGAAAACTTGAGCAGCAGTGCTGAAAAATTGGGTCTGAAAGGGACGTACATCTTCCAGCAGGACAACGACCCGAAGCATACGGCCGAGAATACTCGACTGTGGCTTCTATATAACACCCCAAGTCAACTCAAAACGCCCCCTCAGAGTCCTGATATCAACCCTATAGAGCATCTGTGGAAGATCCTGGATGATGAAATTAGAAAACGTCACATTTCCAACAAGCAGGAATTGAAACAGGCTTTGAAAGAAGAGTGGGACAAAATCCCATCCTCCGTTACGGCTAATTTGGTCAGCTCAATGTCACGAAGACTCCAGGCAGTCATCAATGCGAAGGGGAACCCAACAAAGTACTGATTTGACGCCGCTTGACATCTGTTTTGGCCGAAAAATTCGTGAAAACTTCTATGGACGAATACTTTTTGAGCATAAATTTAGCACAATATTATGTTTTGTTAATTTTGATATTATTGTTGTTTTGTTTTTCTGATTGGTTTTTAATAATAATAAATAATAATAAATTGGAAGATGTGTAAACCGAGTATCCCGGTAGCTCAAATTTCCCATGCATATCACGGCCTATTTTCGCATTTTACTCATAATCGTGCAGCTAGACGAATACTTTTTGGACTCACTGTATGTGTATGCATGTGCACAAAAACCACTACGGAAACCAGTCATAATTGCAGGGAGTTTTTTTTTGCTCATCTTCTAGAAAGTGTAACAGTTGTTTCCATAATGAAATATTAATGATTTACTATTGCGTTTGTTTTGTCTCACTAGCTTTGTACATATCATTTGTGAGATCCATTCTAAAATGACAATTCATCGGTATAGCAGGGTTTGTAACAGGTCGATTTTTAGTTACTTTGTCACTGTGATAGTCCATAGATTATAAGTAGTAGGCTATGGGATCAGTTTGCAGCTCAAAATTTCTACCGATTAGATATACAGCAAACTTCTCAACTGACCAAAGTAATGCTAATTCTTTCTTTTTTGTTTGGGGAGGGGGTTTTTTGGGTTTTTTTGGGGTTTTTTTGGGGGGGGAAAAATCTTGTGGTTTCCTTTTTTTTGGAAAGTAATGTTGAAGTAGTAACCTGCGATCTAAGACTTAAGTATCTAGGTGACCTTAGTAACATTTGTTTACCTGAGTAAATATTAGAGATAATTTTTTTCATTCTTTGTTCAGACTGTGACCAATACACAAGTGTTTTATTTCCACTCTCAAGTGGTTATGGGCCCAGAATTGGCCATAGCCTAAAGTTACGAGAAGTCAGAAAAGAAGCAGATTTTCAATTTTTTTTTTCGAAACCATGATCCCGAGAGACAACGTTAGGAGCAGTGTTGCTGAAAGCGGTGAGAATGGGAGTACGAGGACGACAAACAGTGGCGTAGGATTACCGGCTGGTGGTGATGGCTTGCAGCCCGGAGGTGTTGTACGTGCCTACGGAAACCCAGTAAATCTTTCGAGCATGGAGAAACTGCGTGGACGTGCGAATTATCCATCATGGGCTTTCACAATGAAGATGTCGCTGATAAAGAGGAGGTTCCTGGCGAGCTGTAAAGCCAGTAGCCGGACAGGAGGTTGATCCTGAGATGTGCGAACGAGCGCAACCAGCAATCTGCCTAAGCTTGGAGAAGAATAACTATAGCCTGGTGAAGAACGTTGAAACGGCAAAAAAGCATGGGAAAAGCTTCAGAAGACGTTCCAGGACAATGGTTTGATTCGACGTTTCGGATTGCTGGACAAGTTAACATCGGTGAAGTTGGAGGAAATTGGATCCGTTGAAGAGTACGTCGATGAACTGGTCCCAACGGCGCAGAACCTGAGTGAAATTGGATTCGAGGTTAGTGATCAGTGGTTGGCATCGTTGCTGTTAAAAGGATTGCCGGAATATTACTACCCGATGATCATGGGATTGCAAGCATCGGGCATAGAGCTGACGGCTGATACCGTGAAGACAAAAATACTTCAAGATGTCAAGTGGCCGTTGAAAAGCTCCGGAGCAGAGGGCGCGTTGTACATCAAGCAGAATCACAAAATGAGGCATTCCAAGATTGAGAAGAAGAACGGAAACTGCTTCAATTGCAATAAACCTGGACACTTTGCAGCAAATTGTCCACAGAAGCAGCCAACGAAGAACAAAAGTAAGGCTCTATGTGCAATGCTGGCTGTGGGCAGAGAAAGAAAAGATGAATGGTATTTCGATTCGGCTGCAAGTAGTCATATGACCAGAAGTGAAGAAAGGATACAGGAAGCAAGAAAACTGGGTGAATTCGATAGATACAGCAAATAACCAGTCCATCAAGTCGGTCGCAAGAGGATTTGTCGAGCTGGATCTTAAAGAAGGAAGCATTGAAGTTCAAGACGTGTTTCTTGTTCCTGATCTGGCGACAAATCTGCTATCAATCAACAAAATTTGCAAGAAAGGATTGAAGGTTGTTTTCACGGCTACGAAATGTGAAGTTCTGGACAATGATGGCGATGTTATTGCATCAGGGACGGAAGAAGAGGGTCTGTATCGGCTGAATCAGAAGGTAGAGAAGTCATGCCTTACGATGGATTCCAACATTTGGCATAAGCGCTTAGGACATATGAAGCTGATGTCGATGGCAGATGGAATCGTCCTGAAGAAAGAAGCTCTTCAAGATTGTGTTGGTTGTCTTCAAGGTAAGCACGCTCGAGACACATTTCATGCTAGTTCTTCGAGAGCAGAAGGTCTGCTGGACTTGGTGCATTCGGATGTTTGTGGTCCAGTAGAAGTTCCAAAGCTTGGAGGCAACAGATTCTTCATCACTTTCATCGATGATACGAGTCGACGAGTATCCGTGTACTTTTTAGAATCTAAAAGCCAAGTTGCAGAAGTGTATGAGCAGTTCAAGTCACACGTCGAACGGCAAACAGGCAGAAAGTTGAAGATACTTCGTACGGATAATGGGACGGAATATGTAAATTCAAGAATGCTGAAGAGTATGCAACGAGATGGAGTCGTGCATCAAACTAGTTGTCCATATACTCCAGAACAAAAAAAGCAAGATGTATGTTAAGCGACGCACAGTTACCGAAGAGTTTTTGAGCAGAAGCTATTTCTACAGCGGCATACCTAATAAATCGAAGTCCAACCAGATCCGTTGATAATATTACACCAGAAAAAGCATGGTCAAAGCGGAAACCGAATCTACAACATTTGAAGATATTCGGATCTCGTGCAATGTTTCATATACCGAAGCAGAAGAGGAGAAAGTTTGATGAGAAGTCTAACGAAGGCGTTTTTGTCGGTACGCAGGCAATTCGAAAGGATATCGAACTTTTAATCCTGATTCTAGCGATGTGATTATCAGTCGGGATGTAGTAATTTTGAATGAAGGACGACCATCGACTATTTTGAAGAACGAACAACGAGAATCTATTAATTTCACAAACTGTTCGCTTGGTCTGAAGCAAATAACAATATGCCAAGAGACAGTCTGCCAACAGTAGTAGAAGATGCAGCTGTTATGACAAATGATGATGTTCCGGACCAGATCAATATTCAAGATCGTTTCTCTGACAATGCAGTGCCCGATTTTGCGCTCCCACCGCAACTTACAAGACCAGCTGATGAGCAGCAAGGGTTGAGGCGCAGTGGTCGGGAGCGCTTGTTTCCAGGCAAGTATTCTGATTTTGTATGCTTTAGTTCAGATATTGTCCAAACATTTCCCGAACAGTTTGATCACGAAGATTCTGGCAACAAAGATGATGATGACTCAGGCGGAGATCCTAAGAGTTACAGTGAGGCACTAAAACGGGTGGACCATCATCATTGGACTAAAGCGATGCAAGAAGAAATTCGTGCACTAGACGAGAATGGTACATGGATTTTGACTGATCTACCTCCTGGAAGAAAAGCGATTCGCAATAAATGGGTTTTCAAGACCAAAAGAAGAGCTGATGGTGAAATCGACAAATACAAGGCACGGTTAGTTATAAAAGGATGTTCCCAACGAGCTGAAATTGATTACCACGAAGTCTATTCTCCGGTGGTGCGCTATTCCACTATTCGTTTCCTGATGGCGTTGGCAGTTCAACATGATCTCGATATCGAACAGCTTGATGCAGTTACTGCGTTTCTGCAAGGAAGACTCAAGGATGAAGAGATTTATATGGAACAACCTGAAGGCTACGTCGTCGACCCCGCGAAGGTATGTAAATTGCAGACAGCAGGGTGTGGAACACACAACTGGAAGAAGCTTTGAAGGAATTTGGACTGCGTCGTTCCAGTTTAGATCCATGCTTGTATTTCATCATCAGAGAAGACGGAAAGATGCTGTTCGTAACAATATATGTGGATGATTTCCTGGTATTCACGAATGATGCGGAAGTCAAAAAAGAGCTAAAAGCTTACCTGAATTCTCAATTCAAAATGAAAGATCTTGGAGAGGCGAAGTTTTGTCTAGGACTACACATAGTTCGTGATCGAGTAAATGGAAAGCTGTTTCTGGACCAACAAGCATACATCGAGGACGTCTTAAAGCGATTCAACATGACGAGTTGTAAGTCTGTTGCAACGCCTATGGATCCTAGCATAAAACTTGACAAGTCTATGCGCCCAAAGATCCCGGAAGAGATAGAGAAGATGAAAGAAGTTCCATTCAAAGAAGCAGTTGGTTCACTACTGTATGCAGCGCAAGCAACAATACCGGACATCGCGTTTGCAGTTAACTTGGTGAGTCAATACTCAGTAAATCCTGGAAGTCAACATTGGCAGGCAGTGAAACGAATTATGCGGTACCTACGTGGCACATGTGATGCAAAGCTGATGTATACGAAGGATGGTGAATCTCAATTGACCGGTTATACAGATGCGGATTGGGGAGGAGATCCCGATACTCGCAAATCAACAACTGGATATATATTCAAGAAGATGGGAGGAGCCATCTCGTGGAGTGTGAAGCGACAGTCGTGTGTGGCATTATCATCGTGTGAAGCGGAGTATATTGCGCTATCGCGAACTACTCAAGAGGCGCTCTGGTGGCAGCAACTCCTTCAGCAGATCAATGAAAAGAAGTCCGAGAAGCAGTCAGTACCAATTTATTGTGATAACCAATCCGCAATATGTATGGCCCGCAAGGATGGTTCTAATCCCCGGACTAAACATATATCAATCCGCTACCAGTTTGTGAAGGATGTAGTTGAGAAAGGTGATATCAAGCTCCATTACATACCCACACATGAACATCCGGCTGATGAATTAACAAAAGCTTTGGCGAAGCAGAAGCATACTGAATTTATGAAGCTGACCGGGAACGTAGGTTAAGGAGGAGTGTTGAAGTAGTAACCTGCGATCTAAGACTCAAGTATCTAGGTGACCTTAGTAACCTTTGTTTACCTGAGTAAATATTAGAGATAATTTTTTTCATTCTTTGTTCAGACTGTGAAGAGGTAGTTTTTTATTTTGTGGAAAATTGATTTAATAAAAAATATTTGTCATGAGTTCATAAAACGTATCAAATTCCAGTTCAATGTTCTGCTTAACAATTAGCATCGCTTTCATGGTATCAACATTTAGCCGTGATTTTTCGTTTGTCCACATATTGTTCATAGAAGAAAAAGTCCTTTCAACTGGTGCGGGGCTTCCAGGAAGGCACAAAACATAATCAGTGAGCTTTATGAACTTCCTTGGCAATTCAGAAATTTAAGCTACTTTGAATCGCTGACCATTCAGGAAATCTGACTTCAGTAAAATCCACCTATATTGCTGAGGTTGTCCTAGACTAGCTCTCCATTTTTCAATGTACTCCAATGCAGTATCCACGTAAAAATTATTAACAGTCTGAACAAATTATGCTTCCTGAATTTCACCGGAATCAACAAGGTTATTAAGAACGGTTCGAACTTCGCTCGTCAAAAACATTTCGTCTTTTTTTATGTTGAATAATTTTCACAAAATCCTCGAAATGAACAGCAACTTCTGTGGCAGATACATCGTCTCTGTCAACAAAGCTGATGAATGTTTGGAATATCACTAACTGATCTCTAGTGAAAATCAGCCACAGTTTGAGACAAGGATTCTCAAATACGTCGCGTAAAAGCTACAGGACATTTTTCTTGCGAGAGATAATATAGACTGCTCCGGAAAGTATAAGCACACTTTCAAAATAACAAAAAAGTCATGTTTTTTTAGTTGTAATAATTTTATTTGGCAAATCATATTTGTATTTGTGTTTTATATGATATTTTACTCTCGTTTAATCAAAATATTTAATCATAGCCAAGACTCCTAACTTTTCCTCGAACATGACCCATTAGCTTCTGCTCAGTGGTTCTTCCCACCATTTTAACCACTTTTGGCCAATCTTTTTTAAATTTTTGGATGTCGTCCGCTGGTTTTATGAATTTTTCGTAGCTTTGCTTTGGTTAAAGCTCAAAAAGCCTCAATTGGCCGTGCCTCCGGGCAGTTCGGCGGATTCATGTCTTTCGGCACGAAACATACATTTTGACTTTTGTACCATTCTAAAGTGTCCTTTGCTTAATGACATGACGCCAAATCAGGCCAAAACACTACTTGACCTTCGTGCTGCTTGATCATCGGCAATAATCCATTCTGGAGACATTCCTTAACATATTTCTGAGTGTTCATCGTCTCCGTTGTGATGTACTTGTGATGTAATCGTCCATTATTATACACCCAGAATTTCTACACAATAACGAATCGTAGAGTTTGCGGGCCCGTGGTTTCAAGGACGCGGTCTGTTTTGGGTTCCTTTTGGGTTTTTTTTTGCTTCCGGTATGTTTTTAGCCCAAGTCTTTCTTTGGCACGCATGACGTTACTCGACGAGGTCCCTAGTTTTTCCGCAACATCCCGAACGGAAGTCGCTGGTTTTCGCTTGTAGGCATCCCTGATCTTTTTATCGATATCCGTACTAACAGGACCGGATTTCCGACCACTCTTCGGCGCATCTTCAAACGTACACTGTTCTCTATATTTTTGAATGGCAGATCGTACCGCTCCGACCGCTCAATTTTCTCAAGGAGAGTCCGCTCACAGTGCACCATTAGTGCACGATACTTTTACGTTGTTCCGAAGTAAGACCGCGCATTTTGATAGGTAACAAAAAACTGAGCACTTTTTGATGCTTTGTCATTCAGAAATGTGCAAACGAAAGGACACAGCCAAAAGATGTTGAAATATTTCATTATATTCAAAGTGACCGTTAAAATAAGGTGTGATTATACTTTCTGGAACAGTCGTTATGAGCAGCCCATCGAACATGCCGAGAATCCTATCGATTGACGGTCCGAGAGACCGAAATCTTGTGTTGCCATGCTCAAGCAATTTAGCGTAATTTTCACCGACAAAATCACAGAAACCTTTTAATTGTTCTACACGGACCGTGTAAATGTAAAAAATATTTATAAACTTTCACTGCGCCGGCGTCGGTGGTGTAGTGGTAAGCGTGACTGCTACTTGGCGGCACCCCAGGTCTGGGTTCAATCCCAGTCGACGTCGGTGGTTTTTCTGAGGCGAATAAATCTGGTCACGTCTTCCTTCGGAAGGGAAGTAAAGCCGTTGGTCCCGGTTCATATTCATGAGTCGTTAGGTAGGGTCCAGGTGGTGGAGTCGTCTTCCTGGCGTCGGTGATTGTCACCATGTGAGGAAATAGGCCGACGTAAAATAAAGATTAAAAAAAAAAAAAACTTTCACTGCGAAAATTTCAATATCAATTGGCAAACAATCGACTGCATGTTGAAGGCAATTGTGTAAAATGTGGGCACCGCATCCAATGCCAATAATTTCTCTCTGAAGCTCAGCTTCAACTTTTCGTCAAACATTGTTTTTGCCGAGCCGCCTGCAACCACCGAAATTGGTGTTCGTATTATCCGCACACAAAGTTGCGATTTTCTCTCGCAAGTCATATCTGTAACAACACTGTGATAATATTGTTACGCAAACAATCCTAGAGTTCAATAAACAAACGAGAGAAAAAAGTTTCTCCAGGTAGGGAAACAAAATCCAAGATTCTGTCGTGTACGCCACTATTGGAAAGAAAATACCGCACCATGAGCGGAAACAGTTTGGTGTCCTTTTTGTTCGATGCATCCACAATTATGGTCACATTGCTCACTATTCTCAAGTCTTCTACCAGCTATTCGACAGCATACGGTGATAAAACATTCGTCACTATTGCCTCAGATTTGGTACGCGCCTAGGAGAACTTTGGATCATAAAGCATTTTGATCATTTTCTATAAACAATCATTTGAGCGGAAGCTTTGTGCATGTCGCACACAATGATGGCTCCGAATATGTTGGCTGATGTCACTCCTTCCACCATGAGCCACCGAAAAACTAGCATTACACTGCGTGCAAATAACTTTTGCGTTATCACTTAACTTACTGTTACTGCGATCTAGTTTTATAAACTTGAATTCCTTTTGGAGTTCGTCGTTAAACGTACAAATCCGTCGCTTCGACATTTTTTCGATTATAAACAGTCGAGTTCGGCTTTGCCCTTGCAAGCGGTCAAGCTTCTACTGCTAAAGAGATGTTTCACAAATACCTACTGACGTGTTATTCGTTTGCTGTTCACATACACTGCCGTCAGTCCGTCAAATCATGCATGCTTTATGTACGAAAGCAAAAGACGAAAGATGATTGTTTTAGTGTTTCTCTCGCTCACGCACTGTGGACAGTTTGTCTGTTGGCGATGTGTCCATTGACAAGTCGTCAATTGGCAGACTATCTCTCTCGCTATCTCGTTTGCTTCGAATACACTGATAAAAAACATGAAATTAAAAGTAGATGCTCATTTGTTAAACTTTATGCAAAGATGAATGCAATATTTTTTTGGCATACCCGAAATACGGTACAAATTGATAAAAAGACGGGACAGTAAAAAATGGTTGAAAAAACGGTACTGTCCCGTTCAAAACGGTACGTTTGGTCAGCCTACCAATACTGCTCCTAATGCAACCGGAGAAGCATCGGCTATTACTCTAGTGCGCAACAAGTTAGGGGCTATGCATAAACCACGTAGACTTTTTTTTGGGAGGGAGGGGGGATTTTGACCAAAGTCTACGTTCCATACAAAATTTCAAAAAAATTGTATGGATAAAAGTCTACAAGGGGGAAGGGGGGTCTGAGATTTTCAAAAATGAGTCTACGTGGTTTATGAACCGGCCCTTATCGAAAAAAGAAAGAGTTTGGACATCCGAAATCACATGCTTCAATTCCTCAAAACAACGTTGGTGTGCATATTTCCATTCAAACTTACTGTCGTTGCAGGTCAGTTGCCTAAGCGGAGCAGTTTTAGTAGCAAAATCTAGAAGAAATCGTCCGACGTAAGTTACTAGCCCTAAAAAACTTCTAACTTCTTCTGAAGTGCTAGGTTCATGGAACTTTTGTAGTGAATCGATTTTGCTTGAAGCATGACGAATACCTTGACGTGGCAATAAATGGCCCAGAAATTCAATCTCCTTGACCTTGTACACGCATTTTTCGTGATCTAACAAAATGCCACGATTTTTCAAAAGTGCCAAAAACCTTGTGCAATGTCTTGTCATGTTCTTCTTCATCAGCCTCAAAGATCTCAATTTTTTTATTGAATTCATTGATGTGTACAGGCTCAATCGAATCAACATCACAGAGCCAAGTTTCCATGTTTATATACATCAGTTATCTTAGAACTAAGGTTAAGGGGGTAGAACCGATTACTCGCGGCCGTTTCGAGGTTAATAGGAATTACAGTTGTATGGATGGGAAAATTGCGGTGGAAATTTTGAATAAGGAACAATGGTTTTCTTATAACTAGAACTTCAAATTACAATTTTTTATTTGAACGTTTTCAATTTAAAAAAAAATCGCACTCACACACACAATCACACTCATACACACAATCACAATCACACACTGATACACATATTCCTCAAAAATTTAACCTAAACAAGTAAGTTAATCAAACTACAATCTATAATTAATGTTAGTTAAAATCACATCAATAAGTTTCATAAACTCCAGATCGCGTGCAGCCAAAATGTCTCGAATCGGTACATTTGGTTGTCTACTTCGAGCCCGAAGGGAATCATAAAGCTCAGATCTGACTCCACGATGCTCAGCACAAAACCAAATAACGTGATCTGCGTCTTGGCTTTTTTGTCTCTTTTCGGCATTCGTTCAAGGATTGCGAGAGATCGCGAGCTCGCATTAAACAGGCCTAATAAAGCTCTGAGAATTCGAGGTAGCCGATTTGCAGGTGTGTGTGTTCATTCATTTGCTTCTGCCTGCTCGTGGTCAGCTCAATCGTTTATTTTTTTGCCATTTCAACAGCAGTGGCTGAAAAATTTAGTTCAGTTTTGGAGATAGGCTGTACAGGAAGTAATTTCAAGTTTGTGGTGCCGTGAGTTTCGTATGTTTTAATAAAGAATCGAACGAAAAAAGAACACTTAATACTTGGAAAATGGCCAGTAAGCGATCCAACTCGTTGCTTAATTATTTTAGCAAAAAACAACGTGTTTATACAGAGCTGAGTCTTATGAACTTAGATGATTTCAAAAATAACATTATAGTGCTTTATAAGTATTCTCGATCGTAATTATAAATGAGCTATGCATAGAGTCCCAACGCTATTAGTCTCGAATTTGAAGCATTTGCGCTACTACGTACCAGTCAGACATGGGAAAATCGGTTCATTCGACAAGTATTGCTGTGTTTCATTACACTGGCTTCTTTTATTTTATTTAGAACTAACATAAAAATTGGTGGAATGAAAGATCGGACAAAACGACAGCTGAATGTGATCTATTTGAATCTAGTTGTAGTAGTGCATTTGATTCCTAATTATTTGATGGATTTTAAGTGATAATGACGAAAAAGTAATGGTAAACAATGATTTTAAGCGACGATTGCTCGAGGATAAATATTCATTCAGGTTCAGTGAGACCTTGAGTTGCTAGGGAGCAAGAATGCTTGGGTGTGCTATGATTTGTGAGCGAAGTATTGTACGGTGGAGTGTTTACGATTGTTTTCGGTTCTGAGAGAGCATGTTTCTTCACAATCGATTTGGTTTATATTAAACTGCTGAGTTATAATCCACCAACACGTTGTACTAAAAAAAATTACGTTCAGCTTTTAGGGTTCTATCGGATGTTTAAGTCAGCAGGTAATTTCATTTGCCTCCGCTCACATTTTTTTCTTACTGCCATCCTTTGAATATGTGTTGCGCAATGCAGCATCAGGGTGTATTGTTTTGGCTATGCTTGAGCGAGTGAATTATTTTTATCGAAGAGATTGGTATGCCGGTTTTTTTTCGTAGTCAGCGTAAAACTATTAAAATTGTAACAATCGTTGTGGTCCCTCAACCCTGGTCATATTGGCTACGATTAGTTATCATTAGAAAACGATTAGTTATCATTTTCCCATGCTGGAAGCAACAATCAATATGCAACTAGCGATTTGAAATTGGTTCACTGTTGTAGAACCCCTTGGTCCGAAGTACACCTTGAAGCCAGCACCTAACTATACATGTTTGCGCCATTGTTTTGATTTGCTGTGTTATTTTGACAGAATGTTTGAGAGTGTGTTCGTGTGAGTTCATTATTAGGGGCGTATTATTAAGCTTGGGACCGATGTGCTAGTACTGACTGAGCCAAGAAAAATATCGTATTTGTTCGGGACCTACTGGTCTTAGAGTTAGTCTATGCTGGAAGGCAGTTTAAATAGCAGATACAAATACTTCTTCTGCACAATTTTTGAAAAAAACATACGCTACTCAAGGTTTTTGTTTTCATATCACTGTTATTTATAATCAGTGAGACAAGTCCTGGCCTCTGGAATTTCAGATCATTAAGTTAAAATGCTAAAGAATCCAATAATGGACGCACCAATAACTTGATTTTAATAATATAGATCAATGTTTTATTATGTAGATCAAAGTTGCATTATTCAAAATAGGCATGTCCTTTTCATTTGATTACAGCAAATTCCTGGCTGCAGCTCACAAGAACAGCCTTCTCAGGCAACTCCTGCAGCACCAGAAGTTGAAATTAAAAATCCGTGTAACAAGCAACAAAGTAACGATGGTTCGAACACTATCGATATCTCTCTGTTTTTGAACCATTTGTTGGACATAAGTGTAATTTGCGCGACATACGATTCTATCTGGTGTCCTCCTGAAAAGTATTCTTTTCTGTGTTTTGGAAAAAGGAAAATTCACTTCCAAACAAATTGGCTAAAAATGTATGATTGGTTAGCAAATTCAGGAAAGGAATATGGAGCTTTTTGCAAAGCATGTTTATTACTTTCTAAAAAATCTGCTGGTATAGGATCGCAGCCATTGAGGGGATTAGTGAATGAACCGTTTCGTAATTGGAAAAATACGTTGGAATATTTCAAAAGGTCGAAGCAATTGAGTATCACAAAGCTAGCGTCATGCTGATAGAAGATCTTCGAAAACAAAGCCAGGGAAAATCTGTACCTATTGACATCCGTTTGAATTCGGAAAAGCAGAAGCTGATTGCGGAAAACAGAATGAAACTGAAGGCTATCGTTGAAACCGCACGACTTTGTGGTCAACAGGGCTTGGCTTTACGAGGATCCAGGAGAAGTGTTCTTATAAATCCGGAAGAACTAACAGTAAATGTGGGGTTTTTTGGGGCTTTGTTTCGTTTTTTTTTGGTTTGGGGGGGGCGGGGGGTCTCCTGCCCATCTGGGCCCCCGGCGCCGCCCAAATTCAAAAATTTCCTTTTTTTTTTTCTTTAAAATTTTTGGTTTTATTCTCCGTCAAAAAAAATTTTTTGCGCTGGCCCCCCCCCCCCTTCCCATCCCATTCAAAAAAAAAAAAAAAAAAAAAAAAAAAAGGTTCCCCCACCCCACAACGTCTCACGGGGGGGTTGGTTGTGGGGCGGTAGTCGTGGTAATGTGCTGCTATGAGTGAGCGCGACACAACAAAAAAAAAACTAGAAAATAAGAAGAATGATTAGTAATTTCCATTTAATTCCAACTACCTTTATTGCTTATCTTGACAGATACGCGTATTTCGTCTACAATGTGCAGACTTCTTCAGTGTCGTGTACTAATACTCGACTGAAAGAAAACCTTCGCCACCTGCCGTATTTATCCTATTTTCTAAATACAAACACTTGTACCTACAGCTAACATTTCTTGTACCTAACCTATCCTGAGTCCAAAACAAATATCATGCTTGATATCTACCTCGCCTTTTCTTTATACCCAACCTGATTATACCGTAGCAGCGGGTGTTCCACTGCGTTGGTTTTGATGTCGTTTGGGTATTAAGTTAAAGAGCCATGTGTACCCGTTGCCTTGGTCTTTGTTTAGTAGATTTGTGTTTTGTTGTTTGTTAATTTCTAAGCTTTCTGCGACGTCTAATTTCCAGGGTGTAGAGGTAGTCCGTAAGATTGTGATGTCATTCGTCGTTATGTCGTGATTTTCCGTAAAGATGTGTTCTGCAACTGTCGATTTGAAGTTATGTGAAATTCCTTTGTCAGTCTGTTTGACAGCCTTAGTCACCTCCGCTAGATGCTCTTTGAACCTTGTTGCCAAGGTTCTCTTTGTTTGACCTACATACATTTTGCTGCAGTGTTTACACTTAATTTTGTATACCCCTGCTCTGCCTAATACATCTATTGAATCTTTGGTGGAGCCTAACGACGATGCCAATTGGTTGTTCCTGCTAGAGAAAACTAAGTCCAAGCCAAATTCCCTAAGTTGAGTTTTTAGCTTTTGTGTAATATCTTTATCGAAGGGGACAGACACACGTTTCAGGGGTTCAGGTGAATCGGAAAGGGTTGTTTGTGATTTCCTATGAAGAAGTTTTTTTTTTTTGGATGATTGCTTGAATTGTCCTCTTTTCGTAATAATTGTGGGTGGTAGTTTGGTAGATATTTGTTTTTTTTTTGTTTTTTTTGGTTTTTTTGGGGGGGGGGGCAAACTTTGGGGGGTTAATGGGGAGGGGGGGGAAGAAAACCCCCCTTTGGTTTGTTTTTTTTTTTCTCGCGGACCGCGTTTTTTTTTTTGGGGGGGGAGAGAGTGCTTTTTTTGTGTGTGAAAAGAAAATTAAAAGGATGTGTTTGTCTTTTTCTCGGGTTTAATTTTTTTGTATTCTCATTTTTTTTATTCTATTTTTGTGGTTTCTGGATCGGCAACAATCCAAAATGAATTAGTGGAGATAGTTGGTTCCATTATATTGGGGCAGATTACACAGGAAGTGGAACAGGCTGAATTTGTTGCAGTTATGGTTGACGAAGCAACTGACATTTCCAGGAAATCGCAACTGGTTTCAACGCTACGCTACTTTATTATTATTTATTTAATTTATAACACTTTACCAGGGTGTTTGGCATTCGTGTCGGAGACAACGCTACTGTTTGAAGGATGGTGAGTAGTAATAATAATAAAAACACATATAATGCTTAAAAAGAAAATGTTGTCAATGTCAACTGAGTGTGTCAATGAAAGAATAAGCTAAACTGATATTACCAGTGATTTCCACCATTCTTTTGTTTATTTTTTTTATGCAGGTACTCCCGTAGAAAGATTTGTTTCCTTAAATGATGTGAGTGGTGATCTGTCTGGCGTAGCTCTTGCTGGCCAGGTTATGAGCTTGTTGCAAAAATTCAACGTATCCCGTAATAAGCTGGTCGCACAAACTTACGACAGAGCTCGTGTTATGTCAGGTGAAAAAGGAGGGACACAAGCAATCGTGAAGAAATCTTTTCCAAATGCTGATTTCATCCATTGCAAGGCACATGTTCTCAACCTAGTCTTACTCCACTCTTGTACAAACCATCTGAAGACAAGAAAGTTCTTCTCCACACTTTCTTCATTGGCTTCATTTTTTACACAAAGCCCAAAGCGAGACTCCGAATTGAAAAAGTTCATGCAAAAAAAGATACCAAATGTGTGTAAAGTTAAATGGGCGTACAGCTCCAGGATGATAAATATAGTGGACACGTACCATTCAGAAATTACCACTTCTCTGGGAGAGATGTATTTGGGTGACTCTGAATGGGATGGTGACACAGCTTCTCTAGCACGAGGTTTACACGGTTTCATGCTGGACCTGGAGACAATTTTCTTTTTGAAAGTATTTGCTTCAATTTTTACTTTCACTGACATTCTGTACAAGACACTACAACTGCAAGAGCTCGATTACATCGAATGCGGTAAGAGCGTCAAGAATGCTTGTGCTAACATCGAAGACTTGAAAGATGAACACAAATTCGCTAATGTTTGGGAAGCATGCGTGGAGCTGGCAGGCTGTAGCAGCAATGACAATCTTCATTCGAAATACAGTAGACTTTACATGACACTGATAGATCGCATCATCGAAGAGCTAGATGTTCGATTTGCTGACCTCAATAAGCAAAGCTACTTATGTTTACTCGACTGTGCAAGATTTAAGCTCTATACTACGGACTTCCCTAAACAACACATCAATGAACTCTGCTGTCGTTTTCCGGTTTTCGATCAAGTGAAGCTGAGCAATGAACTGCGCGTGCTATACTCAAAATCCGAGTTTGCCGAGAAAAATGTACCTGACATAATGGCAACACTGATCGGCAGCAACATCGAGGATATATTTTCGGAGATTACACTGCTCACTCGACTAATACTCACGCTTCCATCGACCACAGCATCAGTAGAACGAAGCTTTTCGATACTCTGACGATTGAAAAATTATCTGAGGTTTACGATGGGAGAGGAGAGGCAGAAATGGCTTATGCTGATGGCTGTCGAAAACAAATTACTGTTTCAACTTCAACGCCGCAGCGATTTAATAGAGAATGTGATCCATCGATTTGCTCGCCGTACAGAACGTAGAAGTTCATTGCTCTTTCGATAATTTATATCAAGTTCATCAATAAAAATGCTCCTCAAAAACTCAAAGTCGAGAAAGTGTACAATGGTTTTTTTTTATTTCAAATCAAAATTGACGTCAGGGTTCGAAAGAAAGTGCAAAGCTGGTTAATTTTCTCACGAGACGCCACTGGGATGATATAATGAAAAGATTGGAGGGTAAAAAAAAATGGGGATGGGGGGGAGGGGGTTGGGGGGAGCATCTCTTATGAGCGGTAAAACTCAAGGAACTCAATCCCACATCCAAGCTGATTATCCTCTGGCTTTGTACGTGCATTGCGCTTCGCATAGCCTTAACCTGGCGATTAGTTCAGCTAGCGAAATTCCTGATATCATAAATTGTCTGGCAAATATCCAATGTGTCTACAACTTTTTCAACTCTCCCAAAGGGCAGGCCATACTCCAAGAAACCATTCAGGAAATCTTGCCAGAAACAAAACATTCAAAGCTGCAGAAATATTGTGCAACCAGATGGGTAGAGCGCCATCAAGCAGTGTCGATATATTTCGAACTTCAGGAATGGTGTGATGGAAAATTATAATATTCAGGTTAGTTGTCGTTTAAATTATGATTGCATTTTTTTTTTTTCAATTTATTCGACTCCAACATGTAGGTGAACATTCCAAGAATCAACAAAAAGTATCGCAGCAACATAGAGGCAGAAACACCAGAGCAATATTACCGCGTAACACTTTTTGTTCCTTTCTTGGATGAGCTTATCAGCCAAATTGGATCCAGATTTATTCGACATGGAGATATTCTAAAAAGTTTCGACTGTCTATTGCCATTAAAACAGGGATATTTGGAAGAACAAAATTGCCGAACTCTGTACGGGAAATACGAATCTGCAATGGAATGTGTGAATCAAGACAGCTTCGTTGCTGAAGTGAAAATGTGGCGCCGGGTACTTGCGGTTTCTGTTAGCAGCGATTGTTCATTACTACAAGCTTTAGACTTCTGCGAGGCCAGCACAGCATTTCCCATCATCAAAGTTCTTTTAAGAATTTTGACGCTTACTACAGCCACGGCTGAACGGTCTTTCTCCACATTACGCCGCCTTAAGAGCTATTTGAGAAACTCAATGTCAGAAGACAGATTGAACGGTTTGGCTCTACTAAACATACACAGAACAATTAACGTGTCTACAGAAGAGGTCGTTGAAGAATTTTGTAATGCCAATAGAAAAATGATGTTGATCTGAAAAACTGTGGAATAAAATGCATTTTCTCTCCGTTTGTATCAGCTCATGTCTTTGAAGTACCCAACAACTTATTTAGGACGATGGCATAACCCCCCCCCCCCCCCTATTTGAGACGGCTTCGCACGGGCCTGCTTTCAATCACAAGTTGTTCACTGCACTGCTCTACGTTAATTAAGGTCTTTAAAAACCTGCGCTAGACAGGGACAGGGGACATCACTCGCTTGTCTAAGTTCTTAGTTTTACGATTGAATCCATTTGCGCGAATGAAAACTGAACACTGTAAAATTTGAGTAGGTAATCAAACATTTATCCTAATTCTCGAAATAAACTCAACGGTGAGTCAAGCGATGATCTACGACAACACATCAGGGAGATTAGTGGTTGTTTGCTCGTTCGAATTTGTAATTTATGTGTCATTTTGATCTGCGTTTGTTATTTTCTGTTGTTGTGGGGCCTGGCAATAGTCCCTCTTGGCCACACACACACACGACACAAGTCGCTAATATATTAAAATGTTTGCAAACAACTCTCCAAAACGATTCAGTCGCACATTTGTTTCCCTGCGACACCACCCAATGTATCATTTAGTCCAAACATCAGTTCTATTTTCATCGCTTCCTGCCATCCTACACACTCGGTGGGGATATCAATTTTTCATATCACTTTAATGCTTTTCTGTGTTTTAATCTTCTCCATAACAGAAACCGAGCCGACGACCGGTAGCTCCGGAGATAAAATCCCCCAGTCGAACCTAATGCAGAGCCTACACAAAGACCTCGATGCACTGATTTCGATTTTCAACACGTCGAACGAACCGCAAGCCGGTGAGGAAGATGCGCCGGATGCTTTGATGGCAGCGGAGTTCTCATCAAGCGAGAACATCGGTGCCAAGCGGTCTTCCCTCAGGGAAAGGGCTTTTCGAAGAAAAGTACACCGCAAGGATTTGCAGATTGCCACGACCTCGAACGATGGAGTTGGCTCTTCAACGGGGAGCACCCGCCAGCTGAGACCACGGTCCACCAAGAATCGTGGCATGAATTCGGCCGTAATAACCGACGATGCGGTTTTCGAAGCGATGAGGTACGTGTGGAATTTCGTCTCAGCCTTCATAAAAATTACAACAGTTGTCACGCTACAGAGCACAGCTTGTCAACATAAATTCGCCCACCTTTTAATGTCGCGCTTTTATTTTCCCATCTCTCAGCACCGACGATGACGATCCGATGGCCACCTAGGGGCGATTGTAGGTTTCCAGTCATCCGCCGGATGATGCAACACATCGTGATACATTTTATTTCAGTCGCTCGCGCGGCGTTTGTGTGCTATTTATGAAGTGTGATAATTTCAAAACAGGAATCTGCGAACGCTCGGGCTCTACCTAAATACATTTCGCGGCTGCTCAAGAATTGTGTTAATTTCCACACAAGTGCTCATCGAGGTTTGCTGCAGCTATGGGGGTGGAAAACAACGCTGTCTCATATGGCTGAAATTGTGATAATTTAGGTGATGACTTTATTCGATCTGCCATATAAGCGAGGGGTTTCGAAAAGTCGAATAAAGTATTGTATTTCTTACTAGATTATTTTGATATTTTATTTCTTTTGAAATTTCTGGTAAAACATGTGTTTCAGAGAGAATATTTGAGCTATGAGTACGTACGTATTTAAGATAATTAATAAATCGCTAACCCAGTCTCTAAATTTAGATGTGAAACAACGATTGCGACTATAGTTTCAATTAAATATTCTGCTTTATTATAGCCTTTCCTTACTTAAATTATTCAAAAGGATTTCCACTTGTGCTTATTCATTTTAATAACACTGCATCATATTAAGAGCTTGAAATGACAGTAATAAATCTGCGACTAATGTTGCCACCAGCTGAATACCCAATATATGGTATGGGAAATGCAGTTGCATTTCCTTCTCCGGTGACGATTTGAATCACTCAAGCTGCCGTTTGTTGTGAATGGAGGAACTGACGCACGGTAGGACTACACAACACACCACAACTCACAATCATCGAATCACATCTCGCATCATCGCCCCGCGTCTTGGCAATTTAATTAACCATCTAGCCAAGAAATATGTTGTGTGCCTGGGTGAGCGAGGAAATGAGCTGCTCCGCTCCGATGTCAACTAAGTCTTCGCATAGTATATGGGATAGGAGCGATGGTCCATGACACTAACGGCGCAAACAGATTTATCGCTCGTTTGCTCGTCATCTGATTTTATTGTTTGCTTTCGTATAAACAGCCGGTAATCAGGCCACAACTAAGGATTGTAGTGGGACTATGAATGGCAAACAAATGAGGCGTTTGACTAGTTTTTACACACTCCATGGAGAAGATTATGATCAAGCACCAAATGGATTGCAACCGCTCGGAAATTGTGTAAGTTTGTAGCACGCGGGAAAGGTGTTTCCGGACTCTTCAAATTCAATGACAACAATCCCACTAAACTGTCACCATCGAGGTGTTCTTCCAGTTCCCGAACAAGCCTCATGGAACCAATATTTTCAAGGGCCACAAGTCGCGTCAAAGTGGGCGTAATGCGTTAAACGGCCATTCAATAAATCACTCCCATACAATTTGCATGTTAACAATCGGATTAGGCTAGACACAACCAAAGTATGTAATCCCGTTCCAAGGTTAATCGTTTCGTTCCCACCATGTGTGTCGCTTGGGTTTAGGCAGTGCATCAAACGCAGACGTATGCGGCTCATTTATAGAAAGCTCATACGCACATTAACACCGACGCTTCTGAGGGCAAAGCGCATGATTAATGGCCGTTCACTTCTGCCATCTAGGGGTTCAAAAGATGACCGACCGAAAGATCCATTCCGCCTAAAGGCAAGACAATTTCCTTATGAGGAAAATGATAATGTTTCCCATTCACCCGAAATTAACTGCCTCGAATGCATTATTCATGACGCTGGTGTGCGGTTGTGATCGCATTATTCCAGGCTTCCCAGTATGATTCACACATTTATTTTCCAATCTTCTCTTCTGACTCCCCTGGCTCCACGATTGGGCAATTTTTCTTCCTCAATCGAGTCATCCCGCGCACAGGTGTGACAAATTGGGTGAAATGTTCCTCTACATTGGAAGAAACGACGCACGGTGACTAATCTGCATAGACTCATTGGCTGGCTTGGCCTAATATGACATCATTAGCGCAGAGGCGATCCAATTTATTCGAACACCTGCTGTGAGCAGTATCGTAAATATTAAACTTATTTCCTATTGCTTGACTTTTAATCCTTAAACGATTTGATATTGGATGTGTTTCGGATGTGGCAAAATGTCAATCGTGATATATGGTAGCACGTGTTAGGCGTTTAATGTAACGATCAGTCATAAACGGGTTGAAAATTAGTTAATGAGGCTGTTCACAAACTAACCCACATTTTCTGACATGCTTTCGATGCTTAATTGCTATTGTCGTGATTTTTCCGGCAAATGTCCTTGCTGGTGATGTGCTGAGTGTTCATTTGCCAACGTTACTCCAATCACTAGTATGTCGTCCAAGAAAATTACGACGCCCTTCCATCGTTCGAGAATTTTTCTTTGGTTCAATAAGCAGGCGCACGCACCCGAACATGCCGAATATGGTGTTGAAGTTAGTAAGGTGGCGAGATTCCTTATCTAGCTCGATATGGGAAAAGGCGTTTTGCAAGTCAATGGTGGAAAACCATGATGCACCATTGAGCTCTGCAACGATGGTTTCAAGCGATGGCATTGCAAAAGAAGTTAGATATACTGGTCGATTACTAGGCGGATGGCATCCTTACCCTTGGGGACGACAATCATAGAGGAGCAGAAAACGGTACATAGTTCATCGGACACGGGTTCGATGATTCCCGTGGTGACTAGGTTTCGCAGACGTTGTTCAACAATCGGTTTCAACGCGTGGGGAATATGAATGGAAATGTTCCTGCACGGGGGCTTCTCCTTATCGTAATTGAGCTTAACGATTCTTCGCAATGGACTCTCAACATTCGACTGGCTTCATTCCTATTGAGGGTGAGGAAAAAATAGGTGATATGCGAATTTTTGGGAAAGATTTCGACGCCTTATTGTTGTTTATTTTTTTGAAATCGATATAACGTAACTCGATATAACGTAACTTTTACCTCGATATAACGTAACTTTTTTTTGCCCTTATTTTTGGCAGTTTAAGTTATTAACGTGATTTATCTATCTATCTATGTATATAAAAATGGATTTCTTTTTCTGTCTGTCTGTCTGTCTGTCCTTCTGTCTGTCCTTCTGTCTGTCTGTCTATCTGTCTGTCTGTCTGTCTGAACCTCATAGGCTCGAAAACTACTGAACCGATCCACGTGAAAATTTGTATACAGGAGTTTTTGGGGCCGGGACCCTTATAGACTCGGAAAGTTCTGAACCGACCAACGTGAAAATTTGTATGAAGGGGTTTTTGGGGCTGGGGAAGGTTCTTATGATTGTTTGTGACCCCTACTCTCTCAGGAAGGGGGGCTCTCATACAAATGAGACACAAATTTCTTCATAACTCGAGAACTAATCAAGCAAATCGAATCAAATTTGGCATGTGGGGGGTTTTGAGGGCAGGAATGTTTATATGGTGGCTCAAGACCCCTCCTCTTTCTGAAGAGGCCCTTTCATACCAATGAAACTCAAATTCCTGCATAACTCGAGAACTGATCAAGCAAATGGAATCAAATTTGGCATGTGGGGGGTTTTGAAGGCAATGATTGTATGGTGGTTTGAGAAATGAAACACAAATCTCTACCAAAAATGAGAATTATCCAGGTTACTTAAACACAAAACTTTTATTTCTCGGGTAAGAAGCATGTTTTGATAGAAGTTTGAACCCTTGCTTATTCGAGAAAAAAAAACTCATTCCAAAAAAAAACCCCTAAGCGTGCCAGTTAAATTTTCTTTCATTTAGTTGCAAGCGTAGCATCGCACGCACCGGGTTCAGCTAGTCTATACATATAAAAATATTTGTTTGTCTGTCTGTCAGTCTGTCAGGCCCTTATAGACTCGGAAACTACTGAACCAATCGGCGTGAAAATTTGTATACAGGAGTTTTTGGGGCCGGAGAAGGTTCTTATGATAGTTCAAAACACCTCCCTCCTCTGGAAGGGGGGGCTCTTCTACAAATGAAACACAAATTTCTCACAAATCAGCTCACACGATTGCACTAATACCATCATACTGACTCGACTCTGGATCCGTTTTCGTTCGGTAATTGCGAGTCAGAGTCAGACTTGACCCAGGTTTCAAACCGAAAACGACATAAAAGATTGCTGCAACCCAGATAGGCTTCAACTGATCAACTGTCATTTGCTCAGTTGTCAGATTTTGGCTTCTTTTTTTTTTAATTTTAATGTTTTGATTTTCTTTTCAACTGGTTCAGCGTTTGACGAAACCGCACCAATGACATCTAACGAAATGGGCGCAGAAGCCGAATTTTGTCGCTCGCGGAATTCCAGGTTCTCGATCTGACCGAAGTGAACCGCTAGCTATTTTGACATCTCAAGTCCATCGGTTGTAACATCTGAAGTGCAATTGAAGGACGATTTTATTAGGACGGCAAGTACGATTGAAGGCGGAAAAGGGACTTGGCTACTTCAATCGTACTTCAATTGTACTAGGCTCCGCTATCTGGAAAGGTTTGGTGAAAAGTTACTTGCGATGTTGCGTGCAATGCTTCACCATGATTTGTATGTGCCGTCAAACATTGTTTTTGTGTATGTAGTTGGAAGCTAGCTGTTATAACTTCTTTATTATTGCACAACTCATAATTCAAGAAGGTTGACTAAGTTTTTTTGAAAAATTGATCGTGTGTCGCGTAAACAAGACAAAAAACATAACCATGTTAGGTTACTGCTAGCGGATGAAATGAAAATTATTCAAAATCTAGAAAATGGTGTTTCGATGAGTGAAATAATGAAGAAGTACAAAGTTCGGTCTGCATCTGCCATCTATGCCATGAAATATGCAAAGGCCAACATTCTCTAAGAAATTGGCCAACAAGGAGGAATGTGTAAGAAACTAAAATGATATTCCGTGAAAACAATTTAAATGTTTTGTTTTTAATTTATAGCAAAACGAAAGCGTTTCAAGAATCCTCGATACCCACAAGTTGAAAAGCTCTCTACACCTGGTTTTTTGCAAAATCACGGCACCGATAAGCCAAGAAATGCTACAATCTCAAGCAAAAAAATCTTCAACCAGATGGTTGGAACAGGGGAATTCGGAAGCGGCGGTTATGTGGCAAAAATCACAATACGCAACGGCATTTGCTTACTCAAAATCAGTGGCGAAAAATTGTCCAGCAATATTTCTGTTGTCGAACTATACAATAAGCCTTTGCTGCAAAGATTTGGGAGGAAGATTTGTCTCCTTGTCAGAACTTCAATGCTGACGAAAGTGGGCTCTTTTTCAAGAGATTCCCGACATGAACATATGTTGAGAGAGACGCCAAATCAACAAAGATCGGATCACGTTATGCCTTGCAGCAACATGGATGGGTCGCTCAAATTACCGTTAATGTTGATTGAAAAGTCTCACAGACCTCGAGCACTCAAAAATCTTAAGGAGTTGCCTGTATACTACAGGGCATCCAAGAGCGCTTGGATGATGGAAAATGAGCTCTTTAATGAGTGTTTTTTTTTTTGGAAATCCGTCCTGAAAGTGACCGCCTTCCTCAAGTCAAAAGGACTTCCCCTAAGTGCCGCCCTTGTGTTGAACAATTGCACAGCTCATTACAATGCACATGAACTAAAAACTGCCGATGAATCAATTATTACCATCTTTCTTCCTGTTTTTTTTAACTCTTTATTTATTCCAAATTTTACATTATTTTACATTCATATATTAACCTAGGTGATCCTGCTAAGTAATTAACATTTCAACCTTATATGCTATCATTTATATCTAATTGTGTTAATATTATTTTTACTTTGTCTATTCAGTATTTTTAACAGGGTTCCTTTTGCCTGCGTGTGAGAATAATTATTGATTTCTTAAAACTAGTTCTTATCTATAGAGAGAATTGATCATTGCAATTGAAGACTGCAATGATTTTTGTCTAAAATTATGAATTATTTTGTTGGACATTTCTTCTAGAGTCTCAACGTTTGAAATTCTATGTAATTCAATAGTACTGAACCAGGGTGGCAGCTTCAAAATCATTTTCAGAACTTTGTTCTGAATCCTTTGAAGTGCTTTTTTCCTAGTAGCACAACAACTAGACCATATTGGCACAGCATAAAGCATGGCCGGTCTAAAGATTTGTTTGAATATTAGAAGTTTGTTCTTCAAACAAAGTTTGGATTTTCTGTTTATAAGAGGATATAAACATTTTATATATTTATTACATTTGGCTTGAATGCCCTCAATGTGATCTTTAAAAGTTAATTTTTGATCAAGTATCAGTCCAAGATATTTTACTTGATTTGACCAAGAAATTGGAACTCCGTTCATAGTGACCATATGACTATTACTTGGTTTCAAAAATGCAGCTCTAGGCTTGTGTGGGAATATTATAAGTTGAGTTTTGGAAGCATTAGGAGAAATCTTCCATTTTTGAAAATAATCTGTAAAAATGTCCAAGCTTTTTTGTAGCCTCCTGGATATAACACGAAGACTTTTTCCTTTAGCGGAAATGCCTGTGTCATCAGCAAAGCAAGATTTTTGACAGCCCTGAGGTAAATCAGGGAGATCTGAAGTGAAAATGTTATAAAGTATTGGCCCAAGAATGCTACCTTGAGGAACACCAGCTCTGACAGGCAATTGATCAGATTTAGAATTCTGATAATTTACTTGCAAAGTTCTATCAGTTAAGTAGTTTTGAACTAATTTCATGATATAAAGCGGAAAATTGAACTTTTTCAGTTTCGCAATCAAACCTTCATGCCAAACACTGTCGAATGCTTTTTCTATGTCTAGAAGAGCAACTCCAGTGGAGCAGCCTTCAGCTTTGTTTGAACGAATTAAATTTGTAACTCTCAAAAGTTGATGCGTAGTTGAATGCCCATGGCGAAATCCAAACTGTTCATCAGCAAAAATTGAGTTTGTATTGATGTGAAGCATCATTCTATTCAAAATTATTTTTTCAAAAAGCTTACTTATTGAAGAAAGCAAACTGATTGGTCGGTAGCTAGAAGCTTCAGCCGGATTTTTGTCTGGCTTCAAGATAGGTACGACTTTTGCATTTTTCCATTTATCTGGAAAGTATGCCAGATGAAAACATCTGTTAAATAGTTTTACCAAGAAAGACAAAGTACTCTCGGGGAGTTTTTTGATTAGGATATAGAAAATTCCATCATCACCTGGTGCTTTCATATTTTGAAATTTTTTAGTTATAGTTTTTACTTCATCCAAATCAGTTCCCCAAGAATCATCAAAAATATTTTCTTGTGAGAAAATATTCAGATACTCCCTGGAAACTTGATCCTCAATAGGACTTGTAAGACCCAAACTGAAATTATGGGAGCTCTCAAACTGCTTAACAAGTTTTTGAGCTTTTTCCGCATTTGTGAGCAAAATTTTATCACCTTCCTTAAGCGCTGGTATAGGCTTTTGAGGTTTTTTCAATATTTTAGAGAGTTTCCAGAAAGGTTTGGAACTCGGATCTAATTTTGACACATTATTTTCAAAATGTTTGTTCCTCAGGGCAGAGAAGCGTTTTTTAATTTGTTTTTGTAAATCTCGCCATATGACTTTCATAGCGGGATCACGTGTTCTTTGATATTGACGCCTACGTACATTTTTCAGACGAATCAAGAGCTGAAGATCGTCATCAATTATAACTGAATCGAATTTAACCTCGCATTTTGGCACTGAAGCAGCTCTTGCTCTATTTATTGAGAAAGCCAGAGATTCAAGAGCATTATTAATTTCATTTTTTGTTTGCAATGGAACATTAGGATCAAAGTTGTATTCCATAAATGTTCGATATTGATCCCAATTAGCTCTATGGTAGTTGAAAGTAGAACTGATGGAATTAGAAATGATTTCTTGAGATATTTCAAATGTAACTGGAAGGTGATCAGAACCAAAGTCAGCATGGGTAATCAATTGACTACAAAGTTGACATGAATCAGTTAGGACCAAATCAATAGTTGAGGGATTTCTGGCTGAAGAAAAGCAAGTTGGGCTGTTTGGGTATTGAATAGTGTAGTAGCCTGCGGAACAATGATCAAAAAGTATATTACCATTGGCATTGCTTTGCGAATTATTCCATGAGCGGTGTTTTGCATTGAAATCACCAATAACGAAGAATTTAGACCTATGACGGGTAAGTTTCTGGAGGTCACCCTTGAGCCAGTTCTTTTGCTGACCAGTGCATTGGAAAGGCAAATAGGCAGCTATAAAAGTAAATTGGCCAAATTTTGTTTCAACTGAAACCCCCAAAGTTTCAAAAACTTTGGTTTCAAATGAAGAAAGAATGTGATGTTTGATACGCCTATGGACAATGATGGCAACGCCACCACCAGCTCCATTAATGCGATCATTTCGGTAGACAAAATAATTTGGATCTCTTTTGACCTTATGGGCAGGTTTGAGATAAGTCTCAGTTATAACAGCAATATGCACGTTATGAACTCTTAAAAAATTAAATAGCTCATCCTCGTTATCTCTGATGGATCGAGCATTCCAATTCAAAATATTTAATGACTTAAAATCCATTACTGAACTTCAATGTCATGACAATATTATTGGCAAATTTAATACCAGTTTGGATAGCTTCAAACATGGAATTAGTTTTTAGCATATCGGTTATCATGTCGATTAACGATTGCTGTAAAAATTCTAATTTAGGAGCGGATATGTTACCTAAATCAAATTCATCAGAAGTCCCGTGGGAATTTTGGTTTTGGTTTCTACCCGCTGCAACGGCAGCGTAGGTAGGTCCATTTACATGTTGAACATTGTTAACAACACGGTTGGGTAAGAATGTAGGGTTTGAAGATTGAACCCTGTTGGTACCTGCAGGTATCGAAATAGTATTTACTCCTCGTTGAGCGTTTGAAGTTACAGTTGCGGATGGAAAAACCTGTCCGCTGTTTCTACCGACGGTTTGGTAGGAATTTGTTCTTTGCTGATCGTTGTTAACAGCTGCAGAATGGGTAGTAGCTGGTCGGGAACGTTTTTCGTTTCCTACCTGGCGCTTAGTGCGCGACTGCAAAATTGCTTTGCGAGTCTTGCACTCCCAAAAATTTGATTTATGGTTTTCACCACAATTTGAACATTTGAATTTTTGAGGATCTTCCTTCACAGGACAGTCGTCCTTAGTGTGTGAGGAATCACCACAATTCATGCATTTACCAACCATATGGCAATGCTTTGTTCCGTGACCCCATCCCTGGCACTTACGGCATTGGGTGAGGCTTTGGAAATTGGCTCCAGTCTTCCTGAAATGTTCCCACTTCACACGGACATGGAGCAAAAGGCTTGCTTTTTCTAAAGCCTTAAGGTTATTAAGTTCACTTGACTTGAAGTGAACTAAGTAGAAATCGTTTGAAATCCCTTTGCGAGCATCGCCAGGCCGGGATTTCATTTTCATCTTAATTACTTGGACTGGGCTAAATCCAAGTAATTTTGTTAACTCGTTTTTTATTTCATCGAGAGATTCACCACTGGGCAGTCCTTTCAAGACAACCTTGAAAAGACGCTCAGCTTTGGTGTCATAGGTGAAGAAATTGTGGTTCTTCTGAGTAAGATACTCAAGAAGACGTTTGAATCCGTCCAAGGTTTCTGCATGCAAACGGCATTCACCTCGTCTGGAAATTTGAAGGGAATATTTCACACCTTCAACAAATGTTAAGATTTCCTTGCGAAAAGCATGGAAATCCGAAATTGTCACCACAATAGGGGGAACTTTTTCCTTTCTCAATCGAGAAAGTTTTTTCAAATTTTGATTAGATGATGGATCACTCTCATCATCTGTGAGCATATCAAATTGATTACTCACATTAATTTGATTTGCAGGCGAATCAATAGATTGCCCTTTTCGTTTGCGCTTATTTGCCATAGTGGCAGAGTAATTTGCTCCAAATCGACGTCCAAGCAGATAACTATAAGAATCCGAGGGACCGAAGAGGAATTTTCCAATGCGATATCCAAGCCGGGTTACCCGAAGGGCCTAACAAGGATCGAAAAGGAATAAGAGGAAATCTAAAAATTGTAGGTATTATTTAGCACTGAAAAGTGCTGTTTAAGATTTGGTGTAGCGTTAGGTAGCAATAGCACTTCCTTCAGCAAATAGAAAATAGAACCGCACGGCATGAGAGCACAATGCAGACTGAGTTTAGTCTTCATTTTTTCACTCCACACTCTGCCAACAATCTAAATCCTCGCTAAGAGACGACTCTATATCGAGCTTCTTAACTACTAATAATCATTGTTCACGGCGAAAAGGAGGAAAACACTTCTATTTTATGTTGGGCCGGGGGGCAAAATTATTACTATAAAAAAAAAATATGGTGGTGTTTTTTTTGGGGGGGGGGGGGAAGAAAAAAAAAAAAAAAAAAAAGGGGAAAAAATACGACACTAAATTTGGGGGGGGATGGTGGTGTACAGATAAAAAAAAGTAGGGAGGAGATGATTTCACTGATAGTTTAAATTAAATTACGAATTATTGTTTGATTTTTTTTTTGCGCAAACGGCGCAGCAAAAACCTTACTGTTTTCCTAAAACTGTTGCATCAAAAACACATAAGCCCTTCTCAAAAGTTACTCTCGTATCCAAACGACCGTTCCTCATGCCAAAACACTTATACTGATATTCTAAACATATTTGTTAAGTTTCGGCAAAATCTAAAATACTAAAATTTTGTCATTTACATATTTGGCGTGCAACCGCTCAATACAAGTAACCGTATGAATATATTCAGTGAAATACTTTGATGGAAGAATTTTAAAGATTTAGAGGACAGCAAACGGTAGCCGAGAATAGTCAACATTGGCAACATTTCCCCTACCAGTCAATCTGACAGGAAACTAGAAACATTGCTGTAGTAAACTTCAGTTCAGCTTTTATAATTTCCCGTTAGAATGGGCAGGAGAGAGGAAGGCCAACATTTCAAAAGATATAGAGGTCGAAAGAAACATGTAAATTTATGACGACTTAGATATTACAAACTTACCACCGTCATAACAAATAGAAATTCAAGCGGGATCTTAAATTTACATCACAGAAAAATGTTAGCTGTACATTTACTCGTACTCTATATATATAAGCACTGTAAAATTAAAATGTGCTTCAATCTACTGATCAAATTTGTTAGGATTCAAAAAAGAAGATTATTTGTTTGATTTTTGTTATGCTCAAAAAATAAAATGAACAAATTATTGATAACAATTTATATTTTTTATTTTTTATTTTTCTGTGAAGTTTTCTACAAGAAGCTTCCATTTGTGTTCAATAATTTATTTTTCACACATCGAAAGAGAACAAAGCATTCAAATGACTCTTTTTCAGATGATTTCAAAAGAATCTGTGAATGTTTACCGGGCACTTGTAAACATGCAGGTTTCGGTGAATTTGGACGTATTTCATGAAATCGAACACACTTCCGCTGCGATTTCCACAGTCACACTTAATTGTTTCGAACGTTTTCAAAACGTACTTCAAAATTTTCAACAAAAATTTTCACCTAAACGTACACAATATGGCGGTGACAGCTCTTTGATTCTGCACTCCCGTTTCATTTTACTCAATTTTTGAGTACAATATATATCTCTGTTACACTCACAAAAAGGATCTACTCAATTTTATAAGTAGATCCACTATTTACGAAAATTGAGTAACATTTCCGTGAGAGAAAAAGAGATGGTGTACAATTGTACTCAAAAATTGAGTAAAATGAAACGACAGTGTAACATGACAAGCTGAGCGGTGATGCTGAATTGTGTTGAGGTCATGTAAATTTCAAGCGTTTGAGTTGAAAAAATAAGAGCGTGTCGTATAATTACATGTTATCGATTGCAAATATGAATTCAGGCTAGAATATTATAATAAATGTGATACAGTTTTACATGAATAGAAAACACTGTTCTGCGAATAAGTAAGTCGACGATTTTTCAGTGTTGGTTTAGATTACATCAAAAGTAATTTTCATATTTTTATTTCTGTATACTGGCTACTTTAATCAATCGTTCGAATTATATATAAATCGACTAAAATAGATTGTCGCTAGTCGATAAATTCGGTTTTCAACTGAAACCTTAATACTAATCGACTTCCCTTTTAAGTAACAATAGCTATGCAAACAGATAACAAACTATTTTTACCAGTATAGTTTGAAACAGACCTGCCCAGTTAATCAAGAAAACTCTAAATACAGAGAAAATTTAACAGTTCGTTCCAAATGCCAATTTAAGTTCCACAGCAATCATGATTAAATTGCTGATTGCAAGCAGTCCAAACTTTCCCACCAAAATCAGTAGAAAAGACACTCATGAATGTGTTACTCATGTTCTTGCTCGGCAAACATTTTTCCACTTTTACCAAAACGCCGCTCTGCAAAATACCTTCCCCCGCTCACTCCTCCAACTGACCTCGGCAAACATCACCTGGGGCGATTATCAAACTTTGAAACATTCTTCTATTGCCCATAGATACTTTCGGAGATAGTTTTAATGATGGACTTTCGCCTCGGTCTCGTTTCCGGTGTCCACCACCATCACCGCCGGAAGAGCATCCTGTCGGAGAAAGCAGAGAACAGAAGGAATTGAGAAGCGTTTAGCATATCAAAAACTTTTCATCCATCTGTAGGATTCGTTTGAATATCTCGTACCGGACTTTTCGGTGTACGACGAGAGGACCGATAGCCCAACGCGAAGGTATGTTCTTCCAGCAGGAAGGCGGAGGGAAACTTTTTAAACACTCTTGGTGAGATTTTCTGTGATTAAAAGATCGGAACTGGACAGGTGAAATGGTGTTTCACTTTCTATTCAGCTGATGAAGGTGGTGTGTCTGCTTTTTCCCCCCCATCTTTTGTGGCATCAAGTTAGGGATTCGAATTTGGCTGCCGATCATCGTGGCATGTTAATTGCAAAACTTTTTTTGCTTCATTCGATTTCTAACATACATCTATGAATCAACGAACGATTTATTTGGGGGGGAAAATTAAACTCCAAACAACGAACCTTCTCCTTCCCCGGTAAACAAGCTTCCATTTCAATTCCGGTAGTAATAACTTTGAAATTGTTTTCCTTCTTCAAAAGGCAAACGCAAATTGCTTCCTGCCCGAGGGGGTCAACGAAACTCCTTTGCAAGCTAACCGGAAAGCTGTGTTGTAGCTATCCAAACCAAAGCGGTGGAAAATCTTCTTAAAACGAAATGTAAACAAAGCAGCAGAAAAAAAAGTAGTGAATATAAATACTATCGAAATATGAGAAGTGCAGGAAAAGGCAGGCCCGCAGGAAAATGTGTGTGAGAGAGAAATTTGCAAGAAAGTGTACGGGTGGGATGTAGTTGGATCGTTGGCCCATTCAAGACAAATTGAATTTGCTTCCTTATCTTGGAGTCCAGCAGGATATCTTGGCCACCAGATAGTGGTGGCAAGAGAAGTGAGAGTATGCAAAACAAGGGTGGCCAATTGCTGGAGCAGTTTTGTGTATGCGCTGAACAAAGGGACATTTTTAACCGGTAGTTTCAAATAGAGTTGGTTTCTATGAGTGTTTTTTTCCTGTTGGTATATGAAAAAAAAACAGCAGTTTTTGGTTCAACCAATTTTGTTGGTAACTAATTTTTCAATTGTTATAAATCTCTCCCTCTAAATATTTAACATGACGGCATTTAGCAAGGATTCTAAATTGCACAAACTTGTGCAATGTTATTTGGCAGCCAATTAGTAGACCCAATCTTGATCTTCAAATCCAGTTTCAATCAAAATTGACAGCGTTATTAGTTGATTTGCAGCAGCCATGGCGAAAACGGTCAAGCAACTTCGTTACACCCCCGTGAAAAAGTTGGACATCATGAGGCACTTCGCGTCCACCGGATATAGCCGATCCGGCATTTAAAACATCCTGTCCTGTCTGTAGAAAGGCGAGAGCATCAAACGGAAGCCTGGTTCCGGCCTCCCGACAGTGCTACGCAACAGTCAAGAGGCCGGAACCAGGCCAGAAAGACCGAGGGTATTGTGGCCTTATCGTTCAGCGCCTTGGGCCGAGAGGTTGGTTGAACCGGTCGAACGGTGAAGAAGTATGTGGGCAAGAATGACATTGTTTTGGCGGCCGTGGACATCCCACAAATCCACTCGGGTGCTTCAATAATACCGAGGTTTTCCATCCCACGCAGTCTGTTTCGCACAACTTCTCCGAAGGCCGCTGGAATGATGTAATAGATGTTCTTGACTGGGATAGAACTTTTGTCGACGCTGAAGTTGATCCTGATTATCAGCATTTTGGGGAACTTTGGCGTAGTATTCGAGTTCTAGCAGCTGTTGACTGCCACTGTCGCTTGCCGTTGACCGGCCGAGTAGCGAACGTCGTCCTTTGCCCGTGACGTAAAAAAGAATGTTTCAACTAGGAGCTTCGATATTCCACAACAATTTCCGCTTTGAAAGCCGTATTGATGGTTAGTGGTTCTTTAGAACCGTACACATGTAATACATTGTTTATTGCAGGTTGAACTGGAAGCACCGCAGCCTGTCCTTCATGAAATTCTCGTTTTAGGATCTTCCAGTCGTTACCTCCGATGACGTTCACATGGGCCCCAGAGTCATTCAAGAACGTGATTAGACTCAAGTCCGATCCACATCACGCTGCATGTTGTTCACGCGTCGCTTCCAGCACATTGCAATGAAGTGTCCGCGCACATCACATCGATTGCAGTTTTTGTCCAGAGCCTGGCAGGTAGTACTGATTCTGTATGAGGGACGATTGCAGCGATTACAACGATTGCGGCGACGCCCCTCTGGACGCCGATCAGAGCCACGGTATCGCTTTGACTGATGTCTATAATCTCGGCTGTCATCGCTTTCGCGCTTTTGATGCACTTCGGTGGGTTGTTTCCAATGTCCACGATGAACTGCGAATATTTCGGAACCACTAGGCTGATTTATTTCAGCTTCGAACGCCTCGTCTCTCTCCGCTGATTGGACGATACAATTGACACAAGTAGTTGTAGACCCTTGCCGTCTTGGTGAGGTCCTTGTTTCAAAGTTTGTTCAGCAATTGGGCTCTGACAAAGCGTCCTTGATCAGCGGGGCTGTAGCCGCAAAAGCTTACCTTCTCTTAACGCCTGGCAGAGAAAACCACGGCGGATTCTCTTGGCTCTTGCTTCATTCTTACGAACGACTCATGTTCAGCAGCAGTGTCCGTCGTGGACTGTAAAAACCATTTGATATTATTCACAAAAGCTGGATAGCAATCAGGCTCTGCCAGGTTCTTTGCAGCTTGGATGCTCTTTTTTTTGTTACAATTTCTGTTATTTTAACAACATCCACGATCTAAATTCTTATAACCTCTGTTATAAATACAGCGTAACTAAATAACAAAACCTGAAATAATTTTGTTGTTTCCTTTTGGTCGGGTTACCATCAGATAATTCATCTTCACTCAAAGTTGTCGCTCATCTTCACTATATTCGTCATCGTTTTCGCTATATTGGAAAATGTTTTCGTGTTCCTGTTCGTCAGATACACATAACTGTAGCATCTGCGCTTCGAACTCTGGATCATGCTTCCAGAATGATTTTTTGCCGCCTGATTTGACCGATAGATACGCCATCTTGGTTCAGACCAAGTCAAAGCTTCTCTCATCATATCCGCAGAAGTTTTCCGTGCAAAGTGCAATCGGGAGAACTTGTGTCGCTTGTGACTCGTTTCTCCAGCATGCTCGTCGACGAAGTTCATCGGAAATATCAAAACATTTATTAGCATTATATACTTCCACATACCTAATTTTTATTATTAAATTTACCAAACGTTCAATCAATTCCGGTAGATGCTCATATTTATGCACACATGGAGGGAGCTGCCGTACAAACGAAAATTCACAACTGTATTGTTGCTCAATGTTGGTGTACAACTGTTTGATTTTATTGTTGTCCAACTTTCTAGATGAAAGTGCCAGACTGCTGATGAGCCGAATATTACTTATCAAATCCACGTCAACTCCAAGAATTTCAGCAAACTTTTGAGGTTGCGCAAGTAGCCTCCTCACCATGTTGCCATTATTGGAGCTTCCGCAGCCTCCAACTTTGGGACGATTAACGTTCAGTTTGAAGTGAGCTTCAAGCTCATCCGCAATTCGGCGTGCTTCCTTCTTAACTTCTGCGTGGGACATGGCTGGATGGTTAGGAACAACTTTCTTAGCAGAATTTCGTATGAGGTCTTCTACCAAGTTCAATCTTGAATGAAAGAAGGATGGGCCGATTCGTTCATCATCTTGCAGACATAGTGGACATGCTTTAGTGTTTCGGTTTCCTACATTGGCGTTTGCCGCGTTGCCATCTATCATCGAATAGACTGCTCTGATCTTCACTCGCAAAGTCACGTTTCCAGCGTCGAAGATGATGGCATTCAGTTCATCCACATCCTTAAAAAACTGGTCGAAAAGCTTTAACGTGATTTCATCTGTTTCCTTTGTCCAGTGCATAGACCGAACGCTTCAAAACTTGTCGGATTGGCGATTTGGATTTACGTAGATTTCATGACCACTTTTCGATACCAGTTTCAAGGACATAAAATGCTCCGTCAATCATCTTTCCCTAGAAACTTAGCCTGGTTATAGTGGCTAAAGCCAGTTGCAGAGTCAGGTCCAGCAGCCACATGCATGACAAAATCAATGATCCCACTTAAAGCTATTTCAATGAGATTGCCCCGTACGTCCTCCAACTCCATAATCCGCATAAAATCGTTCGAAATCATTTCCCGAACCGAAATATACGAAGACAAATATCCTTCGTCATGATTGGGTTCTGTAAATTTCGGAAGCATGCTATTACGGTGAACTATCATATCTGCCCATGGTACAAATGCCTTCTGTTTCAATTCCTTCCGCATGAATGTGGTTATTCCGGTATATTTGCTCTTTGTTAATCCCAATCTTGTTTTCATCATCAAAGATGATTCCGATGAAGGCCCTTTCGGATCTTGCTCAAGTTTTGACGCTCTTAGTACCTTGCTTGCCCTCTCCCTAGGTACCTTGCTTGCTCTCCTTTTCTCAACTTTCTCAAAAGTCTACTCATATCGGGACATCCGGCTTTACGTGTTGCTGTTTCCGCTGCACGTAAAAGTTCTTCGACGCAGCGTCCACGAGCCAAGTCTTGGCAATACTTGACTTTATTGTGTTCAGCCAACTGTTGGAATGACAACGACTTTCTGCCACGATTTTGGGATAACGGTGATGTCCGTAATGCATGAGTTTCATGAGAATTAGATTGAGTTGGAACTGATTATACCTAAGGCGTTGGTTGCAATCCGCCTTTCGTTCGAAGAATCTATTCTTACTTCGAACATTCCTCCAATAATTTTGGAATGTGTGTATCCAAGTATCCACACTCCTTTCAACAACATCTTCTTCCACTTTGAGATTCTGCCGAACAAAATCCAAAACATGCTGTTTCTTCCAGCTTTTCAAATAAATTTCCGTAACTTCCTGGTTTGAAAACATTTTGAACCGAAAAACACAGAAAATTTGACAGATTTGTTTCATTAGTGTGCGGGCAATAGCGGAAACAAAATGTCAGTTATAATAATAAAAAGTGTTGCGTAGGATTGGGTGATAAAATCAGATATATCTCCGTTAAATCAGAAATATCTCCGTTGTCCGACCCGTGCGGTGGCTGCAACACCTTCATTCGATTTCTAGGGAAATTTTACATAAAAAAGGCCTATTTTGACTACCATAGACCCCTCCGATTATAGATAAAAAAAACAATTTTCGAAAAATGTGGGAAATGGGGTAAAATTAGCAATATCTCTGTTACCCAACCCGTGCGGTGGCTGCAGCTACTTCCATTCGATTTCTAGGAAAATTCTACATAAGCATAGGCTTATTTTGATTACCGCAGACCCTTCCAAGCATAGATTACTGGGCATTATTCGAAAATACGGGATAATTGGGGTACAATAAGCCCAATATCTCCGTCCACTGAATTTTAAGGCAACTCCTGCGGGACTCCTTCCATTCGATTTCCCAGGAATTTTCACATAAAAAATGCTATTGTTCACTAACCTTGTGCTATTTGGAGCTGAATTGTCGAATTCTCTCGCGATTTATGTACATTTTTTCCCACTGTGCAATGCCTTGGAGCTCTTGGCCCAAGTAAAGTAACAGCAGCAGTAGCTTTGATAATTGTGCTGCATTGACAGCGGCTCAGGGATGCCGCTATTTCAAAATGCTCAATAACGCATTTCTATTCCAATATATTGAATATTTTTCCTCGGTGACCAAATAAATTACTCCCAATTCACTGTTGAAAAGCTTAAACCACAACCAAAATCACATAGCCAGGTGTCACGTCCTTAACAGCCTCTTGAAAATTGAACATATTCGGTAGGAAACCGACACTGCACTCGCCATTTGAAGTTTACAGGGAAGCCAAGGAGTGTATCGAATATAAGCTATCCATATACATTTGCGTTGTACGCATGTATTTGTGATGGTTTTTTATGCTCTGAACACTGCATGCTGTGCGTTTGACTGTCAGCTTTCTTTTCTTTACTTGTTTGTGCGGTTCAAATTCTGCGTTTTCAAAATGTCGCGTATTGAAAAGGAAGTGAAAATTAAGGTTCTGGACACATGGCTAAGTGAGAAGGGTATTACTATGCGAAAATTGGCGAAGCGGTTTGGAATTCATCATGCGAGTGTTAAAACCATCATTAATAAGTTTGGGGAACACTATTCTTTGGATGAGCTACCAGGAAGAGGCAGAAAACCCAGTTCTTCCAACCCGAAAATGGAGCAGAAAGTGGTATCTCTAATCATGAAGAACAAATCAATGTCAATACGTGATTTGGCAAAAAAAGCAGGAACGAGCGTCGGAATGATCCAGCGTATCAAGAGGCGAAACCACCTGAAGACCTACAAGAAGCAGAAAATCTCGAAACAAAGTGCAGAACAGAAGAAGCGAGCAGCAACAAGGGCCCGGAAATTGTATTCGCGTCTTTTGCAGCGTCCGGATGCATGCGTTTTGATGGACGATGAGACCTATGTAAAGGAGGACTCAAAAACCCTTCCAGGTCCACAATATTTTACTGCCGTCGTTGGGGAGGATGTGAGCGATGCGGACAGGTCGATTCAAGTGGAGAAATTCGGTCGAAAGGTACTGGTATGGCAAGCAATATGTTCCTGTGGTTTGAAGTCAACCATTTTTTACACTACCGGAACTATAAATGCGGAAATCTATCGATCTGAGTGTCTCCAGAAGAGATTGTTGCCTTTATATAAGAAACATAGTACACCTCCACTGTTTTGGCCGGATTTAGCGTCGGCTCACTATGCCAAAACCACTCTCAATTGGCTTGCGGAAAAGGGTATAGATTTGGTTGAGAAAAATATCAATCCACCAAATTGCCCTCAGCTTCGACCCATCGAACGTTACTGGGCAATCGTGAAGAGGGTCTTCAAGAAGACTGGTAAGGCAGCTGGGAACATGCAGGAGTTCAAAAAAATTGGGCTCAAGCGTCCAAAAAATGCGATGCAACACTTGTCCGGAACTTGATGAAGAGCATTCGATCCAAAGTTCGAAAATTCTTGAAGGAATAACTTAAATTTCATCCGGTCTTCATTATGTTCAAGTTTAACCTCGTACAATAAAGGATCAATTTTTTGTATGCATAAAATATCGATTTTCAACATAATTTGAAAGAAAGTTTGTGGATAGCTTATTTTCGATACATTCCTTAGTATGGGGAAAGCCAATAAGTCGTTCACTGTCTACTAGCGTTTTCCTTAATCCTTTTGACAGAATGATCCATAGATATTCTTATAGGAACATTTATCAGCTAAAACTCTGACACAGATTGTTTATGAGTAAAACGTCATATTTAAATGATATTCACTGATCTTTTGGAATGAGTCTGTACTGCGGTATGACAAAGTAACCATGATTTTTATGCTTTATTCCACCTGCCAGATAAAGACGGACGTAAAGTATGATTTCTCAATGGCATTTTTTTTTCGCACTTCAGAGACATAAAAATAGATACCATTTTGTGAAGAAATTCCGTTTTCTTATTTAAATTTTAAATCGAAATTTTGTAAGATTATTGTATGCTATTTTGGATAAAAGAGATTTACTATTTAATTTGCTGGCGTGATAGTTAGCAGTGCCTAGATCAATGTAGTTCTGAAAAGTCCATTAAACCTTTAGACGAATCCAGGTTTGATTTATGTTTATAAGAAACTGTCTTCAAAACTAACAATATTGCATCCCGGATGATACTCCATGAAATGACCAGCTAAGCATTTGACCCCTTCCACATAACGGGTTGCCACCAAATAGCGGGAATGAAAAGAGAGGCTCGAAAAAAAACAACAAAAAAGTACAGTTCAATCTGATTTATTTTGCATAAAGGATTGACTATAGTCTTCAAACTAAGCTAAATGAATAACATTTGCATTTAAAAAAAATGGACAAAAATTGCCGATTTTTCATGGGTTTACCTTCACCCGCACTGACGAAACTACCCATGTGGCATCAATCATAGTAACCCATGAGTCAGCAGACAAAATTTGATGGCAAAAACAGAGAAATAACTCCGTTCAGAAGTGTGCGCGTTCAAGAAACGGCATCCCACCGCGTCGAAAATGGACATCGTGCGGCACTTTATGGGCGCCGGATACACCCGTTCCGGCATCTACAACATCTTGGCATTATTAGACAACAATCAGAGCATCGAAAAATAGCCCGGTTCCGAACGGCCGGTGACCCTGAGCGACAAGAAGCTCCAAAGGATGCTGAAGAGGAAGACCGAGGGAAAAGTTGCTACATCGCTGCGTGTGTTTGGCCGGGAGGTCGGTTCAACCGGCAAAACAGTGAAAAAGTACCTGGCGAACATGAACATACATGCCAGGAATCGAAAGTCGCGTCCACTGGTTTCGGGGCTGCAGGCAATGACGCAGCGGCTGAATAAGATGGTCAACTCGATTTTCCCGGCGAATCGCGACATGGCGGTGGTGATGGACGACGAGACCTATCTCACCCTGGATGGCAACGACTGGCAGGGCACTTCGTATTTTACCTCCCCCACGAAGGAAGTGAGCTCCGAGGTGAAGTTCATTTCACACACCAAGTTCCCCAAGAAGGTGCTGCTGCAGCGAGAAGGGGATTTCAAAGCCGCGCTTCTTTCGCTCCGGACTGGCCGTGAACGGGTAAATTTATAGTACGAAATGCCTGCCGGAAGTTGCGTCGTTCATCAAGAAATACCATAAGGGCGAAGACGCGGTGTTCTGGCCGGATTTGGCGTCGGCCCACTACTCGAAGCGATCGTTGGAGGAGATGGAGCGGCTGAATATCGATGTTGTACCCAAGTCGGCGAACCCGCCCAACTGCCTCCCATCGAGAATTTCTGGGCCTACCTGAAGCGTAAGATCTACTCCAACAATTTTGACGCGAAAACTTAGGAGGAATTGATAAATAAAACGAAGAAAGAACTCAAAAACATGCCTACACGCATGTTTTCGTCCGCCATGGCGAATGTTCCGGTTAACTGCCAGAAGGCCACTCGCAAGGGCGTAGAATTTTTAGTAAGTAAGTAAGTAAGTAAGTAAGCTAAAATAATTACCTTCCATGGGAAATTTATCAAAAGCAATTATCTGTCTTAGCTCTTTTTTTTATCACCAGCCGAGAAAAGTCCATTTTTTTAATGCAAACGTTATTAAGATATGGTCCGTGGTCCACCGTGCAGCGAAACCTAGTCCTGATGGTACATGACCGCTGGACGGCATCAATTTTCCGGATGCTGCTTCTGATCCGGTTGATGAGCTGCTTCGTGTCTTTGGCCTTTCAATTACCCTTGCATACAGGGGAGCTCAATAGACAAAAAACAATCTTCGACAGGACGACACTACGGCAGATTATTTGGATTCCGGTCTTTTGAAACAATTGGTATATTTTGGCTCTCGAGGAACGTTAGCGTCTTCTTCGCGTAGTTTGATGATGCCTTATCCGGCCAAAACACGTAGTCTTCCCATCCGAGTGATTTCAGAAACATGGAACGGGATATGAATGGTCTGCAAACACTCTGTTTGTTAGACTTTCTGGTTGATGGTCACGCCACTTGGTTTGAACCACGGCACTATGGTACGAATGGACAAATTTTGCGATAAAAATCGATAATTTGAAAACCATTAACTTTAAACGCATGATGTCTTAAGAAGATTTAATTTAAAAAATAATATCTATCTTTTGGTTTGGTTGGTGACTAGGGTGGTCCGTTTATGTTCATAATAAAAAAAATTAACTTTCTATTCTTATGATAAAGAGGATTATTTGCTTGTACAGAGTTGTAGATATTTTAATTTAATGAAACGTTGCTCAACAAACTTAACTTCTTTCTCATCTACGTATTGTTTTATAACAGTGTTTTCTAACTTTCCTTAGGATGGGACTTAAAACAACAGTTTTTTTGCTGGAACTTTTTTAATTCAATTTGAATTTGAAAACTTTGTAGAGATGACTAGAGATGAAACGAACCTCCGATGACCCTCACCTTTGCTACAATTTTCCCAAATCGCACTGCCTGTCGTATCCACGTCGTCACGCAAAATGTATCCTGCTTTCAAAGCCATTCTTTTTCCTGTCGTCAGAGTCGTTCAATTGTCCCACAATTGTAATTGGGGTAAACATACATCCGATCGTTTTTAGTTTCAGAAGAATTTTCCCAACCGCTGCCTTGCTCATACTGTAGTTCCTAAGGACAGCCTGGTGCAATTCACCGTATTATGCATTACGATTCACCAATTTTTGGATACACCAAGGAATTACTTTCGAAATCACTACGTTCTCCATTGTTAAACTGAATCAAATGCGATCACGTATACAAATGTACCAGGTCCAGACGTTTGTTTCAAATAATGTCAAAATATCAAAACATAAACAATCAAGAGGTCCTCCGATGGAAACATATCGATTTTGAAGTGGGTTCTGTCACATTTTTTTTAATACCAATTGATATACATTTCAATAGGTAAAACTCTCATTTCTTAGTGAATATTTTGAAGAACATCAAAAATACCAATTGATATATATTTCATTAGGTAAAACTCTTATTTCTTAGTGAATCTTTTGAAGAATATCAAAAAGACTAAAGTGTGTTCACTTTAACTTAAACCAAATAAATGAGAGACATTTAAAAAATTATTTGGTGGGAACTAATGATAAGCAAATTAATTTATTGACATATTATAGAAATGCTAACAATAATTTGAGGTTTGTTGTATCCAACACCGACTCTTTTGGAACCAGTGACCAGTCTACTACACATAACAACATAAATATGCGAAAATCAGTGATAGCGTTATGAATGTATCAGATGAAAACGAAATGATTGATAATAATCAACGCATCGTGAACTGAGCTCAGTCGTATTTTATACTTCAAACCGATAAGGTGTATTTTATGTATTTATTTCGTTCACTAAAATCGGGATAATCTTAAACCGGTGGGCTTATGAATTGCTCCTCTAATATTTGGAATGCTGTTTCACATTCCGAATTCCAATTGAAAGGTACGTTTTTTCTCGTAAGGAAATTTAATGGAATACAAGTTTCTGCAAAGTTTCGAATATGTTACCTATAATAATTAGCAAATGCTACGAATCTTTTAACTTCGTCAGCATCTGAAAGGTTTTTCCAATTTTTTATAGTTTCAATTTTTGAAAGGCCTGGAAGGACACCTTCCTTTGAAATAAAATGTCCTAGATAAATTACACTTCGAATGGTTAAGTTTCAAATTTACTTCTCGAAGCCTTTGAAATATAGACATTAAATTTCTATTGTGTTCGTCAAATGTTTTTCCAAACACAATAATATCGTCAAGGTAAATTAAACATCTTTCCAAATTTAGTCCCGACATCGCTACTGTCATCAATCTTGAAAAAGAGGATGGGCTGGTTTTTAGCCCCATCGGCAGTCTGGTCATCTGATATTGACCAGACGGCGTTGAGAAAGCAGTAATATGTCTGTCTTCAGGCTTCAGTTTACATTGATAATAGCCTTACGACAGATCTAAATGAGTGAAATATTGCGCACCTGCTAGTGAATGTATTATATCTTCGATGTTAGGCAGAGAGAATTTATCATCCTATAATACGTTATTCAATTTTCGATAATCGATCACAAGTCGCCATTTTTTCTCATCATTGGCAGACTTTTTCGGTACCAAAAGAATTGGGCTATTCCATTCGGACTTGGATTTTTCTATTATTCCGTCTTCCATCATTTGAGTAATGTGTTTGTCTACTTCGGTTTTTTGAGAAACTCTGTATGGCTTACCGTAAACAGGCTGCGCGGTTGACTTCACAGATTTTGTTATTTAAATTAAGATACTTAACGACTGTTCCAGAAAGTATTAGCACACCTTATTTTAACGGTCACTTTCAATATAATGAAATATTTCAACATGTTTTGGCTGCGTCCTTTTGTTTGCACATTTCTGAATGACATAGCATCAAAAAAGGGCACAGTTTTGTGTTACCTATCAAAATGCGCGGTCTTACTCCGGAACAACGAAAAAGTATCGTGCACAAATGGTGCACTGTGAGCGGACTCTCCTTGAGAAAATTGGCCAAGGAAGAGGGTGTAAGCGTCGGAGCGGTACGATCTGCGATTTGAAAATATAGAGAACAGTGTACGTTTGAAGATGCGCCGAAGAGAGGTCGGAAATCTGGTCCTGTTAGTCCGGATATCGATAAAAAGATCAGGGATGCCTACAAGCAAAAACCAGTGACTTCCGTTCGGGATGTTGCGAACAAACTAGGGACCTCGTCGAGTAACGTCATGCGTGCCAAAGAAAGACTTGGGCTAAAAACATACCGGAAGCAGAAAAAACCCAAAAGGAACCCAAAACAGGCCGCGTCTGTGAAACCACGGGCCCGCAAAGTCTATGGTTCGTTATTGTGTAGAAATTCTGGGTGTATAATAATGGACGATGAAACGTATGTGAAACTAGATTACAAAACGCTTCCTGGACCACAATTCTATACTGTAAGCGAAGACAAAGACATCCCCGAAACGGAGAAGGCTGTTTTTACCAAAACATTCGGTAAGAAGGTTATGGTTTGGCAGGCAATATGTGAGTGTGGTAAAACATCTAGTCCGTACATCACAACGGAGACGATGAACACTCAGAAATACGTTAAGGAATGTCTCCAGGAGCGATTATTGCCGATGATCAGGCAGAACGAAGGTCAAGTAGTGTTTTGGCCTGATTTGGCGTCATGTCATTACGCAAAGGACACTTTAGAATGGTACAAAAGTCAAAATGTATGTTTCGTGCTGAAAGACATGAATCCGCCGAACTGCCCGGAGGCACGGCCAATCGAGACATTTTGGGCTTTAACCAAAGCATAACTTCGAAAATTCATAAAACAAGCGGACGACATCCAAAAATTTAAAAAAGATTGGCCAAAAGTGGTTAAATGGTGGGAAGTACCACTATGCAGAAGCTAATGGGTCATGTTTGAGGAAAAGTTAGGAGTCTTGGCTATGATTAAATATTTTGATTCAACGAGAGTAAAATATCATATAAAACACAAATACAAATATGATTTGCCAAATAAAATTATTAAATCTAAAAAAACATGACTTTTTTGTTATTTTGAAAGTGTGCTTATACTTACTGGAACAGTCTATAGCTATTATTTTTTTCACGGCGTCAATATGTAGATGCTTTCTGCTAATTGACTGTATGCGTCAATTTCCTCCGATGAAAATAGTTTTTCCTTCAGTCGCTGCGTTAAATGTTCACTTAAGCCGATTAAATGTTTTTTGCACAGTTAGATCACTATCCTATTGATCTCGAATTTGCTGGTCGCATTCATCTTGATTTTTCATCATTCTTTCACTTAGAAGAACACGGACACGAATTTTATACGTTGGCAATGCTTCCTAAGGATTCTGCTGCCTTCATCCCCTTCTTCATATACCGCTTCTTCAAGGAATATAGCACTAATCTTGCTAATTGTCCAACGATTATTGCCACCAAAAGGCAAATCACTATGATGAGCAGAGTGTGATGTTCTGCATGTTCTTCTGTATGTTCGTTTTGGCTCGTGATCACGGTTATTAGTTGGTTACCTTGCACGTCAGCATTGTTTGCTTCTTTCGATTCCTTGCCACCCATGCTGATTTAATAATCACAGCCAGTGCATAACTTTTTTCCACTTTTAAAACAGAGGTGGGAAAAACCGCTGAGATGAGGCCACTTATTCATAATAGGCCACCATAGCACTCGTTTTTTCCGGTTTTCGGCACTCGTCTCACTCTCTACGCTGATCGCACTGTTGATTTTTTTAAACATTTACGATTTTCACGTGAAATTGATTGGAATAACTTTCCACACACTGATTATTCTTCTGCTCTCAATTCTGGAATCTTCAGTCTCCTGGCAGGATTGCCCTCTTTTGATGGGCACTGTTACAGCTTAGAGAAACTTAGAACGACGGATTTGATATACGTAAGTGCACTTCACTCGACCAGGCTGGGTGTAAGAAAAAATAATTTATATTCAACTCTATTCAACATATTCTACCATGCATGCGGTCGATGCCTACGTGACTCTTTTCGCCGCGGTCAGCATAAATCGCAATCGTCCGTAGTCGGAACTTTGAACTGTTGCGCTTTCTGCTGATCGCGCGCCTTGAATGTATCGTTGAGGCGGGTATCCACCACACTATAAAGAAACCCTGAATGTGGAAAGTAATCAGCGGACCTACGAAAACACTGGAACCAGGGATCGACAGTTGCGCAGCAAGGAATTGAGGTGCGTTAAAGCCAACCCCGGTCTTTTGATCCAAGATGTGGCCAGAAGGTACAACAACAACTTTCAAACGTTGTAGAACATCCTTGTCACGGAACAAAAAGTCGTACAAAGCCGTGGCCAAGAAGCGTGCAAGGCTCTTGTACGACCGTGTTTTGACGAAACACAACTTTGATCGATGACGAAACATACGTGAAACTCGATATTAAGCAGCTTCCCGGTCAAAAGTTTTACTTCGCGACTGGGCGTGGGGATGTGCCAGGAAGATTCAACTTTGTTTTTGCCAACAAGTTCACGAAGAAGGCCATGATGTCGCAAGCAATTTGAAGTTGTGCCTTGAAAACGGAACCATTCGCCACATCCTCGACGATGACATCCCAAGTTGACATCGAAGGAAGGCCGGAAAAAGCGTGTGTTGCCATTCATCCGCAAGCATAGGGGCAAAGTCATCTTTTGGCCCGATTTGGTACCACTACTCCAAGGTGGTTCTAGAGTGGTATGCTGCCATAAAGATCGATTTTGTCCCCAAGCTAATGAATCCTACGAATTGCCCAGAATTTGGACCAATCGAAAAATACTGGGCAATTTCAAAGCAGCGATTTCGACGCGGCGGGGCAGTCAATGACATCCAGCAAATGCGGGCAAATGGAAGAAATGCACTGAGTCCATGTCCGTTGTCACTGAGAAGATGGTCGGGAGTTCAATCCCTGGCCCATCCTCTTCTTTGTCATTTGTCGCTTGCCTCTTTCGATCCATCACTAGATTTAAAATAAAAATCAGTCTACTGCGCTTTCATTGATAGTAACACTTACCACAGTGAATCCATGATCTAATCATAACCTGCCTCACTAACATAAAACTATCCTTTCCTTGACAGTTGTGGAGACGCAGAGGTAAACACGGTCTCTAACCAACGATTGTCAAACTAATCATCCTTCTCCCTCCCCGAAAACCGTGAGGACGTGGCCGGCGCCGGTACTGATCTATAAATAGAATGAACTAGTGAACTTGTACATTGAAGATGTAAAAGCTTCTCCCAAGCTCCATCTATGTGGTTCTCTAAGCAATTACACTAGTTCTGTTCAGTAACGGAGTAGCAACTAAGAAACGCACGGTCTTTTTTTTAAATGAATCACGAATTACAGGTGCGTACCAATTTACTTTAAGTCAGCCTTTAATAGTGATTAAATAGTATCTAGTGCTGATTATAAAACGGACATAACAAAATTTACTACACTCTGTTTCATAACAATAGAACCACTCAAAAAACAATTACATTTTTTTGAGAGTTTTCTTTGTTTTCTTTATTCATTATTTCGTAATGACCATGTAGGAAGGTTGACTAATACTACTACACATCTGCATCAATAAACACTGTTTATGAAAAGCAAGAGATAAATTTCGAAAATTTGCTGTTTCACAACTATAGAACCAATACCTGAATAAAGCCATTCGCTCCAACTGCAGTTCAGTTTTCTTTCACCAATTAACGTGTTATGACGTGTTTTGTATAAGCTCTAAAATGCCGCGTGGAACGTATTTGTCAGAGCCGCAAAAAGGGAAGATTTTGGCTTTTCGTGATTGTGATAACAGTATTTGCGAAATCGCTCGTCGTTTGAACGGATCTCATCACATTGTTTTGAATTATTTGAAAAATCCTGATGGATATGGAAAAAATAAGAAAGGTGGACCCAAGAAAAAGTTTTCAAAAAGATGTCAACGTAGAACAATTAACACTGCAAGCAACTCACTCAAAAGTCTGAACCAGCTACAGGCTGACCTTATGCTTGAAGTTTCGCGTTCAACAGTCTACCGAACTTTAAAAGACTCTCCAAACATTCTAAGACAAAAACTGAAGCAAGCACCACGAATTTTGCCCCGTCATAGAGCAAACCGAATTGAATTCACCCGTGCCATCATGCGTAGAGATTGGAGTAAAGTGTGTGGTTATCTGAACATTGAATTCAAGTTATGGAGTGGCCAGCTTGTTCTCCAGATCAGAATCTGATCGAAAGCTCGTGGGGACTGATGGTACGTACAGTGTATGCAGATAACAAGCAGTACGGGAATGTTCAAGAGCTCAAAGGAGCAATCTCATCAGCGTGGAAAGGGATACAAGTACCTAAATATTGCCGCCTGGTTGAAAGTATGCCGAATAGGTTGTTTGAACTGATTGAGAACAAAAGAGGTCCTACACATTACTAACATGGTGCAATCAATGCTAAATCGATGTAAACTTTTTGGAGAAAATTAATTTTACATCTGGTTCTATAGTTATGAAACACAGCTTTTTTGTTTACATTATTGAGTAACTAACCAGAACAATCCAAGATATAAAAAAAAATCTTATAAACATAGATAAAAACCATATCCAATCCTTGGCACTTCATTTCCAATATGTATTCTCTTTTATTACTCAAAAACCTCAATAAAATGACGGGTTCTATAGTTCTGATACGGAGTGTATTTATAGTAATTAAAACACAATTTTCGAACTGGTTGTTCACAGTCAGTTTTAGGCGAAATAAGATAAAATTTTGGGAGGCTTATAAGGACCTAATTAAAAATCGTTAATACATAGGGGAAAGAAAGTTTCAAAACTTGCATCAGTCTAGTGAGCATTATTCTTGAAATGAAACCCTGAGTTACTCAATACCCCATTTTACCCTGCTAAAAAAAAACGTTTGATTATTTAGAGTTCTATTTGGGCTAATATCTAAGATCTCAGTAGAAGTCGACCCTATTCCTAATGGTAGATCACCAACAACAAAAGCTAGTCAACAGTATACCTAGCGAAGAAACCCCGGAGTACCAGGGACATTAATATAAAATAGATTTTATTGCTTTATTATCGTTTCCTCCACCGTCGTCGGTCCAACCGTGATTTTACACCGGCAGCTAGTGGTGGCCAACCAACATCAGTAAGGTTGGCAGAAAAGGAAAGCAGATTTCCTTTCGTTGGCTCTAGAGGAGACATTTTCCGTTGAAGCAGATAATCTCTCTGAAATCTCATTCAGGACGCACTAGTGGGAAAATGGATTTCGAAGCCACAGGCAATCACTGATACCGGATTTATGATTACAATGAGTAGTCTAAAAATAGATCGCTCTGTTGGTGTCAAACCGTAGAACTACCTACACAGAAGTTTTTAAGTGTTGATATGCATCCGAAATACCACGAGCGTCATTACAAAAGCAACCATCCTTCATAAACTCCCATCTCTAACGACTTCAACAACAAACGACACAACTAAGTACCCAAAGTCATAGTCATTTGCTAGATAAGAATGCGCCTATATGGGCTCTTATTATTCCAGGAAAGGATGCGTTAAAAAATAACTCCAAACGACGATGATGGCTGCACGAGTGTTATCTTCTTTGTGAAGCGCACGGTGCCCAGAAAAATGTGGTTGATGGAAAGAGGGGTTGGGTAATGGAGTAGCAACGGTCAAAGCAACCACACTAGCTCTAATTTTCTGGAAGCTGTCGCTGTTCCTTCCTCAGTTGCTCCATCAGCCTGCATGGCGTGGGTTTGAGTGGCTTCCATACACAGGTGAGGTGTTGTTTGTAAAAGATGCAGGCCTTCCCAGCAGCTAGTGGAGCAAAACCGAGCCGAGAGAGCTGAAATCAGGAAGATGGACATATTTTCTCGAGGCTATTTTTCTTGCGGTCTTTGTACGAAGATGAGATGTGTGTGACGTGCTACTGGCGAGGGAAAGAGAATCGGAGATAGACCCGACTTTTTCGTAGAATGTACCAAACTTGCACTTCCGCCTCTGGGAAGTATGGAGACTTTGGAAACCATCCCTTTAGTTCCGGCAAAAGTTGACATCAGTAGACATTAGGTTTAATGGCCGATAAGGAAGTTCCGTGAACGAAAATGAACACTCATTGGTAACTTCCGAGGTAAGAATGTATGAACCGGAAAATGTGATTTTCAAGTTAGAGACGACACTCTACGTCTACGTCGCATCCAGGATTTTGAATGTGGAACCCTTAGTGTCAGAGACTGAATGATAGCATTGTGTTTTAAATCAAATGGTTATTTTTAACTCCAAACAAAATTTGTAATGAAGCTTACTGTATAAATAGATTCGTATTTCATTGAAAAACTCTTCATGATGCGAACATCCGAAATCATTCTTCATCAACTTTTGCACGTTTTCTTAAAAAACCGGGTTGAAAATATGCATAACCTTTTGACGAAACTGCATCAATTAAATCAGTCGTAGAATCTCACCGTTTGTCGATTTTGAGTTCAAACTTGCTTAGTTCTTTATTCTAACGACCAATTTTTCTTTTCTATTCTGGGATATCGGACGTTATTCCGAAAGTCAAAGTGACTTTTCCCTATCAAGTCTCTTGTGGATTAATCAAATAGAAAGTCAAGTCACTATAAGTCATCAAGTGAAAAAAGTCACTTCGACTCTCGGAACAACCCTCATCATTTGAAAATTTATAAATACGAACGTGGCATTGGCATTGCACACTTCAAACGTTAATATCTTCATTCTATCTGAATGAAATGCTATGATGAAATATTATGACTGAGGGTGTACGGCATCAAATTGCATCATTTTCAAATGACTGTAAATTTTTACCTTTTGTTTTTTATTTTAATTAAAATTTCAGATGAAATTAGTTTAAATTTAAAATTTAAGCTGCAATTAGTTTAATGTGTATTGTTAACACTGTATTAGTAACATTAGTAGCTATGCAATCGTTGCGAAGAAGGAGTCGGAAGAACAGCAGCTTCGCAAAAAAAAACTGCGCACCTACCTCGAAAATCCGGATCTCTCTCATCATGACATCACCAGGAATCTGGGAATGGTACACTCAACGGTAACTCGTGTTTTAAATCGGTACAGCGAACATTTGACCATCGATCGGACGAGAAAGTGTGGCCAAAATAGATCTCCGTCTAGAGTAAAGCATCAATTTGCTCCCAAATTGGGTCCCAAATATCAACCAAATGTTTCTTGAATCGATCTTAAGTAAGCCCTTTCGTAGGGCCTATATGTTGAAGCATATAACCGCAAACAAAGTAATCAAGTGGGTTGAGATCCGGTGAAGATGCCATTCTTCGCTTGTGATGAAATCGGGCAAATTTTCCGCGGCATTACGCTTGTGTCTTCTTTGTCTTGTTAGCTGGAGCTGAGTCCTGTTGGAAACAATATGGTGTATTCCCATACATCGTTGCAGCATGAGGAAGCAGATGGTTCTTCAAAATCTGCTCGATGTAATACTCAGTGTTGATTTTTACGTTAGGTTCTATGAAAAGAAGAGGAAGTTTTCCTTTTCGTGTAACGGCGCCCCATACCAAGATTTTCGATACATTCTGATAGCGTTCTGCAGCTAGTTTATCTCTTGGAATATTGGCAAGGCTTTTGCCATACACACGATCATTTTGTTGATTATGACTGTCCTGAAGGAGGAAGAGCTTTTCGTCCGAAAATAAAAATCTCGCAGTCACAGTGCCGAACCAAAAGATTTCCGCTTCTTTGGACCCTGGCTTGCTTTTGGCGCTCTGTCAACCCGTGAACCCGTTGTTTCTTGTACGGTTTGCATAATTCATTGCAGCAGGTGACATTTGAAATTGTTTGCTCAATTTACGGCCAGATATGGCCGGATTTTGTCTTATTCGCTCCCTAACACGTTTGATCTTTTTCTTCGTTCTGGCAGTTCGTCTGGTACCTTCTTTGTGCTGAATATGGACATTTCCAGTCTCCTTGAACCGTTTCAAGGTACGAAAAACAAAAGGCTCTTGAATACCTGACACGGTCTAAGCTTTTGTAAATTTAATTTTAAATGTAAATGTAATTTTAAAACTTGCTCCCGTATGGCTTCCATAGTAGCTGATAAATATAAACAAACAGAATCGCTTGTTTATCTTCAACGATAAGCTGTCAAAAGATTACACTTAAAACGGTTATAATCAATTCCGCTGTTAAAATTGCCCAGCTGAAATAAAACCAAGACTGAAAAAAGGTGACACCAATTGTGAGACACTCTGTAGTGAAAGCTTTCACGAGGAATTCAAACAATTCAGTTCGAGTTGTGGCGAAAAAACTTCATTTAAGCAAAACTGTCATGCAAGATAGAAAAAAGTGTAGGACTTCACACGTACAAAGTCCAAAAGGCACCGAATCACGATGAACGGCAGAATACGGTGGGAAAACCAAACCGTACTGTCTCGTTATGTATGTAAAAGCCGGATACTTCCGGGGTTCCTGTTCTTTAGTGCTCATCATAAGTTCGATGATCCTGCGGACGTTAGGAAGCAGCAGATGCCAAAGTTTGCGAAAAAATATATGATTTGGCAAGCAACTTGCTCGTGTGCAAAGTGGAGCGAAAGGCCTCCATAAGCGTTTACTTCCACTTCTAAGGTCACAGGATGGTCCTACGCTTTTTTGGCCAGATTTAACCTCATGTCATTACTCGAAAAGATGTTCTGGAGTGGCACAAGGCTAAGGACAGAGGTCAATTTCGTGCCGAAGCATCTCAATCCCCCGAACCCACCGAGACGGCGGCGAATCGAGAAGACAAAGAAGGGGGAGGAGGAAAGGGGGAAGGGGAAAGGAAGGAAAAGGGGGGGGGGGGGGGGGAGACGAGGGGGTACCTAACCAATTTTACTTTCAGACAAATTTTCTAACACAAGGTTAGCAATAACATCACCACAAACAAAATATGTATACAAAATATTCATAAGATAATATATCACGGGGGAAAGAGAGGGGTCATGAGGGCACCCGAGTGAAACGATGTGGGTAGGGATCATGGGATTGCCTCCACCTTATTGTTAACATTTCTGCAGAACGAGGGTGGGCTCAATTCATAGTACTGTGAGTGTGATCTTGCATTTGGAAAGAGATTCTCTTTCCTAAAGCGGGGGGCCGATGTTGGGGGGGGGGGAGGGGGATTCAAAGTAAATTTGGACGCAATCAAGTGATCATAACTCAAGAACTGGACAAAAATACACGGTTGATCAAAACGTTAAACAAAAGGGTATTTATTCAGCTTTCAAACGATGTATAACAAGTTATTACATTTTACCGTTTCAAACGAACTGTCGCACTTTACTTGTGATCGATGCCATCATGGTCTGCACAGTCGCTGGTGAAATTGTTCCATTTTAAACACATTGATGTTGGATTGATTACCGCATCCTCAAAGTTTTCGCTTGACAATTTCCCAATATTTTTCGATCGGTTTGAACTCAGGGCAATTCGGAGGATTAATCTCTTTGGCGACGAAATTAGCATTGTTTGCAGCATACCATTCTAGTACCTCCTTAGAGTTGTGGCAGCTGGCTAGATCCGGCCAAAACATAACGTTGGTCTTGTGTTGCCGAATGAAGGGTAAAATCCGTTTTTTCAGACACTCTTTAATGTAAACCTTCGACGTCATTGTGTGAAATGTGGTGAAAACCTTGGTTTTAAGGCCACCACTGCAGATTCCTTGCCAAATCAGAAGTTTCCGAGCAAACTTATCAGCAAAAACAAATTTATACCTGGATGGCAACTCCATGACCTGTTGCCAGGTAAAATTTTCGTCCGGGGATTTGTTTGTAATCCATTTTGACATATGTTTCGTCATCTATTAAAATACAGCCATCAAATTTCGTCAAAACTCGTTCTTGTATAGTAATCGTGCTCGCTTTTTGGCCACTAAATTTTGTTTCAGGGAGCAACTGAATGTTTAATGGCACAAAAAAAGACTTTATCTCCTTCTCTTTGAAAGGATGTTACGCACGGTGGAAAAGTTGGAATCGTAAAATGACCGCCAAATGGACGTATGGAGACACTTGGGTTGCATTTCACGTACCTCAACACCTTTTCTCCCTCAGTTCTTTGTCTCTAGTGCCTCTTTTATGATAGATGCGTTGTGCTCTATCCACACTCAGAGTATCCTTGTAACGTTTGATTACAAGGCACATCCATTGACTTTGGGAATTTTAACACTTTTGCTATTTTTGAGGCAGACCACGAAGGATTCTCGTATGATGTTTGTGCACAATTAATTTTCTTCTCACGAATTCCATGATCCGTAATTTCGAGATGCATCGATCAATCGAGAAAAGTTTTCAACTTTCTAGAGAAACATCAACAAATGCCTGTCAAACCTTGTTTTGTTCCAACCACCAGGGACGCGGTAGTGTATTAAACCGTGCGTCTAGATTTACTTTGAATCGAGTTTTATAAG
>JAHHFK020001619.1:0-144922 GCA_024533555.2 Aedes koreicus
ATCTTTAAATTCTATAATCGGAACCGATGGTGGATACTCTCTTCTTTCTTTGCTGACGTTCAGATTCCTTTCCCATTTTTAACTGAATACATACAAGTCCTTCCCCGTGTTCAAGTCGGTGGTGGAATAAGTTCATGAAATGATCAACGGGTCTAATAAACAACTTGGATTCAAGATTGCTCAATATCCATGCACGTAGTAAAGTAGATACAGAATTGTTTACGACTTTTCTATTGAGTTTTAATGACCATTTATCAATGTGCATTAGTAAATGACATTGATGAACAGAAAATAATTTAAATACAATTCAAATAATGTACATAAATTATAAAAGTTAAGAAATATTTACAAATATTTTCATATACTGCAGAATATTCCTGATGAAGATCACGGAGTAGTAAACGCCGGGTGGGCAATATTCTCCTGCTCATGCTCATGCTACTATTTCCACACAACTATGGATGTGGTTGGGTTCCTGGTCTGAACAAGGGGGGTTTACCAAAGGAAGGTAGGATTATATTCATTAGGGTGATTCAAAATATCAATCATGCTCCACCCCTCCATTCTCCCAAAGTTTGAGCTCATTTGCTGGTGAACTCGAATTAGTATGTAAAATCTAACATATTTTACATGACGCGGCTGGGTAGCTCATCGTCGTGGGAGATCGCGGTGGAGGAGCAACTACGCAAATCGATGAGGACTTCTTCGAAGAGGCCAATGGTGGTTCCGAACAGGAATTATGGGAGAACTGCATCATAATGGTGCACAGAAAAAAAAGCGTTCCCAAAAATGAAAACGGACCGTGAACTAGTTCACGTTTTCAGGATTTTTCCCTTTAAACGTTATTTAGTTCATGATTACGTGGTTCAGTTCACGGTAAAAATTTTACATTGATAAACACTGTATTGTACTTCTGACTGAGTAGCATTGATATACTTTTTTTCATTAATTTCATAACCACAAATATAGTATATGATGAGTGAAAATACTAGTTGAATTCAATAAAAAAATAATATGACATACATAAATTAAAATAATAATTAGTATTACCAACGCATATGTGTTCCATACCACCAACAAATTTATTTCATATGGTTGTACAATGAAACTCATAGGCTTGCCATAATTAAAACATTTGGAGTGGTTATGACACCAATTATAAGGTAATGTTATAAAATTCAATCCGTTTGCATGTGGCTAATTTTCATAGGGATATTTCTAATAATTAATATCTTAAAGAAATCTTGGACAAATTTGGAAAGATTTCAAACATTTTCGTACGTCATCACGCCGGAGCAACGCATGAAGAATGAGATCAAAAAGTTTGGTTTTCCCACAGCAATTCCCATCTAATCTACAGGAAGCAGGATACTGTTCGAGTTCGTAACCAAATGAGCTCAAATTAGGACGGGATTTGGAATAGATTGAGCGGGATAAAGCTGAATCGATACTTTGGACCACCCTAATAATCATACTTATGCAACAATCGAAGGTTTTCAATTAATAACTGTGGAAGTGCATTTTATAACACTCAGTTGAGAGCCAACAATAAGTTAATTGCTACAAGCAGCAAGCTTGCAATGCCAAGAAAGAAGGCAACAGGACAATATTTGATCACCCAAAATTGAACCCATACAAGGGGCTCATTGCTATTTATCTTTACAGTGATCGCAATAGTTGTTTGTCATATGCAGTAATTATTACCATTTAGCAACCAACCATACGAAAGCAACTTCCAGATAGGTCGACCAACCCAGTAGGAATAATTTAAATGGCCAATATTGGCACAAGATAAGCTGCTTCTTGGCACCAATAAAATAATATGCCTTCTGAGCGCTCTGAATCGAAGAACTCGCCCATCCGACACTAGCTATAAAAGAGCTCGGTAAATATTCTTTCGTACGACCTGAAGAAGAAGAAGCAGGGGGCACCAGGCGAGGGCAATATAAATAAGTACCATGCTGCTGCAAGTTGGTCGTAATCTAAGTGCATACGAACGTACATCTTGCCACTAGTTATGAGTATTGAGAGGTGTTGGAGCTCGCACAACACAAGATTCATGTATGTTGCCAGTGGAGCAACAGTTTATGGGGGTATGCCGAGAGTCGAAGTGACGTTTGTCACTTCGTGAAATGAGAAAAATCACTTGCAGTGGCGTGACTCTCCATTTGATTTGCCCAGTAGAGTGACATTTGTTACTCTCGGAATAACCCTCGATAAGTTAAAACTTACATCACGAAAAAGTGCAAGACGGATTTCATAAAACTATGGAATTGAGAATTGCGTTGGATTTAGGTGTAGCTGGCCATGAAATTGAAAGGTGACTGTTGACTGTTATAAACTTGTTGAGTTTGCCCTTTGTGTTACTGAATGGAATCGCCGTGTTCAGAGGTGCAAAGAGATATTTAATGATTGAGCGTGTCAACAGTACCGGAGGGCAGAACTAGCAACCGTTGCTCACTCCCGCATTCCAAGTTGCAAATGATAATTATAACTCCTTCGGTAAACATTTGTTCATCTAAAGATATTTGCCATTCCATTTGTTTGTGATGTTCCGAAGTCATGTTTACCAAGTTCCCCAGTGATAAACGTCGTACAGTTTCATAATGATGGAAAAATCCACGCCACGGTCACATCGGCCGTTAGTATATTCATGGTAAAGTATTTAAATGTTAGACACCGTTCCGTATATGTGCCTTATCACGCACCCAGCCACGAACGAGACGAGTTAATATCCGCTCTTTTCAGGGGATCCTGCTCGTTTGATAAAGGCCCCGCTGTATCTTCCATTGGACCATAAACTTTCGACGTCTTTGGCGTTTGTTTCCAAACAACAACGAGGACGCGCTTTCTCCCGTCTCCCGAGATAAGAGGATGATGATTCTATCGGCGCCTCTTCTGGGCTGGCTGCTTCTTTTACATATCTGCTCGCACCATTTGTGCGCTTTCACCATCGTGGCATCGATGCGAGGAATAATTCCCCACCTCCGAGAGATCACTGCTGGCATAAACTACTCCCACGTGTATTGCAACCCAAAACAGCATCCAGTCGATGGCGATGGCGGATTGGTGGTGGGTGGTGCGGCATTCTCAATTTCACTTCGTCTCGCATGGGATGAGTTTAGTTCGCGCGCATCGCTTTTCATCTATTATAAACAGCAGCAGCAGATCACAACTATAAGAGAGTAGCAATCTTTAGTTTTTGTCGATTGTTTTTTTTTTTTGTTTGCTCGCTTCGCACAATTCTTCTGTGTTCTACTCTGTGCTGCTGGGTTTATATATGGGTTCTTGGTTAGTGCTCATACATAATACATGGACGAAAGCGGGCTATCCTCTTGGCCATCGTCGTCGCCAGTAGTGCCAAAAGAAGCACATTCATTGCCAACGTTGAAGAAAAGGGTATCGCTGGAAGATTGTTTCTCATTTGAATGCTGCTGGTGAGAAGCGCATTATCTAGGAGAAATGCTCATGCCATCTCATGCCGAGCAAAGTTATACATAAAATTCAGTCAGACAATGTCAATAATTTGGTTTCGAATGGGATGAGGACCGGACTGAAAGGTTTCCCATTCATGTTGGGCCAATTTAAGACGAACGATTCAATTGAAGAAGATTGAATTTCGGAAAATGTTAAATTTTTTAAAGTTTACGGTTTGACTTAAGACCTGGTGTGTAGCGACTGGACTAAGCTTTATTAAATTTGTTGTGTTTCATTGATTACGTATGTTTTCATTTTAATGAAAGAATTATGAAAGATTATGAAAGATCCATTGAGACTTTATTATGTTTTAACATAACATTTTCTGCATTTTGGTGGGGGGGGGGGAGCATCCTCCATTCCGGGGGGGGGCCGGCGGGTCTTGGGAAAAAGGGGGAAGAGGAAGGGTGAGTGAGGTAGTCATCAATCCGGGAAGAGATGATAGACGTCGAGTCGAGCAACTCTACTCGACACTTGTCACTGTCAAGTCGAGCGAAATTGCGGCGCACTACAGAAGCCGACTGAAACTGATCGAGTCGGCAACGGAACTCCACTGTTAAGTGTAGTGTTGAAATTTTTCAAAATGTCTTTGAAATATTACGTCATGCAGTAATTCAGGACTTTCATCAATTTAGTTGTCATTTTTGACAGTCGAAGAATAAGTATTTACATTTTTCACTCTTGTTTTGTGAATAACTCTCATGTTTTTGTTATTCAGAAAACCTCATTGAGATGCTGTACCAAAGTTGCGATTTGAAGTAGTTTTCGGGGAAGTTATTAATTAATATGTGGACAAGTGTCGATATCTATTTGAAAGATGATTCATAAGAGAAATTATTATCAAGTTATCACCAAATTATGCGTGATGATACTGAAGCTATTTACAAGATTAATTCTTTAAACATTTAACATTCAATGGTTGCATTGATCGATCTCACTTCAACGATTTTATCTCGAAGTTCTCTGACCTTCTGGTGAAGCATTCAATCTTTTTCCTAAGCTTCTGTTACCTTAAGTGGAGATTTTTTTCCGGATTCAGGGTTTTTTTTTTGAATTTTGGAGGATTCTCGGAACTTTGGAATAATTCTTGAAACTTTTTTGATTTATTCATAAACTTCTTAAAATTTTTCTTACGGATCAAATCTCTCAAACGAGGTGAGATGGAAACCAAGGAATTTTAATTCCTACATCAGTGTGTGTCCTAGCGACGATGTACAGGTTGAGGAGATGGTGTTTACCATATTTTAATATGGTGTTCATATGAATGATTTTTGTATAGACTGCTTCTTCTGTTCGTCAGTGATTATCTCTTGAATTTCAGGGAAGCTCTTTGCTGAAATTCTGGGAAGTTTTCTCCTGAACTTGTAGCAAGTTTCCTCATGAACTTCTATGCAGTCACTCCTGATTTTCTTGTAAATTCACATCCAACAACCCAACCTAACCTTACAGCAACAGTTGATAAGTTTTTTCCTGACCTTAGTTACTGTCTAAACTTCTGATGTGTCCCATCCTGAACTGCGAGGAAAATTTCTCCAAAACTTTGGGAAAGTTCTCTCCAGAATTTCTTGAAAAATCTTCTTAAATTTTTTGGAAGTTTGTTCCTGAACTTCTGAAAAGTCCTCTTCGGAACTTCAGCTTCCGACTCAATATTGAATCGTTTTTGCTTGGGGGGGGGGCAAGTAGAGTGAGGGGGAGAAAAAAAAGGGGGGGGGTTTGGGGGCTTGGGGGGGGGGAAACAAGGGGGGGGATTGGGGGGGGGGGGGGGGGGGGGGGGGGAGGGGGGGGTCTCCTGTGTTTTATACTAGCATTGAGCGGCATAGACTGGAATGAAGGAGGCGCACGAATGCAGTGTGAAGCAAAATTCATTAAAGGGACGGGCGTCAGCTGTTAAATCCGATACCAACGTCAGAACGCAGTTAGTTCGCTGCTGAGGCATCCCGTTTGAATTACCGTAAATGGGGTTCCTTTGACAGTTCGGGTGGTTTTGGTAGCTCGTGGAGTTCTACAAATAAATGATCGCTTATGTACTTATTTACTCACATAATGAAGTAGAGAGTGCCATACGAATGCAATGTACGACGCATTTCCAAAAATACTGTCCATGAACGACTGAACCCAGCACCACAAATATGCACTTTCTTGCTCAATATTGGCAACCTAGCAAAATGAATTTATAAGCAATTTTCTGGAAAACAGAAAACTTACAACTCTCTACTGAATGTACCGCTACAATCCAGATTGTAGCGGGCCCGATCGAGAAAATGTCATTCAAACAAACTCTTTAGTTGAAAAATTAACTGAAAATCCAAAGCAAGGTGGCCCTGGTTCATAAAACGCCGAGAATGATGATGAACTCCCGCAGTTAAAATCTAATTAATTCACCCAAATCAATCCACAGCAGCGAATATTTACGCTTCGCTGTTTGGAATGAATCTGAAAGTCCTTTTCGGTGAAAAGGACTTGAACCAAACTGTCTAGCACTGTTTTTTTTTAAAGGAAAAGCCAATGCAGAGTGCCCCTACTGGCCCTTCAGAAAGTAGGGGATTGATGTCAGGCCCTGCGAGCCAAACCGTAAAAAAATCCACTTGCGATTGGAAACTCGGTTCGTGGAACTGTAAATTTTTTGCTAGTTTTCAAAATTTTATTGCTCAGTACTGAAAGTTTCGAATAATTGATCAAATTCTTAGATATATTTCCAATCGATAGATGCAAAAGTTAAGAAACTTCAAAATGAACAGAATAAGTTATTAAAGCTCAAAAGCTGACCACATTTCGTGACGCTTTCATTTTTTGCAAATGCTAGATAAGATGGAGCACGTTTGCGGCAGTCCCGGCCGCTCGACAGTGAAGCGCGGCCCTAAAGTTCAACAGGAGCTGAAGAAGAAGCCCGAGGGCACGGTGGACTCATCTTTCCGCGCCTTGGGCCGACAGGTTGATGGAACTGGCCAAACAGTGAAAAAGTATATGGGCAAGATGGCCGACTCAGCAGGAAATTACCAAGCAGGTAGCTTATTGTACATTAGGTGATGATGTTTATGATGGATCACGGTAGGCCGCGCTTGACGACAGGCGTGAAAATTTTTGCGGCATGTTGTCTTTTTCCAATTTCAGTATGTTCGGTGTAATCAAATGATTCTAAGTGCTCATTATGTGCTCATTAATATTGGAAATATGTAGTTTTGAAGAAGAGACCTACTGCTACGACGGATACAATATATTGAAAGTGTCACTGTTGCATAGTTTGTGGACCTAGGACACAAATTACAATATTAGTAACGTGGAAACTTGAAATCGTGGTAAGATTATTGATGATCTGGTAAGTTATATAAGACCTACACATCTTAATTGATGTATCATATACGTGTTCATCAAGTATTGCACCCTAAAGAATGCATTAGGGGGGGGTGGGTTTGAACACAAAAAAAAGCTTTCGGAACGCTTGCGTCTTGCAATGGGCTAACGTTTGCATTAAAAAAAATGGACTTTTTTTGGATGGTGATAAAAAAAAGCTAAGACATATAAGCTTTTGGTAAATTTCCCATAGAAGGTAATTATTTAAGCTAACTTGCAAAAAACTTCTACGCCCTTGCGAGCGGCCTTCCAGTAGTTAACCGGAACATTCGCCATGGCGGACGAAAACATGCGTGTAGGCATGATTTTGAGTTCTTTCTTCGTTTTATTTATCAATTCATCCTCAGTTTTCGCGACAAAATTGTTAGAGTAGATCTTACGCTCCAGGTTGGCCCAGAAATTCTCGATGGGACGCAGCTGGGGGACCTTGGGCGGGTTCGCCGACTTGGGTACCACATCGATATTCAGCCGCTCCATCTCCTCCAACGATCGCTTCGAGTAGTGGGCCGACGCCAGATCCGGCCAGAACACTGCGTCCTCGCCCTTATGGTATTTCTTGATGAACGACGCAACTTTCGGCAGGCATTTCGTACTATAAATTTCCCCGTTCACGATCAGTCCGGAGCGAAAAAAGAGCGGCTAAGACATCCCCTTCTCGCTGATTGTCAGCCACAGCAGCACCTTCTTGGGGAACTTGGTGTGTGAACTGAACTTCACCTCGGAGCACACTTCCTTCGTAGGGGAAGTAATATACGAAGTGCCCTGCCAGTCGTTGCCATCCAGGGTGAGATAGATCTCGTCGTCCATCACCACCGCCACGTCGCGATTCGCCGGGAAAATCGAGTTGACCATCTTATTCAGCCGCTGCCGCTGCGTCATTGCCTGCAGCTCCGAAACAAGTGGACGCGACTTCCGCTTCCTGACATGTATGTTTATGTTCGCCAGGTACTTTTTTACTGTTTGGCCGGTTGAACCGACCTCCCAGCTAAGCGCACGCAGCAATGTAGCCACTTTTCCCTCGGTCTTCCTCTTCAGCATCCTTTGGAGCTTCTTGTCGCTCAGGTTCGTCGGCCGTCCGGAACCGGACTTTCTTTCAATGGCCTGATTGTTGTCTAATAGTGCCAAGATGTTGTAGATGCCGGAACGGGCGTATCAGGCGTCCACTAAGTTCTTTGAACGCGCACACTTCTGAATGGAGTTGCTTCACTTTTTTGCCATCACGGTTAGAGTTCGACTGATAGAGCTGTCCAATTTTGTCTGTTGACTCATGGGTTACTACTACGATTGATGCTACATGGGTAGTTTCTTCAGTGCAGGTGAAGGTAAACCCATGAAAAATCGGCAATTTTTGTCTTTTTTTTTTAATGCAAACGTTATTTGAGTTGAGATAGATCTTTCACCTTCTACCTACAATCTTATTGCAAAAACATACTAAAAAGAGGATTGCCGGAAGATTTTATACATAATGCCACTGCCAGCCAGTGGGAGTAAGATTGTAAAACACACACACACGTTTAAGATGGGCATCGTATGGTAACTTGAAGAATGAAATTCAAGAATAGTTGCTCCGTTTATCTTGAAAAATGGAACCTGCGCTCTCACCTTATTCCAATGTTTCTTACCAATCATGGCCCAAAGTGCATATACAAGGCGTTTCAATGTGTTTGAGCCCAATGAAATCAGTCGAACAAGTTTCTAAATAAGATAAGAATTAGTTTAAGGCTCCGGAGTCCTTTAAGACAGATTAATTAAACCGTTCAGCTCCTTTACTTCAGTCAGTAAAGGCGCAACTACAGTGCAACACCATACTGGAGGTGGCCGGGTTCGATTCCCGGTAATAGTCTTGGAATAGTACTACTACTGTTAAAATATTCCTGGCATCAAGAGCTCTTGACTAATAATTATGCAAGTGCATTTGAACCACTAAGTTGAAGTCAGGCAGTAAGCTAATTGCGATAAGAAATAAGTTTGAGATATCGAAAAACAACAAAAAGAAGAAGAATGATTCCAGAAATATCAAGCCAGTCATTTAGGAATGTATAAGTTCTTTACTCCAACTTAGTAAAACATATGGAGATTTTAGAAAAATATCAGGAGCAATCTATGGTGGTAAAACTATATTTTTGGAACGAACAAGCATTGTATTTCGACACCTGTGCGTTTTGAAGCTGTGTATGGCAAGTTTTATCATGGCAATATTTTGTACAACTTTGAGATGAATAATCGAGGCTCTGTCGCGTCATCATCTTGTTTTTCCAATGCAAAACCATCATCACACTTTTTGAGTGGCCCCAACAGCATCCTTGCTGTTGGTTTATATCGATTCCCATTGGCTACTAATGTTTACAGGGTAGACCCAAATAAGTGAAGCAGTATTTTGTTTCAGTGTGGAATTCTTCTTGCCATCGCAAGAGCCATCTGGTTGCCAGCATATTAAAGAGGGACTGATTAATATGTAAACAAACTAGGGTTTGGTAGATTTCGGTGAGAGGGAGTGGCTAAAAAAAAAATGGATTTGGGGTTTTGGGGTTGTATTGGGGGGGAGAGGCCCCAAAAGAGGGGGGAGAGAGGAAAAAAAAGATAGGGGGGGGGGAAAGAAAGGGGGGGGAGGAATTAAAAAAAAAAAAAGGTTTTGGGGGGAAAGTGTAAAAGGGGGGGGGGGAAGCGATCTCGTTTTTTATAAATGCGATACCCGATCAGAAGGAAACAACAAAATTATTTCAAGTGTTGTTATTCAGTTACGCTGTTTTTATAACAAAGGTTGCTAGAATTAAGATCCCGGATGTAGTTAAAATAACAGAAATTTTAACAAAAAATCCTCAAGAAGTAACAAATTGAAAACAAACTATGATATAGATATAACATAAACAAAACAAACTTTGTAACAATTTTGTTACGATGTAGAAAAATTATATCAGCTATTGTTAGAATCAATCTATTTCTTCACGCAGATTGTGACTCTCAGGGTTTTATATCTTAATTTGTTATAAATATGATGCACAATTATCCAGATGAAAACGTCTTCAACAAATTTATATCATAATCAGTTAGTCGTAACAAGATTTGTTATAATTTTGATATTTTTATGTTATGCCCTTCTGGTCGACGTCTCCAGGAAAACTATCAGATCAGTTCTCAAAGAGGATTTGAGATTGGGGCCGAAAAAAAAAAAAAAAACCTAGTGTGGGGTGGGGGCAAACAAAAAGAGAGATCCTTTGGGGGGGCTAATTTTTTTGGGGGGGGGGTTTTTTTTTTGTTTTTTTTTTGGGGGGGAATATTTTTTGGAAGGGAGGATTAATTGCACAAATGAAAGGGGGGGGGGCGGGGGGAGGTGTTATCGTGTTTTTTCTTTTTGGTGTTGTGCATTTTCAAAAATTCCTTCGTTGGGGGGGGGTGGGGGGGGGGTTTCTGCGGGGGGTCGCCTCCCACTGCTTTTTTTTGATGGGGGTGGAAAAAAAAACCGCACATACTTATTAAGAAAAGGTGGTGCAAAACAATGTGTAGCATACTTCAACGATGTTCGGTAACCGGAAATGGGTGTTTCAACAGGATTCTGCACCGTCCCAATGGAGCGAAGATTACCCAAGCAAGGTGCACCAAGAATTTGCCAGACTTCATTCCTTAGGAATTATGGCCAGCTTCTTTGCCAGATGCAAATCCTCTGGATTTTTCTATTTGGGGAATTATGGAAGCTCACTTTAGAGATCTCAAACCAATGGGTATTGAAATATTCAAAGCTACCATACAGAAGATATGGGGTGATATCCCCGAAAATCAGGTGCGTGCCGCTTGTAATGCCTTTCCGAAGAGACTAAGGGCAATAATTAAAACTAAAGGCGATAGAATCGAAATGTAAATATGTACACATAAACAATAAAATAAAAGAAACAGAATAACAAAGAAACATTCAAATTATTTGTCTTTTCGTGGGAGATACAGTATTTGTTTCATACGTCACTTATTTGGGTCTACCCTGTAAATATATTACTAGACGTCGCGTGAATTCAGCTTATCGTTTACCAAGACGAACCCTGCTGCCACCCAATTCTGTAATCCAAAATCCCAGTGATTTCTCGTGAAAGTGCAGAGGGGTTCTCGGCTTTCAATGAAGCGAGAATCGCGTCAACATATTCCTTTCCTTTCCTTATGTGACCTGCATTCGGACGAGGCCGGCGCCGGTATTGCCTCAGTTTGAGATCACCAATTTTTACACATTGAGGATGTATGTTAGTCCCAATAATCATCTGTTGGTTCTTTGTGTTATTGCAGCTGATCTGGCAATAACGGAGTAGCAACCTCGGGCTCATGCTCATGCTCATTAGGTGATGATGTTTATGATGATGATGCGATACTACCATCTAATGTAGCAACGACACTTTAACACTGGAATGATCTTAAAAACGATTTGATCAAGATTGGGTTGCTGACAATTACGCGGAGCCCGCTGGAATAGACCAGAGAATCTCCTTCCAGAAGTAAATTCACACAAACAACGATAAAATTGAGCCCTCGATTGACAGAATGAACTAACCCTCGTTCCCCGAAATGTTAACAATAAGGTGGAGGTAGTCTAAAGTTTCCTATCAAAATCGGGTCAGTTGGGTGCCTTGATGGTCCCTCGTTTTCTCCAAAAATTGGTTTGGATTGAATATTTGATTCTAACGTTGGTTTCTTACCTTGATGCTAGGAAAAGAAGTGCGGCCAAAAAATATATCTCCCAAGTTCCCAAAGAAGGTCCTTCTTTGGCTGACGATCAGCGAGAAGAGCATGTCCACGCCAGAGTTCTTTCTTTCGGGGCTTGCGGTGAATAGGGAGTAATTTTATAAAAGGCTTCATGAACGTAGGATTGAAGGAACATTTATCACATTGAATGAACTTTTGTGGTTATTTTTTCATCGCCTGCCGAAATATGTCCGGGAATTTCGAAAGACATATACTTAAACCTTTGAGTTCGAAGTTGTGGAACTTTGGTTTGAATTTAGTATTTAGTAGTAGGAACAAGCAGGATGAGTAGGGTCAACAAAGGACCCAATAAATTTCTTGGGAAAGGCTGGTGTTTACCAAATTTTCTTTCCATATTGGGAGGATGTCTGCATTTGTCAAAATATTGGAAACGTGCTTAAAGGAAACATCACTGAGGTTAACAAAGCTAAGAAGGAGATTACTATTTCAGGTCGTTAGCTGTAGAACATATATTCTCAAAAGGGAACGACTGCCTTTGCATTCAGTGTATGTAAATCATAAGCAACAACGCTCGGGTGACTAATAAGCTAGCTATAGTAAATCCAACGCAATCTTTTAATGATTTAAAAATATTTCAGAAATAAAAACACGGTTGTATGAATCGGAAATCCAGAGAAGCCAAATTTCCCGTATACTGCTTTTCCGATAAATGCAAATACTCATTTGCCGCTCTATACACTACCAACTGTTCTCAAGGCATCGAAAAAAAAAGTTGCCTTACTTTGCATAATAATTCCCAATCTTCTAAGCCACATTCTTATGCAAAAATTTCTAATCACAAACGTGAAAAATATAAAATCAGCACAACCAACTGCTGAGATGAAGGGAGGCAGTCCACATATGTGTTGTTTCATTCTGCTCACATCTCAAATTCTGCCACACACACGTACGTCCTCCTCCAACCTCATCCACATCCCGCACCCTTACGGCGAAGTTCAGCAACTGCTCGTGCTCCTCTTTCTGCTGACGATGATGGAAGAACTCCGGCTCAACCAAATTTAGCGCAAAAAGAAAGGACTCCGGCAGTCAGCGAAAGGAGAGTTTAGCTGCTTCACCGTGGAAAGGCCGGCCGGAGTGGGAGGAGGAAGTATGGCATAAATGGGGGTTTCCCTTTCGGCAGCACGGCAGCTAGCGATGTAAAAGCGAACCGAAACTGCAATAAAACGCAAATGTTACCTTTAATATAGAAAATATGTACCTCGGTCCTCGGCACTGAAGCTGGGATGCGGATGCTGACGTTCGCGGTTGGATCCTACTCCTGCAAGGATGGAACTTTCTCCCTTCGGGTTTTTCTTTCCAGCGCCGATCAGCCAGAAGCGGGGAGGTTTAGTTCGGTTGTATCGTGTGTAAGTTTTCGTTTTTACATAAATTTCGGTTTGACTTTGAGTGCGGGGGAAGCAAAATCCGAATAAAATGCTTTCTTTGTGAGTTTGGTTCTGGGAAAAACTTGTTTATTATAACAAGTTTATTAACTGCTTGAGCGAAAGTGTTGCAGCTTGTTTAAATCCCAACGATTTTAGGTGTATCAGCTGCTTGTTTCAGTCAATAAATTGCGCTGTATTAATTTTTCAAGGAAGCGTTCCATTTACTTCATGGTTGAATTTTGTGTTATTCGTGCTGACTAAAACACCATAATTATCGGACTTATCATCGCCATACAATCTAACCTACTGAACTGACGTAGATTGCAAAAGCCATAAACTACCGCCAACCGTCAACGCCTTACAATTACCGAAAGTAGCTCAGATAAGACTACGCGGAACATTTAAGGAGGGGTAGTCAGCTACTGTTCGCGGCCACTCGGGAACAAATAAAACTAACAGAAAACAAACGACACCACGCTACATCAAAACGACAATAATTCTCTCTAATTAGACACCAATAAAAGATTTATAGCGTGATCAGCGTCAATTTTACGACTTGCTTACCGTTTGATTGGCAGTCGCTCGTTCCCCTCTCTGATTGAAGGCGTCCAACACACTAGTCAATTAAATAGTTATAGTTGTAGTAGGCGGGATGGGAGGTGGTGTCGGATCGTAAAACTTGTGTGCCGAGCGCGATAATGTTGACGTTTGCGCGAGTTCTTTGCAATTGAAATTTCAATCACAGCTACTTGTGCCCACTCATGATCAGCAATCAGCAATGATCTTCGTCGCGGGTGGGTTCCTTGGAGGTATGGGATATTGATGAAGTTTTTCCCGAAAAATGTACCATTTCAACGCAAATTATACGATTTTTTGACGAAGGTGGTGGTGATTAGAAACGCCAGGATGGTTTCTGAGTTGAAGAAAATGGCAAACAGGTAGCTAGTTATGGATTATGTGATCTGAAAATGATGATGATGATGATGATGATGATGATGATTATAATGATGATGATGATGATGAGATACTTCGTCCGCGGTCCAGAAAAAACCGTTAAAAAAAAAAAACGCGTGGTAAAAAGAGAAAAAAGAAAGAAAAAAAAAGGGGGGGGGGGGTGGAGGGGAGGGTGGGGGGGGGGGGGGGGGGTTTTTTGTTTGGGTGTTGGGGGTGTGTGTTGTGTGGTACAAAAAATATTTTTTTTTTATGGTGTTTTTAATATTATTTTTTTTTTTTTTTGTGGGGGGGGGGGGGGTGGGGGGGGATTTTTTTTTTTTTGGGGGGGGGGGGTTTATTAAACTCCTCGTCGCAGTGAATGGCGGACGGCAAGATACTTGGGATGATTCTAGTAATCTAGTTGTTTTCCGCTGGGAGGTGCCCAGCTCCGGTATGGTTTCGGAAGCGGATGCCACCCGCGTGTATTATCGATTTTTACGACCCTTTGCCACGGCAATAGGTCGAGCGGGGAAACTTGCAAACATTTGCAGCGTTTCTTTTTGGCTTGCAAATGAGCAAGCGCAGGCGATAATTTGCGAGCCTGACGCGTAATCGCGAGAAAATGGACGAGATAGAAAAAATCTTCGTTACAGGAGAGCGAAAAACACAACTTCAATCGAACTTGAAAATCCCAATGAAATCATTTTGGTTCGAATCGTGTGCTTTATACTGGCGTTGATAGCATTGCCTACAGAAAAGAGAGGCACGAGAATGCAGTACGGAGAAAATTTCATAAGAGAGGACGGACTTCAGTTATAAAACCAGACAGCAGAACGAAGCAAAATAAATTTACAACTGAGAGGGGAGACTACCCAAGTAACCAATAAGCATTTGCATGTGCAGTAAATCAACCCTAAATCTGCATTTCAGATGCTACAAGCATTATATTAGCATTATATCAGCATCTTGAATGCTATCTGTTGTAAAGTTGCATTTCAAATGCTATTTAAATGCTTGTAGCCTGTAATAAGCATTTCGAATGCAAAATAGCATTAATGAAGCATTATCATAGCATTGCAGTAAAGCAGCCGTATATTGGGCCAAAAGTGGCATTTATGTTGCATTTAAGGCGACTTAATTGCTTGATAGGCAGCCGTAAAGACGCTTTGGAACTGCTTATTGGTTACCTGGGTATGGTTGTATTAAACATGGAATGAGACCTAATGAAATAAAAAGAAGAAGACAATTTGAACCATTTGTCCCATTTTTTGGGAAGGGAAAAGGATAATATTATTTTGTCTGGTGCATATGGGTAAGGGGGCGTAGGATGGGGGCGGAAATTGGTTTAAGTAAAAAGTTGAACCACTTATACTAATGGCACTTAATTGAAAATTTAATCAAAAACATTTGTAAGTTTCAAACGGTGTATAAATGAAGTCATTCTGTTCAGTCAAACAAGAGTTATTAGCGTTCAAAAACCTTTCACTTTTGGGTAACGCTCTCATTTTTCAAAATTTGTAAATGACACCCGGTATAGAAAAGAGGTACGTTAAAATTATATTTCATATTCATAAAGGGTGTCCACGATGAAATTGCCACACTATTAAATTGCTCTAACTTTTTAACCGTTGGGTAGAATTTAATGAAAATTTGGGTGGATTTAGTTCATAGTGCATTATTTACATACTGCAAGTTTTAAAGTCCTGTGATCAAAACTCGCGGAAATGGAGTCGAAAGAACAGCTCGTGCGTGATAAAATCTTGCGCATTCATCACGAGAACAAGGATCTCTCGCATCGTTCCATCGCTAAAACGTTGGGAATCGCGAATTCCACGGTGTCGCGAGTGATTAAGCGTGATCGGAAGCTCAGAAGTGAAGGAAAAAGTATTCCGTACAACACCAAAAATCACAACCGCGTAGTTGGGGCCTTCAACCGAAATCCGAACGCCTCCGTTCGGGATGTGGCTAAGAAGCTGCACCTAAGCCGAAGTTTTGTCCAGAAGGCCAAAACTAAGGCTGGGCTTCGAACGTTCAAGGTACAAAAGGCCCCTAATCGCGACGAGAAGCAGAACAAGTCCGCCAAAACCCGTGCCAGGAAGTTGTACCTCAACATGCTGACGAAAGTTGAATGCTGCATCATGGACGACGAAACATATGTGAAGGCCGACTTCAAACAGATCCCCGGCAACCTCTTTGTCAACCGGTTGTTCCGGAGCATGTCCGCACTCAGAAGATGTCCAAATTTGCGAAGAAATTCCTGGTTTGGCAAGCCATCTGCACGTGCGGGAAGCGGAGTGCACCTTTCGTGACCCAGGACACGATGAACGGACAGGTGTACATAAAAGAGTGCCTCCAGAAGCGGCTGCTTCCTCTCCTGAAGGCCCACAACGTCCCAACAATCTTCTGGCCGGATTTGGCCTCATGCCACTACTCCAAGGACGTGCTGAAGTGGTATGCGGACAATAAGGTCAATTTCGTGCCGAAAATGTTCAACCCTTCCAACACTCCGGAGCTCCGCCCCATCGAGAAGTACTGGGCGATTATGAAGCAGCACCTTCTTAAACGACCTAAGGTAGAGAAGACAGTCGAGGAACTGAAGAAAGTATGGGTGTACATGCAAAAAACGGTTGATTCACAGGTTGTGCAGAATCTTATGGCCGGGGTTAAGGCCAAGGTGCGGGCATTTGCGTATGGACTGTAAATAAAATACGAGTAAAATGGTAAAATGAAGTTTAATAGTTATTTCTCAATCCCTGAAAATTTGATGGCAATCGGATGAAAACTCGAATTTTGCGAATCAATTTTGTGTGATGCAATTTCATCGTGGACACCCTTTATTAAAAGAACGTGAACACTGTTACTAATTCAAACTACTTGGGAAAGTCTATTCTATTTCTCAAAATGGTGTTTCCTAAGCGGGCTCTCCGCCTCCTATCTGTAATATACATGCTTGTTATGCTCGTCAGCCATGGTCAGCTTGAGATATCACCACCTCTCTGCGTTGGCATTTCCTCCAAATACTGTGCTACATAACTAGATTCAAGCGTCAGCCCAAGCCAGGTCCGAAGCCGGTATGGAATTAAAACTCAAAATTTCGTATGATTTTTTACAAAGACAGCAAACAATTTTTGTGTAATTTAAAAAAAAAAAGTACATATAATAAACTGTAAACAACAATTTTGCTTGTTCTAAACAGTATTGTTCAGAGGCTAAATTGGGAAATGTACAATAAACACCAACAATCAAATTTTTTTCTCGTCTATTGTGACTTGACTGTTTTTACGTTGTTTTTTTTAAATAACGCGGTTTTCTGACGTCGTTTTTTTGAAATAACGGACCGCGTAAAAAAACCGCGTGGTAAAATATCTTTTCCAAATGAAGCTTTAGAGAGTTGCCGTTCTCAGTAAAGTTGTTGAGAATGTAAAATATAGTCACTTGACATTATCAGATCCGTTCCAAATTGCGCCGCAAATATGGCGCCGCAATCTAAATTGCCAAATCGTGCTCTAGGAAGGTGCTGTCTTTAGCAAAGATGTTGATTGTATATAATAAAGGCATTCAAAATAATCACGTTAGATCCAGATCGTACCTCAGAGATGGCGCTGCTATATTTGCGGCATAATTAAGAACTAATATGACAATGTCAAAAGACGACGAATGACATACTGAGAAAGTTACCCTAAGACTGCATTTCTCAAGCGCCTCATTTGGAAAAGATAGACTGCAGCGCCATCTCTGCGGCATGATTTGGAACAGATATGATAATATCAAAAGACGACGAATGACATACTGAGAAACTTTGCCGAAGACGGCAAATCTCTAGCGCTTAACTTAGAAAAGATCTCTGCGGCATGACTTGGAACAGATATGATATGACATTTGTAGCAGATTCCCTGTGGCCAATGTTACTGGAACCATGTTTTTCCACCACCAATACAATTTATGACCATATCCTTTCAATATAAATATGAAATATAATTTTTATTTCCTTGACTTTTTTTACGTCGTAAACAAAAACTTCAGTGTACTTGCATGGCTTCGTTTATCTCATGAAACGCTTTGTCGATGATCAGTGAAAACAAAAATAGACCACTTGACGGCAGAATTCCAACAGTGGGCAACAGCGTTGCGGCAATCCGGTGGTATCAACCCATCCATATTGAAATGTTGGTGATTATTGAACAAAGATCCAACAGTTGCTTCGACTGTCGAGGCACTAAACAGCACGGCGAAATTTGTTTCGATCTATTTTTGTCTGTCAGCCGGTTGCATACATTGGCATGGCTTCGTTTGTACCATAAAACGCTTTGTGGATCAGGATGGGCAAAATTGCCTTCTCTGAACCCTGTGGATTTCTCAAGATATGATTGCAAAAACTACAAATGCATTTTTTTTTTTTTGGGGGAATTTTTAATACAATCTTAAACATTGAAAATAACACGAAAAAACGATACTCAAACTTCAAATTAGCACCAAATTTTCAATTCTAAAGCTATTCAAATTTCGGCTACGTCAGACTCGACCAAATTTAATGCAGAATCGACTAATGAAAACTACTAACTTTTGATTCCAGCAAACGTGTGAGCAGCTACAATGCACGCAGATGGAGAACTACTATCCAGCTCTAAGTGACATTGCAGGCGCCATTTTGTTTTTTTTTTGGAAAAAAATTATGAAATAAAATCATAACTATATCCAATCGAAATACCAAAACAGATTTCTTGTAAGTCTTTCCTTTACCTCAAAAAAAAAATTCCAAACTTTGCCAATTTTTACCTCATTTGAATGAGAACCTGGCCTCAAGCACTTACGCGAAATCCGAGGGAACACACTAGAGAATCTCCTTCCAGAAGCAAGCTCACAAACACAGCGATAGAATCGAGTCCTCGATTAACAGAACAAACCCAATATATCCGGAGCAATTTGCGATTAGGGCGTACATGCAAAATATAAACAACATGTTTTTTCAATGCATTGCATAATTATTACAACTAAATCATGAGTTTTGACCTTTTTGTCCTGGTTGTGCTTTAATTTTATTCAATAAATATTGTTTTTGCAAAGGGCGTACAGTTATTTGGTAATCAAAACAATTCACTCGACGATTTACGCCATATTGATTGTTGACAAAGTGAAAGGCGTAATTTAAATCAAAACATAAACATGGCGTAAAGTAAAAGGCGATACTGACAAAAAATCAAAACAACGGCGAAAAGTGAAAGGCGAAAGCTATGAAAATGTCAACAATAGGCGAATAGAATAGGGCGATACTTTTATTTCCAGTGCTTGTGGGGCCAACATTGAAAATGGCGTAATCAAATATACTAGCATTGACAGGCGAATATTAAAAATGTGCCAATTTTAATGAAAAACGAACGAATTCCCATCAGTATTATATATTAATCAGAAGCTAGGTTTCATCACTGTCTGTATGCTAGATTGTTTTTGAATTTATTCGTTAATTTGTAAATTACGGTTTAAAATTTGACTTGCATAATCGCAATCATCATTTCCCTTTTATTTACATTCTGCATGTTCGCCCTAATCGCAAATTGCCCCGGATATAAGATCGAAGAGCCCACCCTCGTTCCACGAAATGTTAACAATCGCGAACTTCCTATCCAAATTGTTTCACCTGGGTGCCCTGAAGATCCTTCCTTTTCCCCGAAACATGAATTGCTTTGAATATTTGACTATAACGTTTATTTCTTACCTTCATTCAAGGAAATTTCGCAGAAAATTAAAACCCCGAATGTTACTAATTCTCTGTTGAAAACGATTATCGGTTCTTGCTCGTAATATAGGTCCATTATTATATTACAGATAACTGCCGCAATGGCTATGGTTTCTTGTCCACCCAGTTGCCATTCTAGAACAAAATGTTACTTGCTAATTACTGTTAGTGTGTTTCCTACGAACTTGGGTTTTCTTGCAAATTACTCTTCCGGTTAGACAAGCCGCGTCATTCGAGCCAGGTGGTGAATTGTTCGGAATAACATGGATAAAAACTGATAGTGCGCGATTCGGTAGTGAAAATTGGTTTACGGCTCTTGAAGAAGCCTCAGAAGCAGCCATTGTGTTTCGACTCTGGAAGAAACTGAATTTTGGGTGGGCTTCAAATGGTGAGTTGACAACTTCGAAGGAGGGTGCGACGGACCTCTGGTCCTCACAAGTTCCTACCTCACGCCTCCACGAATCATATGATCAGAAAAGACTGCCAGCTAAAACATGGAGTCGCTGGTTGGCGCAGCCTGGGCAATGTTGTCATTTTGATAATAGCGAAGTGAGAGGGTGCGAAAGACTGGCATGTGTTTATAAGCAGTATAGGATTATATTTAAATGTTGTGTTTAGTGTTATTATGGTAGAATAAGCCATTTATTTCAGAAATCATCAAAGCGGCCTCTTCGATCACTCCATTTGCTATCTTTGAAATGTAACCAGAATATTATAAACAAAAATTTTAACATCATGTCTTATAAAATAATATCTTTTTTTGAAATATTATCTTTCATATTTGGAATGATCTATTCTGTTTGCAGCTTTTCTAGGATTAGTAGGATATTAATACATATCTTTTTTTTTTCAGTAACAATCCACTAGATGTCAGATATGACGAATTTCACGCCAACCCGTCTTCGTGATTGGCAGCACCCTCTCAGAATCCAACTTTATGGGTGGCTAGACTATGTCTATTCAAGAAACTTTGCATACTTTGTTTTTTCAAATTTATCTAGACTACCATTTGAATCGGGCTTAAGTTTTTTGATCGATTTTTTTTTAAATCAAGAAAAACTCCAAAAGGAAAAGACTTACAAAAAAGTAATGTATGGGTGACTTTTAGAAAATCGTCCTAACTTTTATGAAAATAAATTGTAAAAATTGTAAAATCGATTCTTACACGCTAAAAAAAAAAATATTTTAAAATGTATAGTCAATTTGCAAAATATGGCTATCTTAGAATTGGACGAAATTTTTTTTCTAAAAAAGGCAATATAATTTTCTAAAAGTTCGCTATACATTGCAAGATGGGCACTTTTAAGGAAAAAAAGTTTTTCCAACAACAAATTTTTCATGTCAACATGAATCAAATAGGAAAAGACTTACAAAAAATAATGCATGGGTGACTTTTGGAAATCTGTCTTAGCTTTTATGAAAAAAATTGTAAAAATTATAAAATCGATTCATACACGCTAAAAAAAGTATTTTTATATTTTAAGTCAATTTGCAAAATATGGCTATCTTAGAGTTGGACGAAATTTTTTTTTAATATAGGCGATATAATTGTCTAAAAGTTCGCCATACATCGCGAGATGGGCACTTTTGAGGAAAAAAAAAATTTCTAACAAAATTTTTTTCATGTCCAATTTTTACCGTGTATCGCGCCAACTCGTCTTATAATTTGGTCCAAAAACCTCACAGAAGCCAATTAAATTTAATTTTAATGACGATTTGGATTTTTTAATGGTCTTTGAATATTTGAAAAATCAACGCTACTATTTGGAAAGGGCTTATTTTTAAATTATTAATAGTTTTAAATTTAAGTGATTATACAATTAAATCAGGTGGTTGATCCTGGTTATTACCAAACCTTTGAAGTAAATTACAAGATTGACCCATGACTCATTAGCAGTTCAGTTGTTTATATCAAACTTACTAGATTTCATGATATTGCTCAAAATTCAATAGATTGCTCAAAAATTATTTTCATGTCAGATGGAGCAGCGGCCCATTATAAGAACAAAAAGAACTTTGCCAGCTTGTGCAATTTTAAGTCCAAGTATGCATTGGAAGCAGACTGGCATTTCGTTGCAACGTCTCATGGGTCTATTTGATGCTATTGTTGGTACTTTCAAGCGAATGGCAAAGAGAGCAAGCCTTGTTCAAGATTATGGAAACACAATCAAAACTCTTCGAGAACTATATGACTGGGCAGTTGGAGAGTCAAATAAAAGCATTACAAAACTGAATTTCTGCTTCATATCAGCTGAACAGAATGCAAAAATGTCAGAAGAACTTGAGGAGTTCTATAGCCACGTAAAGACAATATCTGTTACACAGGTTCATTGTACCTATTTCTGAAAATCAAATTTCAGCTAAAAGGTTTTCTGATTCAAAGGATAATCCAAAGAAAATCACTTTGTATGTGGAAGATTTATAAATGTTATATATGAAGCTATGTTAATTACTAATACGTGAAGATGTAAATATACAAAATAAATAAAATAAAACCCTTACCAACAAACCTATGAGTTTTCATTGACATATACAGTATTTTGAAAATTCATGTAACGTCATATTTGAATTGTCTTTAAATGGATATGCATCAACCATTTAAAGACGACTCAAATATGCTATATTTTTAGATTTATCAGCCCCCCTCTATCACAATTTTTTCCATACCTTTTACACATTCTGTAACAAATCTTGACCTTCCTTTCTGCTTTTATGGCCATTTTGAAAAAGTGAGCCACAATTTGAAAAGATAAGCTGATTTTTTACGTTTTTTTTAGAAAGGATCATACACACATACACATCTTGTAACTCTTCGTTCGTATAAACACTGTTATGCATCTGTAAAATGTGATAGTTATTATTCTCACAACGACTCAAATAATGAATCAATAAAAACAAATAACGAAGATAGTTTTAAGAATAATCATTGGATCACAGCAGGAATAACAACGATAACATCAACGCATAGCATAAAACATCACTTTGACTGAGAGCAGCACAATTCACTCCACTCCACTTCACCGGAGGGTATTTTGCTAACGTTGGAGAAAATCCATCTGGCCGCAGTACTCTCTCCGCTTCACTTAACTTGCTCTTTCACTTCCTACAAAAATGGTGAACATCAACCATTCATGACAAGTAATATCTATACATGTAAAAATGAATTTCTGTCTGTCTGTCTGTCTGTCTAAACCTTAAAGACTCGGAGACTACAGAACCGATCGGCGTGAAATTTTGTATGGAGGAGTTTTTGGGACCGGGGAAGGTTCTTAAGATAGTAAGAGAATCCTCCCTTCTCTGGAAGGGGGAGCTCCCATACAAATGATGCACTCATTTCTGCATAACTCGAGAACTAATCAAGCAAAAGAAACCAAATTTAGCATGTGACAGTTTTTAGAAGCAAAAAATGTTTCTATGGTGGTTTAAGACCCCTCCCCTCTCTAGAAACGGAGGCTCCCATACAAATGAAATAGAAGTTTCTGCATAACTCAAGAACTAATCAAGCAAATGGTACCAAATTTGGCATATGGAGTTTTCTGGAGGCGAAAAATGTTTCTATGGTGTTTTAAGACCCCTCCCTCCACTCTCCTAGTAAAATGAAATGAATTTTGGAGGCAGGAAATGTTTCTACTATTGCTCGAGACCCCTCCTCTCTCTGGTAGGGGGACGGGTGTCATACAAATGAAACACTAGTTTAAACCAAACATGAGAATTATCCCTACTGTTATGAAAATTTGTAAGCAGGGGTTTTTGGGGCCGGAGAAGGCTGTTATGATGGTTCGAGTCCCCTCCTCCGTCTCGAAAGGGGGGAGCTCCCATACAAATGAAACACACATTTCTGCATAACTCGAGAACTAAACAAGCAAATGGAACCAAATTTGACATGTGGAGGTTTTAGAAGGCAAGAAATGTGTCTATGGTGTTTTGAGACCCGTTCCCTTCTTTGGAAGTGGGGGGGAGGGGATCTCATACAAATGAAACAAATTTAAACAAAACATGAGAATTATCCCTACTGTTATGAAAATGTGTATGGGCCGGTTCATAAACCACGTAGACTCATTTTTGAAAATCTCAGACCCAAACCCCTCTCCCCTCGTAGACTTTTCTCCATACCATTTTTTGAAATTTTGTATGGAGCGTAGACTTTTGTCAACCCCAATTTTCCATTTTAGTCACGGCTTGCGGCTTCTCGGTTATTTCGGTAGTGTTTAATACATGGTGTTTAAAAATAGAAATCCACTATTCTGAACTCGGTGCGTCACAATGCAGGTGGAGGAGGAATGTCTTGGTATTTTTTTAAAGCAAAGCAAATTATTTCTCTATCGTGGTAGGCTACGCTTAACGACTGACGTGAAACAGTTCGAAGCGTGTTTTCTTCTGCTAATTTGAGAACTTTCAATGTAATTATGTGATTATTTCTTCAAAGTGCCTATTAATACTTATAATATGGAGTTTTGGAGAAGAGACCTGGCTCAACGATAGATGGATGACCGGCAGGAGTGAGTGACTCGATGAAAGTGCCACTATTGCTCAGTTTTCGGACGTTGCACGCGACTTACAAAATAAATGACATGCAAGATCGAAACTGTTGGCAGATCATCATAAATATGGTAAGTTATCTCTTGATAAAATGTCCTTAGAAATATACTATACACCTGTCAATCAAGTTTGGCTATTTCGTTTGATTGAGAAATATTGACAATATATTTGTCAGTATTTGTATTAGAGTGGAGCTTATTGTACACGTTAATAGGTGCAGAATGCTTACCTTCTTGAAAAGGGCTATTGGAGTAAGCATTTTGGAATCACAAAAACTAAACAAATGATTGCGGAAAAAGGTTATCCACAATACCAATATCAACCAGGGAGACGTAGATTAACACACAAATGGCAAATTATCAAATCATTTACCAATGTTTCCAAGGCAAAGTTTCTAATTTATGCGCTCAATCGAATTCACGCGCCAAACTCTATTTAACAATCCGTCACGGACACCTAACCAGCCACTTGTCAAACAATGCAATCAACCTGTTAAACTGTTGTGAGTCGTAAAAATAGTGCCACTAAGTACTCGCACGGAGCGAACCACCAGCCAAGCACTCCGCACACTGACAGGGACGAGTGACTGACTGCGGGTCATAAATACAATTACCCAGCGATGACAAACGGTAGCTTGCAAAGAAGTATAAAAACACTGTAAACGGTGATTTAAGTGTTTGTAAACAAATTTAGCACTCCCGCCTGGTGTCGCGCCGCACGCACCCTGCCCTGTGTGCTTCGAGGGATGGGCGCTCGAGTGCGACAAATGAGCGGGGCAGAGAACAACAATCACAGCGGAGTCTATTTCAACCGTGGATGGAATTTTTCAATTCGAGGGGCGGCGACTATGTTTCATAGGGTGTAACCCGAATTACGATGCTGGCTGGCGCTATGAATGACACGCCATCGCACTTGAGTGAATGTTTGATGACAACTTGAAACGAAATTAATTTGTAATTTAAAACCATTGACTACATACAATGTGTGTCCGGCAGCTTCCCGTTCACCGGAGTGCATACACAATCAGCCATAGAGCGGAGTGCATTCTTCAGGAATCGGCTTCTGTCGGGTTATTGATTTTCAATTAGGTGAATAGCAAACGTCAAGTGCCGAGTTTCGGCTGTCGCTGAATGCCAGTGTTTATCTTTTCGTGTGAGCACTCCCAACTTCAATCGAGCGTTCCAAGGTTCCGTCATCGTACGCTCTTGTAAATAACGGATTATCCACGCATCACTTGAGTTTTCTTGAACGCCCCATCACCACTGGTTCAAGTTTGGTGGGGTTTTTTTGGAGAGTATTTTCAACTCCTACCCCCACGAGGATGGCTCCAAGAAGAGATGTAGGAGAATGACAGCGCAAGCGACGGTGGTGCCAGCGACGAAATCCGCATGTAAAACGTGTTCAGCATGTTTACTATCGTTAATAGTTTTTTTTTAAATCGCGCTTCAACACCCGCCGCGTGTTCTATGCTCTGCTGCTGTTGGTTCTGCTACTGCGGTGAAGTGATGATGGGAAAGCGCCATTCGTTCGATGGAGCAAGGGCTTGGTTCGGAGGTGGAGCGATGCGGCGGATGGCGACGACAACAGCGAAGACGGCGACGCCACCGACATTAAAAATGCACCAAAGACATAAAGAGATTTGAAAAGTTCTTTCGGTTCTCACTGAGCAACGGTTTTCGGTTTGATGAAGAAGCGAGTACAGGGATGGTTGAAAATTTTCGGAAAAATTAAGCATATTTAATGCTGTTGTCTTTGAGCATAGTTTAGAGCAGGTGTCACCAAACAATGAACAATACACATAGAGGTTGACAATTGGTGAAGTTTCTATTTCCTTACTGTTTGTTTGAATCGGTCCAAATCGAACCTCGAACGTTTTAAATAATCTTGTCTTCCCTATCAAAACCACTTTGTGAGTGGCTCCAACAGCATCCGAACTGTTGGTATACATCAATCGAAATCGGTCTCCAAGCGCTATTAAAAGATACTCTGTTTTCACAATAAAAAAAAAAACTACCATCAAACCTTAAGAGTGGCACCAACAGGTTCCTTACGGTTGGTCTAAATCAGTTCAAAGCAGCGTTAAATTCATGTGCTACATTTTAAAAATCATTTTACAATGTTTGCGTTGAAATCTCTATTGATATTCCATTTTGGAGTAAGGGTTTAACTTGAAATACCATCGTAGACTTCACAGTATTTTACAGTATGTGAAAAAAAGCTTACCCACCCCATATAACCCCGTTTTAGTTTTTTCATTCTTTTGTTATTGTCTATCATTTGTGCAACGTTCTTTGCCAGAAACTTCCGTGTTTGTCGGATACTAGGTTAAAATTAATATTATTGTGAAATGTATAGCCAAAAATAACCCTGGGCAATGGCAAAACCTTGAGGTAGTTTAACTTCAACTACCAGGTCCCAGGGCTGGTCTGGTTCTTTACCATTTTGGAAAGAAACACACTAGTGTTGCCAGATCAGTGGTAATGCAGCCCAAAAGTGCTTCTGAAATTTCTCCAATAGTCATCGATAAAAATAATTATGGGAGAGCACAAGGGTAGACAGAATTGGAAAAAGGGAAACGTGGAGTGAATAAAAAAAACCCAGTAAAAAAGCAAAAATAGTATAATAACAAAAGACACATTGGGGAGGACCCACACACAGGAGCTGGTCATAATATTAAAAATGAAAATATAAACGGGGGGAAAGGGGGGGAAGAATAAAAAAACCCCCCGCGTATGAGGCACGGGGGCAACAAAAAAAAAAAAAAAAAAAAAAAAAAAAAAAAAAAAAACAACAAAAAAAAAAAATATTTAGCACACGGCGCCAAAAAAAAAAAACGAAAGAATTTTGACCCCCCCCCCGGGGAAATAAGTTAATTACCATCATCATTCTACAACGTTAGACACAAACATTGCTATTCATTATGATAGCCAGCCACCTGTGTTTATTAGAAAGTGCATTCCGTTCAACTTCAATTGTATCATCAACACCAGTAGCACCAGACATCATTCCCAGAACCCACAACGAGACACTTGTTTTCATAGGAATTAATAATCAATAACATTTCAATCAATAAAAACCACATCGCAGTACAGCAGCAGAGTAGTTTACCACAGTCCGGCTCTTGATCTAGTTTAGTTAAATTTAACTGATAGAATTAATTTAGTTATTAATGAAAAGAAGTGAGAATAAAAATATTTTTTTTAATTAAATAAACGTAAAGTTTATTAACTGGCGCCCGAATAGGGACCAGCGCGAGTTCAGTTAATAGTGTCGCGACGATACAGTATAGTGAACATTAATCCGAAACACAACTTTACCGCATCAGCAGCCGTGAAGGAAGAGCACCTTAGTCACCGTCGACAGTTAATCACTCGGAGGCGGACAAACGGGAATTAGCCACTTCACTGGGACAGTTGGAGATCGTGCCTGGTCCTGAACCAAATTGGAATCCAGCCGAAACAGGAATAGGATCCAACCAAAAGACAAGGACATTCACTGATACAAGGCGAATACTTGCACTTTCGACGAAACAGAACGAAAGTTATGGTTAAGATTGTTCTGTGAGTATAACTAATAATAAATCATTTTTTACAGAATGAAAGAAAAAGTGAATTGAGTTTAGTCTGATTGAAAAGTGAACTTAAATAAAAAAATAAACTATTTAAGGAGTGATAAAAATAAAGCAAAATAAATAGTGAGTTTAAGAAAAAGTGAAACCCTTCTTTCACATCGTTGGTTCTTGGTAGAGTGAGTTTATTATATTAATAAATCCTTGTTGTGATATTTAAATACAGTTTTTCTAAATTCTAAACTGTAAAAATTGATCTTGAAAGTTTAATCCAGAAATTCAAAAAACTTAACTTAAAAATGGCTCAAATTACTCCGGAAGAGCTACAAAGTATCCTTTCTAGAATTGGTGCTTTAGAAAATTTAAATATATTGCCCCCGGAATTGGATTATAATGATCCAATTCTGTATTATCAGAATCCCGATGGAACACCAGCTGATCCATCTTCTATTGAAAAAGTACCGGAATTAATTAACGGTATTCCAATTTTCGAGGGAAAATCCGACGAATTGAGTAGTTGGATTAAAGATGTTGATGCACTCGTGAAGGCTTATCAAATTTGTGGCTCAAGTACGGTTGCACAAAAAAATAAATTTTATGCCATTTGCACAACGATTAGAAGAAAAAATTAAAGGCGAAGCAAATACAGCCTTAGTTAATTCAGATGTCAATATTAATTGGAATCTGATAAAGAAAACGCTTTTAACGTATTATGGTGAGAAAAGGGATCTTACCACATTGGATTACCAGCTTATGAATGTTTCACAGTCTGGTAGAAGCTTGGAAATTTATTATGACGAGATAAACAGATTACTCTCGTTAATAGCTGGACAGATTAAAACCAACTCAGCATTTAGTCATCCAGAAGCATGCAGGGCAATGATTAGCATGTATAACAAAAAGGCCATTGATGCTTTTATTAGGGGTTTGGACGGTGACATTGGGAAATTTTTGAAAAATTATGATCCTGAATCATTGGCAAATGCTTATGCTTATTGTATAACATATCAAAATATTGAATTCAGAAAAATAATGGCAAAACCAAGAAACTTTGAAATGTCTTCATCATCTAAGAACCTTATTCCAATTAAATTACCACCAAGACTCCCACCGAGGTTTGTGCCTCAACAACATTCTAATAATCATAAAACATATCAACCAATGCAGACTTATGTTCCACAAAGATTTGCGCCTAACGTTATTCCACATCAACGACCTCAACAAAAAAATTATAACCCACAATTCCATAATCAGAATTTCCAAAATTCACAGTTCCGTAATCACAATTTACAAAATCCACAATGGAATGGTTCCCAGTTTCCGAAGCCTCAACTTCCGAATTCCAACTTTCCTAGAAATCCGCAAAATAATCCATTTATGCGGAAACCTACCGATAAACCTGAACCAATGGAAATTGATGAATCAATAAGGTCAAGACAAATAAATTATACAAATAGGCCCCCAATTCCAAATAAAAATCCTAGACAGTTTAATATTCAGACTATAAATAGTGAAGAGGATCCAGAAACAGAGCAGTACTTTGAACAGGTTCCATACTTGTCCGAGGAAAATTGTCCTGAGGGAGCGTCTTTTGAGAGATATTCCACGGGAATTGGATATCAGGAAGGAGATGAAGAGTCTTTTTTAGGCGATGAGGCTGAGTTGAATTTTTTAGGGTAAATTCTGCGTTGCCATATTTTTTATTTTATGGTACACGCGGTGAACCATTGAAAATACTTGTAGATACTGGATCAAATAAGAATTTTATTCATCCAAAATTCGCTAAGATTTCTCATCCGGTTGAGAACCCTTTCTACGTCTCTTCAGTTGGAGGGAGTATTAAAATTTTCAACTATTCACAAGCAAAACTTTTTCAACCATATTCAGAAGTAAACGTTAGGTTGTATCACATGAAAGAATTAAGAACGTTCGATGCCATAATTGGGCATGATACTCTGAGTAAGATGGGAGCAATCATAGACACAAAAAATAATTTATTAACCATTAATAATAATTCTATTCCTTTGTTGGCATATAGGTTACAGGAGGTGAACCATATACAGATAAGGGATGCCCATTTGGAAGAACCAAAAAGGAAGGTATTACTGAAATTATTAACCACATTTCAAGATCTTTTTCAACCAATGGATGGTAAGTTGTCATTTACTACCAACGTCAAAGCTGAGATCCGAACAAACAATGACAGTCCGGTCTATTCAAAATCATACCCATATCCACAAGGATTAAAGTCAGAAATTGAGAGACAAATTAATAAATTGTTAGAGGATGGAATTATACTCCCCTCTAAATCTCCATATAATTCACCAATTTGGATAGTCCCAAAGAAATCTGACGCTTCAAATACAAAAAAATATAGAATGGTTATTGATTTTAGAAAACTAAATACGAAAACAATTAGTGACCGTTATCCGATTCCAGATACTTCTACGGTTTTGGCAAATTTAGGCAAGAGTAGATATTTTACAACAATTGACTTAGCTTCTGGTTTTCATCAGGTTCTCATGTCGGAAAGGGATATTGAGAAAACTGCCTTTTCCGTTAATAATGGGAAATATGAGTTTGTACGTATGCCATTTGGGCTTAAGAATGCACCAAGTATTTTTCAAAGAGTTATGGATGATGTTCTTAGAGCATATATTGGAAAAATTTGCTTTGTATATATTGATGATATTATCATCGTGGGAGAAACTTTTGAGGAACATTTAGAAAACATTAAAACAATTTTTGAGACATTGCGAAGTGCCAATTTTCGGATTCAACCAGAAAAGTGCGAATTTGTGAAGAATGAAGTAGAATTTTTGGGATTTATTGTTTCAGCGAGTGGCTTGATGCCAAATCCAAAGAAAGTTCATGCAATTAAAAATTATCCTCAACCTACGAATGTAAAGGAACTTAGAATGTTTTTGGGTTTATCAGGATATTATAGGCGTTTTGTGAAAAATTATGCAAAGATAGCAAAGCCATTGACTAAGTTTTTAAAAGGTGCTAATGGACACCGACAAATTTCAAAAAATGAATCTAAAAATTTCAAAATAAAATTGGATAGTGAAGGAACAAAAGCTTTTGAATTACTAAAGGAAATTTTATCATCGGAGGATGTATTGGCGTTCCCAGACTTTGAAAAACCTTTTCTACTCACAACTGATGCATCAAATAAAGCGATTGGTGCTGTGTTGTCACAAAATTTCCATGACGGAGAAAGACCAATTACGTTTATTTCAAAAACATTGTCTAGTACGGAGGAAAATTATGCGACCAATGAAAAAGAAATGCTTGCTATTGTTTGGGCATTGCATTCTCTTAGAAATTTTATTTATGGTCAGAAGATAATAATTTATACTGATCATCAGCCCTTGGCATATGCAATTTCACCCAAAAATAATAATGCAAAATTGAAACGATGGAAGGCTTTTTTGGAGGAGCATGATCACGAAATTCATTATAAACCAGGTAAAGCAAATGTGGTGGCTGATGCATTGTCAAGAGTTCAGATTAATTCATTAACTGCTACACAAAATTCTGCTGATGATGATGACAATTCTTTTATTCCGTCTACAGAGGCTCCATTAAATGTATTTAAAAATCAAATTATTTTCAAAATTGGAAATCGATCAAGCTATGGTTTAGTTGTACCCTTTGAAGGTTTCAAACGACACATTTTCATTGAGCCAAGATTCACAATTGAGTTTCTTATAGAAAAGTTGAAGAACTTCCTAAATCCGAGTGTTGTAAATGGAATTTTCACTACTGAGCCAATAATGGCAACAATACAAGAGATATATAGACAGCATTTTGATCCAAGAATTATAAAGGCTCGATTTTCACAATTGAAGGTTCAGGATATTCAAGATGAGGAAAGACAATTGGAAGAAATAAAAAAGGTTCATCAATTTGCACACAGAAATGCTACAGAAAACATTGAACAGCTTTTAAAAAGTTTCTATTTTCCAAAAATGACAAAAATAATTAAGCAATTTGTGAAAAATTGTGAAGTTTGCAAAACAGAAAAGTATGAAAGGAATCCCCAGAAGTTTGTACAGTTTAAAACTCCTATACCAAAACAGCCAGGCGAGATAATTCATGTTGATATATTTGTCTATGATATAAATAATTTATTTTTAACAACGATTGATAAGTTTTCTAAATATTTAAGATATAGAGCTATAGAGTCTAAATCTCTTCTGGATGTTGAAGATGCACTCCTTGATCTCTTGCATGAATGGAATATCCCAAAGATGGTTGTAATGGACAATGAAAGTTCACTTAATTCTAATATTATTGAGCAGCGTTTGAGAAATTTAGATATTCAAATATTTAGAACACCTATTCACAGATCAGAAACAAATGGCCAGATAGCGAGGTGTCATTCTACTCTAAGAGAAATCTCAAGATGTATCAAAAAGGATGTACCAGATATTGATGTTGCACAACTAATAAGGTCTACAGTACACAAATATAATAATTCAATACACAGCTTTGTAAAAAATACACCTAATAATATATATATTGGAGACATAAATAAAAATTTAGATGCAGATGAAATGATAAAACAAAAAACAAAAAGCCATGAAAAAGTGATAAATTTGTATCAAAAGAAAAATGAGCACATACAAGAAAAACAGTATCCAACTTTTAATCCAGGAACTTATGTTTTTGAAAAAACTTATGATATTTCTAAAAGAAAGAGTAGATACAAAAAAATTAAAATCAAAGAAAACCACGATACATATATTATCGATACAAATAATAGAAAAATTCATAAAATAAATATAAGAAAAGAATGATTTTGTTATTTTATCTTTATTTCTAGGATATTTCTCCTGTGTTTGTCAAATGTCATCGTGGAATCGACAATTAAAGTGCATGATTTTAATCAGAATCCTTTGGCAATTATTCCATTGGGAAAAGCAAAAATTCAGTTAGGAAATGTCAGATTTATACAACCCATTAATTTTACGCAATTTGAAGATATAATTCAAAATTTTGATGAAATTTTGACAACAAACAAATTTAATGGACAACTTTATCAGTTACTCAAAAAGAAACACACAATATTGTATAATACATATTATAAATTAAAACCAATAACTCATCGAAGAAAACGCTGGGACACCATTGGAACGGTTTGGAGGTGGATTGCAGGATCCCCAGATACCGAAGATCTGCGTGTTATCAACAGTACCATGAATAGTTTAATTGATAGTAATAATCAGCAAGTCCTTATTAATAACGCCATAGACACAAGAATTCAACATATTAGTAAATCAACGAACAATCTCTTGGAATTGAATTTTAAGACACAATTGGAACAGCAGAGGGAAATGCATATTCTTACAACGATTCTCAACATGGATGCTGTTCAACAACAATTGGAGATTTTGGAAGATGCGGTTTTACTTGCAAAACATGGCATTCCAAGTAGCAGAATTCTATCATTATCGGATTTCGCTAGGATAAAACCTTTTTTAGAGCAACAAAATGTATTTGTTACAACATTTGAAAAACTATTATCAAAATCGTCCACTCAAGTTACAATGAATAATACCCATATCTTGTATATGCTTAAAATACCTCAATTATCTTCAGAAATATACCAATATGAATTTATTGACTCCTTAATACAAGATCAAAAAAATATTCTTTTGATTTATATTTTTTTCTTTTCCACAATAACATTATCGTTGAGGATTGAAGGTGAATGGGAGGAGGCCACCATCTTTTTTTTTGGGGTTTGAAAAGTAAGGAGACAACTAATTAATATATTCATCAAATTATTCGAATTAAATATTGCAATTTGTTCGTTGGATTTGTTTTATGTGGGGGGATTTGTGAATGTATTGAATCAACTATCCTCCTTATTAATGATCATTTCCTGGCTAATGTTGAAATGGTGGTAACAAAGTGGAGGGAGGGGAAGGTGATTTGTAACCCGTCACTTGAGGGTTACAATTAGATCTCTTGTTTCTTGGGCCAATTTAGTTCAGACCACCAAAGAAAAATTGTAAATATATGTACGTGTGTTTGTTTACTAATTTATTATTACATGTCTATATATGAAATAAATGTCTTTGGTCCGTATTTATATGTTTGATTGATGTTTATTTAGTATATAGTAGTTTTAGGGTGTAAATGAACAATTATAGTAAATAAAAGATGATATTTGTGTCCAAACTTGTATATATAGATGTAATTGTTTGTTTACCTCCTGGTTGGTGCTGTTGAAGAAATATTATTTACATTATTTAATCAAATATTTATTTACACTATTCATTCAAATATTTATTTACATTATTTATTAAAATATTTATTTACATTATTTATTCAGATATTCATTTACATTATTTATTCAGATATTCATTTACATTATTTATTCAGATATTTATTTACATTAAATTATTTATTGAAACACTATTTATCAAACTAAATTCTGCTAAAATGAAGAAGATAAAAGAAAACAAGCATTTAGGGTCTAACATATGTACAGATTTTGCATGCAATCTAATCTCTTGAAATGATTTGAATTCAAATTTGATTAAAAAGTACAACACCAACCAAAACCCCTCCAAGTGTACTAAAAATATCGCATCGAGAAACGCACCTAAATGTACCGGAACAAAGCTGATGGCGATGGGCATTACTGGATCAACGGGAAGATTAAATAAAAGGGGAGGAAAGAATAGGGCGGCTCTCTTAGTTTGATCAGGTCCAGAGGAGTGAAGACAATTATTGTAACACCCGAATACGCTCGTCTATTGCGATTCGTAGTTCCGCGAGTTTGTAAAAAGTTACAGTCTAAAACTTACAAACTAAATTAAAATCGAGTGAATTAAAACTAAACAGCTATAACACCACAACAAATTAAAATTCACTAAAAGTTTAAATGTGGTACGGACCTAAGCTCGGCTGCACTACGGACGATCAGAGAAGAAAGACACCAAAACTGATCAAGTGATCAAAAAAAAGCCAACATCTGATCGAGCTAAGCCGGCTTGGTCATTATCGTACTCAGTCAAATCATCCGAGCGAGCGTAGTGCAACAATATGAATAGTGTCGATGGATAATGGTCCGAGCTGACGGTTGGAAAAGTGCGTAGTGTGGACTGAATGTAGCACATGGTGTTGTGAAAAGACTGTTACCGTCAGCTCACGGTGTCTTCTCGCTCGGATTGGACCAAACAAGTGAAAGTGCGCGTGCGAAAGGTACCACTCCCTGGACCAGCGGAACGTTTGCCAACCGTTACACATTGGCTAAACGTCGTGTTACCCGTGGTTCCCTAGCTAAAAGTGGGAACGAAGCTAAAGTGCCTCCAAGGCACGGTATGTTGAAGCCGTGCCCTACCGTCCAGAAGACAATGCCCCTCGCTGCTGTCGCCATCGAGAATCGCCCTTGCTGCTGTGATGCTGCATGTCGACCACCGTTCATCGATCGGCCGCAACGTTAATGTGTATACAGTTGAACCGCAAGTATACTGCAAGCATGAGATGCACTCTAATAAATTTGGTTTCAAAGTGTATCGAAGAAGAATGAGCTGTTTTTTTTTAAATAAATGTATTCATTGTTTTCTGTCTGAGCTAAATTGAATAGTTTTAAGAATATGAATATTACATTCCTTTGTTTTGTTTATTTCGCTTGTTTTCTTGTTATGTAAAAAAATTGTGTAAATTCAGCCCATAAACCACGAGGGAAGCAAGTCCACCGAAATTAACCAGTCTCTTCCAGGAACACGACAAAACAACGACCCTGTTAAGACTATCGCGAAAGAGGCTGTTGTTGAGCCCACCCCAAGTGGACACCGTGGCAAGACCAGTGTCCAGGGGCGTAGCCAGGGGTCCATCTGACCCTTGCGGAAAAGGATAGTTTAAAACCAGTATCAATTGGCGCCCAACGCAAAAGAAAAAGTGGATTACTCCTTCAAAAAGAGTAATTCCCTTTTTCAATCGGTTCCGGGGAGAGATTGCCATTAATTTCAATTAAAGTCAATTCACGCGTGGTCATTAGGTAATTCCAATCAGATCTGAGTTTTGCTGAGAGATTTTTAGAGTGTATATGGAGAACTGTTGCGGATGATGATAAACAAAAACAAAACTTAATACTGTTCGTGTGTTTGTTGAAAATGATCAGAAATCAGAGATGGTTCATTGAAAATATTTAATCAATATACGGTGACTAAACATGAATTAGACTTGCATTTAGATTTATTCTCGTTTATATGGCAAAATCTTATGTTGCTTGTTTTTTTTTCCTAATTGAATCTAAATAATTTTGCAATTTACCGATTTTTCTGATTTAATTTAAGTGGTATTAATTATTTTTTGAATCAATTAAAATTATTTTTGCTAAATAAGGTTTTTTGTATTTAGTAATTAATCATGGCCAAATCGCTATATACCTACGATCAGGCAAGCTCACTACTGATGCGGTGGTATCATACCATGAGGGTTGAGTTTCTCAATGAGTTAGAACTGCACGAAGAGTTAGCAGCTCGTAGTGTCACAATCACTCGTGACATGGATCTCACTAGGAAACGAAAGTTCCTGAGGGATCGGTTGAAGCTTGAAGGAGAGGGGAAACATACCGATTCTTTGTTTGTTCCTAAGGATCCAACAAAGGATCTAGAAACCTGCACTAAACGGTGTTATGAATTGAGAGTTCTTTTAGATGGGGAAGAAGATGATGCGAAAAAACGTGTTTTACAGCACCGTCTATTACACTATGGTGCATATATTGTGCGATTGTTATCGGAATCGCGAGGTTCACCCAATCTACATAGTGGAATGCAGGGATTGGTGGTTGAATTGGTAAATGATCTGGAGGTTTATTTCAATCGACAGGAGCAGTTTCTAACAGGGTTTGAAACACAGACCACAGGTGATGGTTTCACTGTAGCGATCAGCGATGTACCGATTGATGAGTCAGAGGATGAACAGCGAAGAGAGAATGTTTGTGAAGAACTGGCTGTCCAGGAGGCGCCGAGAATGTTAAGATTCAACGAAGACGAGTTAGACTGGATCCATCGACTGGAAGCTCGGTTGGCAAGTCTAGAGCAGGTACTGTTTGCCCGTAACGCAGGTGTGGAAGTAGCCGTGCAAACCGATCCGATAGACTCTTCGAGGCTTTATTCATTCCAGAATCCTCTCCCAGGGTCTCAAAACGATTACCGTAATTTTTCGCAACATTTTTCTCAGAACCCGTTCAAGACTGCAAGTAGTTATTTTCCCAGTTTTCATCCTGTTGAACAGCGATTCCGTCCCCAGTCTGATCCGCATCTCATGTTCGAAGCGCCAAACCCGAGCTCTTTGCAAGTACCCTTAAACCAAACCCAAACGCTACCTCCCGTAAACACTTCATCGCACTTCCAACAGTCACAAAACCCACACAACACGCGAGCTGCATACCCAGGTAGTAATTCACTTCCTTTCCAAAACCAATTTCAACAAGTTCAGTATCAAGCTCCGTTTCAACGTCGTCATACTTTGCCGGTATCCAAATGGAATATTAGCAAGTATAGTGGGGATGATCAGGGCTTGAAACTGAACGAGTTCCTTGAGCTTGTCCAAGCACTTTCACTTGCTGAGTATGTCTCTACGGAGGAGTTGTTCGAGTCTGCCATACATCTGTTTACCGGTTCCGCTTTGAAGTGGTACATGACACAGCGAACTACAGGTCGTTTGATGAATTGGGAGCATCTAGTGTTTGAGTTGCGTCGAACCTACATGCATCCGGATTTGGATGCTTTAATTAAGATGAAGATTTACCAAAGACGGCAGCAAAAGCAGGAATCTTTTCACGAATACTATTTCGAAATGGAGAAGCTGTTTCGGAGTATGTGTATGCAAATACCCGACCACGAAAAGGTCCAAATCCTACAACAGAACATGCGAGTCGACTACAAACGTCAAATGACATTCATTCCCATCCTCAATCTCGAGACACTCGTAGCCGCTGGACAGAAGTTAGATGCTCTTAACTTCTCGGCGTACAACAAGGTGTTTGGCATCGAAAAGTCGGTAAATGCAACAGAAACCCACGAAAACACAAGTCGAAACCAAAGCAAATCCTCTCACCCACCCCCACAGCAGCAAAAACGTCCACCAGGTCAGTTCAAAGACCAGTCCGCTAATCAGAATCGGAACAATCTCAATAGTCCGGGTCGGTCTGTCAACCCTCCGCCTAGTTCTAATACAGGTACGGCTCGAAATTTTCAAAAACCGTTACCGGTGTCAAACCCCAACCGGTCAAATGAGCCAAAGTCACCAACTCCCGGACCATCTGGTATTTCTTCTGGTCCTCAGCTAACTCTAGAACAGGTTGTAAGTAGACACAAGCCTCCACATCCCAATACGTGTTTCAATTGTGGAACACCCGGACATCATGTCGCTATGTGTCGCCAGCCACGTCGTTTATTCTGTGACAACTGTGGGCTGCATGGCTTCCCGACCAGTTTCTGTCCGTATTGTCTAAAAAACGGCCGGCGGGCGGACGAAAATCGCCGTTCACAGAACCCCCAGGCGTAATTACCTCAAGTTCACACGAAATCCCACCAGTCTTCTGGGAATCTACTTCCGAAGACTACTATAACCAACCGGAAGAAATCTGTTTCATAAATTACCCTTTTAACGACGATAACCGTCCGTACGTTTCCATAAAAGTTTATGGACTTCCGCTTAACGCTCTGCTGGATAGCGGGAGCAACTATACCGTCATCAGCGAAAGTATTTTCACGCACTTAAAACCGAAGAAACTTCACAGACCCCCTGGAAATATTTCACTTCGTTCAGCTAGCGGTGACAAGCTCACTATCCTTGGCCAAGTTCACCTTCCGATCCGTTTCAACGACAGGATGAAAATTGTTCCGACCCTGGTTATCCAAAATCTATCCCTCGACTGTATATGTGGCATGGATTTCTGGACAAAGTTCCAAATCCAGCCCACAATCTTACAGAGCGAGCGGTTACCCAACTCGGGGAACGTTGCAACTATCGATCCATCGATTCCAGAAACAATACTATCAGCACACGAACGTCTACAAATAGAAGAAATAAAGAAGCTGTTCCTTCCAGCAAAAGCAGGGCAGCTAACCATTACACCACTTACGCAGCACCGGATTGTCATAAGTGACGAGTGGAAGGACAAACCTCCCGTCCGACAATTCCCTTATGTGATGTCCCCGAAGACGCAGGAGTTGGTGGCAACAGAGCTGCAGCGGTTACTTGATGTGGGAATCATTGAACGTAGTAGTTCTGATTGGTCCTTGAACTGCGTCCCTGTGATCAAACCCGCCAAGGTGAGGCTCTGCTTAGACGCGCGCAAAATCAACGAGAGAACTTTGCGTGATGCTTACCCTTTGCCCCACCCTGGACGTATTTTGGGACAACTACCTAAGGCAAAATACCTCACTACGATAGATTTGTCCGAAGCCTTCCTACAGGTTGGACTCGAACCAAGCTCTCGTAAATATACGGCGTTCAGTGTGCAGGGCAAAGGGTTGTTCCAGTACACCAGAATGCCTTTCGGTTTAGTAAATAGCCCCGCCACCCTGGCTAGACTGATGGATACAGTACTAGGCCATGGTATACTGGAACCGAACGTTTTCGTGTATCTTGACGATATCGTCATAGTCACGGAAACGTTCGAGCATCACGCAAAACTTCTCGTTGAAGTTGCGCGCCGTCTGAGAGAAGCAAACCTCAGCATAAACTTGGAGAAATCTAAGTTCGGTGTGAACGAAATTCCCTTTCTAGGATATCTTTTGAGTACGAGCGGTCTCCGAGCGAACCCAGAGAAGATCAGACCGATCGTAGATTATGAAAGGCCCAATACCGTAACGAAACTCAGAAGATTCCTAGGAATGGCGAATTACTATCGTCGATTTATAGCGAACTTTAGTGGCGTGACATCCGCCCTAACCGATCTGCTACAAACCAGCTCGAAGGTCATTCGGTGGAATGATGCTGCCGAGCTAGCCTTTTGTGAAATAAAGGAATGCCTTATTTCTTCCCCAATCCTCGGCAGTCCGGACTTCACTCGGGAGTTCGTTATCCAAACAGATGCGAGTGATGTAGCAGTTGCCGGTGTGCTAACACAGCAACAGGAGGACGGAGAACGGGTGATCTCCTACTACTCGCACAAGCTGACGACGCCACAGAAGCACTATCACGCGGCAGAGAAAGAAGCTCTGGCAGCAATCCTGGCTATCGAGGCCTACCGAGGATATATAGAGGGGTATCACTTTACCCTTATTACCGATTCCTCTGCGCTCACCCATATTCTGAGCTCCAAATGGAAGGTGGGATCAAGATGTAGCAGATGGGCACTTGAGCTCCAGCAACACGATGTGACAGTGGTGCATCGAAAGGGAAAGGAAAACGTGGTGCCGGATGCTTTGTCACGGAGTATTGCTGCAGTCCAGGACACTTCTACTACATCTTGGTACACCTCCATGCTGAGAAAAGTGTCTGATAAACCTGACGATTTCGTAGACTTTAGAGTGGAAAATGGCAAACTGCTAAAGTTTGTAGCGACGCAGGGCGAACTCGGTGATTCACGCTTCGAATGGAAACTCATCCCTACGACAGAGGAAATCGTCAAGATTCTGGAAGAGAATCACAATTCTGTCTTCCACCCAGGTTATGACAAAACCCTTGCCCGTGTCCGGCAGAGGTACTACTGGCCTCGAATGGCTACTGAAGTCCGTCGGTATTGCCGGCAATGTGAGACCTGCAAGGAGGTTAAGGCACCGTCTGTCCCTGTGGCACCTGAAATGGGGAAAATGCGGTTAGCAACGCGTCCATGGCAAATCGTTTCGGTCGATTTCGTCGGTCCACTACCACGCAGTCGGCGCGGAAATCAACACCTACTTGTAGTGGCCGATTATTTTTCGAAGTGGGTCATGATCCAGCCTGTGAGGAGTATCGGGAGTTCAACCTTGGGTTCGATCCTAAAAGACCAATGGTTTCTCCGAAACTCCGTCCCGGAGATCATCATAACCGACAACGGAAGTTGTTTCCTGTCCAAGGAGTTCAAGGAGCTGCTGGATCGATTCAAAATCGTTCACTGGTTGAATTCTCGATACCACTCACAGGCTAATCCTGTGGAGAGGGTTAACAGGACCATAAACGCGGCGATTAGAACCTACGTGAAGGAGGATCAGAGGCTTTGGGACACTAAAGTGCCAGAAATCGAAATGGTCCTTAACACAAGCGTTCACTCTTCGACTGGGTTCACACCCTTTTTTGTTACGCACGGTCACGAGCTATCCGAGATAGGGACGGATCATCAGTTAGCCCGACACGACGAATCACTAACTCCGGAACAGCGAGAAGAGCGGAAGAAAAAGATGCTTGCGGATGTCTACGATGTCGTCGCCAAAAATCTGGCTAAAGCCCACCAAACGTCAAACGCGACCTATAATCTTCGGCATAGAAAATTTGCTAAAGCCTTCGTTCCTGGTCAGTTGATCTACAGGCGGAACATGAAGCTGTCGAGCGCCGCCGAGAACTACAACGCCAAGTATGGACGCCAGTTTCTGCCCTGTCGTGTCAAAGCCAAACACGGAACCTCCTCCTACGAGCTCGAAGATCTCACAGGCAAAAACATTGGGATCTGGCCGGCGGTACACTTAAAACCCGGCTGAACAAACACCAACACGAGTCGCTCATCCCAGTCCATCATCCGAATCGCACAACCTACAAAGAAAAACAAATTAAACAAGCCGAACACACATAGGTATTTTCACGTGAAAAAAAAAACAAGCCTTCCTTGATCGGAGCATCTAGGTACATTAAGAATTTAAGCTTTGACGTCTTCCCGCGAAACAGTCGCGAAAACGATGTGACAGATCAGAAACGTCAATCAGTCGACTTTCAGGGTTGTGATGCCGACGTTATGTTGGAACGCAGCCACTCTCAACCACTCGAATGATCCGCTATTTCTTTCAGTAGTTCTCAAATTTATTCTCTCGAATTAACGAGAGAGACACTTACGATGAAATACTGTAACGAGATGCTGATTCATATTTGATTACGTTCGCGTAGCTCATAAAGATGAGATACGTAGAGTTAAGTTAATCAATTATATTTAAAGGGTACCCGCAGTAGAGTAAGCTGAATAGGTAATAAGGAATGCATGTGGAACAGTGTAGTAGTGTGTGATTATTGAATGAATAATTATGTGAGAGTGTGTAGAATGCGTGAAGGAATGAGTGAATTACACTGTGATTGATTGAGGGGGTGTTATGTATGGGATGAATGAGTATGGAATGGTATGAAAAAGTTGATGAATTTAGTCCAAGTAAATCTTGTGACTGCCAGTAATGAAAATGAGAAGAGTCTAATCTCTTGATTCATGTTTAATCGCAATAGGTTAAGGTTAGGTTGAAGTAAATGACTGTTTCTAGTTTCTGATCATTGTCCACAATAAAATCGACAGTCGAAGATCCTTTAATCTGACGCACTTAGAACAGTTTCGTTCTTGAAGCTTTGGAATTAATCTAAAAAACTCGGTAATGAAAGGAATTCACCTGATTTTGACTCTCTTTGCCTGTACGAGACCAAGGTTGGACAGACTCACTTCGTCTATGTTATTCCGTGGAAAAGAGCTCTGGTAATCATTACTATGAAAAATCATTGCACGGAATGTTCTGAGGAAGCAGTAGCCGCAGCTGAGGTCGACAGGTTTATATATAAAAAAAAACCTTTTCAGGTTTTTTTCCTCCGACTCCGGGAGGATTGTAACCCGTCACTTGAGGGTTACAATTAGATCTCTTGTTTCTTGGGCCAATTTAGTTCAGACCACCAAAGAAAAATTGTAAATATATGTACGTGTGTTTGTTTACTAATTTATTATTACATGTCTATATATGAAATAAATGTCTTTGGTCCGTATTTATATGTTTGATTGATGTTTATTTAGTATATAGTAGTTTTAGGGTGTAAATGAACAATTATAGTAAATAAAAGATGATATTTGTGTCCAAACTTGTATATATAGATGTAATTGTTTGTTTACCTCCTGGTTGGTGCTGTTGAAGAAATATTATTTACATTATTTAATCAAATATTTATTTACACTATTCATTCAAATATTTATTTACATTATTTATTAAAATATTTATTTACATTATTTATTCAGATATTCATTTACATTATTTATTCAGATATTCATTTACATTATTTATTCAGATATTTATTTACATTAAATTATTTATTGAAACACTATTTATCAAACTAAATTCTGCTAAAATGAAGAAGATAAAAGAAAACAAGCATTTAGGGTCTAACATATGTACAGATTTTGCATGCAATCTAATCTCTTGAAATGATTTGAATTCAAATTTGATTAAAAAGTACAACACCAACCAAAACCCCTCCAAGTGTACTAAAAATATCGCATCGAGAAACGCACCTAAATGTACCGGAACAAAGCTGATGGCGATGGGCATTACTGGATCAACGGGAAGATTAAATAAAAGGGGAGGAAAGAATAGGGCGGCTCTCTTAGTTTGATCAGGTCCAGAGGAGTGAAGACAATTATTGTAACACCCGAATACGCTCGTCTATTGCGATTCGTAGTTCCGCGAGTTTGTAAAAAGTTACAGTCTAAAACTTACAAACTAAATTAAAATCGAGTGAATTAAAACTAAACAGCTATAACACCACAACAAATTAAAATTCACTAAAAGTTTAAATGTGGTACGGACCTAAGCTCGGCTGCACTACGGACGATCAGAGAAGAAAGACACCAAAACTGATCAAGTGATCAAAAAAAAGCCAACATCTGATCGAGCTAAGCCGGCTTGGTCATTATCGTACTCAGTCAAATCATCCGAGCGAGCGTAGTGCAACAATATGAATAGTGTCGATGGATAATGGTCCGAGCTGACGGTTGGAAAAGTGCGTAGTGTGGACTGAATGTAGCACATGGTGTTGTGAAAAGACTGTTACCGTCAGCTCACGGTGTCTTCTCGCTCGGATTGGACCAAACAAGTGAAAGTGCGCGTGCGAAAGGTACCACTCCCTGGACCAGCGGAACGTTTGCCAACCGTTACACATTGGCTAAACGTCGTGTTACCCGTGGTTCCCTAGCTAAAAGTGGGAACGAAGCTAAAGTGCCTCCAAGGCACGGTATGTTGAAGCCGTGCCCTACCGTCCAGAAGACAATGCCCCTCGCTGCTGTCGCCATCGAGAATCGCCCTTGCTGCTGTGATGCTGCATGTCGACCACCGTTCATCGATCGGCCGCAACGTTAATGTGTATACAGTTGAACCGCAAGTATACTGCAAGCATGAGATGCACTCTAATAAATTTGGTTTCAAAGTGTATCGAAGAAGAATGAGCTGTTTTTTTTTAAATAAATGTATTCATTGTTTTCTGTCTGAGCTAAATTGAATAGTTTTAAGAATATGAATATTACATTCCTTTGTTTTGTTTATTTCGCTTGTTTTCTTGTTATGTAAAAAAATTGTGTAAATTCAGCCCATAAACCACGAGGGAAGCAAGTCCACCGAAATTAACCAGTCTCTTCCAGGAACACGACAAAACAACGACCCTGTTAAGACTATCGCGAAAGAGGCTGTTGTTGAGCCCACCCCAAGTGGACACCGTGGCAAGACCAGTGTCCAGGGGCGTAGCCAGGGGTCCATCTGACCCTTGCGGAAAAGGATAGTTTAAAACCAGTATCAAGTTCATTTTAACGTAGGACTACGTTTCTCTTTTCTATACCGGGTGTCATTTCGAAAATTTTGAAAAATGAGAGCGTTACGCAAAAGTGAAAGGTTTTTGAACGCTAGTAACTCTCGTTTGACTGAACAGAATGACTTCATTTACACACTATTTGATCAGGAAAACTTACAAATATTTTGCATTAAAATTTCATATTAGTAATACTAGTAAAAGTTGTTTCAATTTATCACTTAAAGATGACCTACTTTTGCTCCCATACAAATCTACACATGAACTGGTTAAAAATATAGTTTTCCCTCTCCGGGTCTTCAAAAGCGGGTAATAAATTGTCTTCTTTTTATTTCATTTAGTTTTATTCCATGTTAAATACAGCACTAGCCACACCCCTCAGCTGTAAAATTATTTTCCTTTGTTGCCGGTGCCTGATTTTATAACTGAAACCTGTCCCCTCTTTTGAATTTTGCTTCGTACTGCATTTTTGTGCCTCTCTTCTTTGCAAGCAATGCTATCAACACTAGTACACCTAGTACACTGTACCTTTACAGTGGAACGAATATAGGAAAGCACTTACTTTGTATAATGAAGAGATAAGAAGATCTAAACGTAAAAACTGGAGGCACACATGTGAAAGCATTGAAAGTACTCCAGTAGTTGCTAGATTACAAAAGGTTTTATCGAATGAACACTCTAATGGTCTAGGTACTCTCAAAAAGGATAACGGAACCTTTACGGCTGATGCATCAGAAACTTTAAATTTGATGATGCAAGTACACTTTCCAGGATCTCTACCAGTTTTGAGTGAAGAAACGACTTCATTGAGTTCACATACTGGGTTAGAAAGTACTAGCTCAGCAGTTTCCAAGGAATTCAATGATATTGCAATAATAACTGGGCAACCGACCAGGGAAGACACGCAAGATCTAGCAAGTCGTATTTTTACTCAACCTAGAGCTGAATGGGCATTACATTCTTTTGAACCATTTAAATCACCAGGCAATGATGGAATTCGTCCTGTGATGATTCAACAAAGTAAAGGAATACTAATTCCCTGTTTAACTGAAATGTTTAAAGCCAGTTTGCTGCTAAAATTCGCGTTGTATTTATTCCTAAAGCTAACAACAAAGATAAAAAGAGTCCAAAATCTTTTAGACCTATTAGCCTTTCGTCATTTATGTTGAAATTGATGGGGAAACTGATTGGTGACTATATTAAATCAAAATACTTAGATTCGATTCCACTAAATAAATACCAGTTTGCATACCAACAAAGAAAATCAACAACAGCAGCACTTCATACACTCGTAAAAAAATTGAAAAGACATTTGAAAGCAAAGAGATGTTATTAGCAGCATTTCTTGATATTGAAGCAGCATTTGATAATGCATCCCATAACTCCATGAGAAATGTTATGATAAAGCGTAATTTCGATCAAACTATTGTGGATTGGATTTTTGAAATGTTGCAAAAAAGAGAAATAATATGCAGTCATGGAAGGTCAACGGTCACGGTAAGGACTGTGAAGGGTTGCCCACAAGGAGGGGTTCTCTCACCTCTGTTGTGGTCACTGGCAGTTGATGAATTACTATCACATCTCGAAACGCAAGGATTTGAATTAAATGGTTTTGCCGATGACATAGTAATTATAGTTCGTGGGAAATATGAACATGTTATCAGAGATAGATTACAATATGCTCTCAATTTAACTATAGCGTGGTGTAAAGATGAGGGGTTGTCCATAAACCCTCACAAGACTACTATTATTCCATTTACACATAGAAGGAAATATACTATCCCAGATCTGCACTTGGAAGGAACTCAAATAGTCCTCTCTCAAAAGGTCAAATATCTGGGGGTAATTCTTGATAGCAAACTTAATTGGAACTTACATTTAGATCAAATTATAAGCAAGGCTACAACTGCCTTACGGCTAAGTAAGAAAGCATTTAGGAAAAATGGGGACTGAAACCTAAAATGATTCATTGGATCTATACGGCTATAATAAGACCCAGAATAACATATGCATCATTAGTTTGGTGGCCAAAAACTAAAGTTAAGCATGCTCAGAAAAAGTTGGAAAAGCTGCAAAGACTAGCTACAATCTCTATCTCAGGAGCAATTCGTAGTACGCCTTCTAAAGCACTTGATACAGTTTTATATCTTCTTCCCTTACCTCTATTTGTGCAATTGGAAGCTGAGAAAAACGCACTACGGTTAAAAAGAACAAAACAGTTTTTTGTCGGAGACCTTAGTGGTCATCTCAGTATTCTTAAGGAATTTAAAATTAATCCATTATTAACTCATGGAGATTGGATGAATATGCAATATAATGTTGAACGACTATTTAATGTGACCGAGCCAAACCGCATTGAATGGGAATACGGGGACCTAATATTGAACCAGGTTCGGTGATTTTTTACACTGATGGTTTCAAATCAAACAACAGGGTTGGGGCAGGGGTAACGGGCCCTGGAGTCAGTATATCAATATCTATGGGTAAATGGCCAACTGTCTTTCAAGCAGAAATACAGGCAATTATTGAATGTGCTACGATTTGCTTACAGCGTAATTATAGACGTGCAAATATATGTATTTTTTTTGACAGTCAAGCTGCCTTAGCCGGCGTCGGTGGTGTAGTGGTAAGCGTGACTGCTACTTGGCACTCCAGTAGGGTCTGGGTTCAATCCCAGTCGACGTCGGTGGTTTTTCTGAGGCGAAAAAATCTGGTCACGTCTTCCTTCGGAAGGGGTAAAGCCGTTGGTCCCGGTTCATATTCATGAGTCGTTAGGTAGGGTCCAGGTGGTGGAGTCGTCTTCCTGGCGTCGGTGATTGTCACCATGTGAGGAAATAGGCCGACGTAAAATAAAGATTAACAAAAAAAAAAAGCTGCCTTAAAAGCAGTAAAGTCAGTTACCTGTACTTCAAAATTGGTATGGGAATGTATCCAATTGCTACAGCGCCCAGTTGGCATAATCAAAGCTGTAATCGGACTTATTTCAAATCCGCTGGTATTTGTACATGAACTGATGTTTTTCTACACTGATAGGCAAAATAAAGTGCCCACCTCTTCGTTTTTTCAATTTCTCTCATTTGCTTGGTTCAAATTAGAGTAAACAGTGTAGTTTTTTTTTTTTTTTTTTTTTTTTTTTTTTTTTTTTTTTTTTAACAAAAAAAAAAAAAAAAAAAAGGTTTTACTTAAAGAAAAAAAATCAATTTGTGTTGAAAAAAAAAACAGTGACAAAATAAAGTGAGAGAAATTGAAAAAAAAAAACGAAGAGGTGGGCACTTTATTTTGCCTATCAGTGTAGAAAAACATCAGTTCATGTACAAATACCAGCGGAAAAACGCCAATAAATCGATTGCCACTAATTTCATCCTGTGCAGAGCATTGAAAATGGCTCATTTTGCCCCATTTCACCCTAATTCGGTGTGTTCGTTCAGTTTTTATTCCGATAACTACAATTGCCGCTGTAGTTTTCGCTTGAAAAGCGACATATCTTATGTGAAAAACTCTCAGGAATCGAATGGTGCCAATTTCATGCTGTGCAGAGGTCGAAAAATAGTTTATTTCGCCCCATTTTACCCTAAACATGTGTTTTTCATCAGTTTTTATTACGATAACTACAATTGCCGCTATATTTTTTGCTTGAAAAGGAACACATCTTATGTGAAAAACTCTCAGGAATCGAATGGTGCCAGTTTCATGCTGTGCCGGGGTCGAAAAATGGTCTATTTCATCTCATTTTACCCTAAAAGTGTGTTTTTTTTTCTGTTTTTACTCCGATAACTACAATTGCCGCTATATTTTTTGCTTGAAAAGGAACATATCTTGAAAAACTCTCAGGAATCGAATGGTGCCAGTTTCATGCTGTGCCGGGGTCGAGAAATGGTCTATTTCGCCCCATTTCACCCTAAACATGTGTTTTCATCAGTTTTTACTCCGATAACTACAATTGCCGCTATATTTTTTGCTTGAAAAGGAACATATCTTATGTGAAAAACTCTCAGGAATCGAATGGTGTCGGTTTCATGCTGTGCCGGAGTCGAGAAATGGTCTATTTCACCCCATTTCAGTAAAAACTGAACGAACACACAGAATTAGGGTGAAATGGGGCAAAATGAGCCACTTACAATGCTCTGCACAGGATGAAATCAGTGGCAATCGATTTATTGGCGTTTTTTCCTATAGAAAAACATCAGTTCATGTACAAATACCAGCGGATTTGAAATAAGTCCGATTACAGCTTCGATTATGCCCACTGTGCAGCGGGTGGCTAAAAATAGTACAGTGAATCTATTTTGGGTACCCGGGCACTGTGGAGTTGAAGGTAATGAAAAAGCAGATTTATTAGCAAGATGTGGTTCATCGAAACCATTCCTAGGGCCTGAACCATTTTGTGGGGTCTCAGAGTGTACTCTCAAAATGGAATTAAAGAACTGAAAAAAAAACAATGATAGAGGACGTCTGGAAAAATAATACAACCGCTCGACAATCTAAAAGATTTATAACACCCAATAAAAAAATAACTCAAAGACTTTTAAGTTTAACCAAAATAGATTTATGTACTTACAACGGCCTAATAACGGGCCACTGCCCAAGTAAATATTATTTAAAATAGCTAGGAAAAATAGAATATGACACATGTCGCTTCTGCAACCTAGATAGTGAAAACTCAGAACACTTATTATGCCACTGTGAAGCACTGTTTCATAAAAGGAGAATTTTTTTTTGATAATGGTTTAATACAACCCTCAGATGTATGGTTGAACTCTCCCAGTAAGGCTATAAACTTTATTCGTTCTATAATACCTTACTGGGACAATGCCTATAGTCAGCAAGTGGAAATCACTCAATCCAATAGTGATATGACACCCTGAGATGTGGCGTAAATAAAATAAAATAGGGGCTCACCACAATAGATCAAAAAACTGGTCGCAGTGGAAAATGTACCCAGCCGGAAAAAAATCTTATCAAAAAGGGGGGGGGATTTGTTTTTAAAGGAATATAAAAAAAAAAAAAAAAGATCTGTTCTGATAGTCAAGCAGCGGTAAATTTTTATAAAAAAAAAAATAAAAGTCAAAAATTTTGTGGGGGGGTGAAAAATTTGTGGGGTACCGGGGTGGGCCATAGTTGTTTTGTGGGGTGGTGGGTGTTTTTTGTCTGTTCTTGTTGTGGTGTTATAATGGTGGGGTGGGGAAGAAAAAAAAGGAAAAGAAAAAGAAAAAAAGCCATACCCCGCGCAAAAAAAATATATATACCAAAACTCGTATTATAAATATATTTTTATATCGTGACGGTGAGCCTACACAGGTTAAAAAAAACTCCAAATCTATATATATAAAAATGGATTTCTGTATGTCTGTCTGTCTGTCTGTCTGTCTGACCCTAATAGGCTCGGAGACTACTGACCCGATCGGCGTGAAAATTTGTATACAGGGGTTTTTGGGGCCGGAGAAGGTTCTTAAGATAGTAAGAGACCCCTCCTTCCTCTGAAAGGGGGGGCTCCCATACAAATGAAACACATATTTCTTCATAACTCGAGAACTGACCAAGCAAAGGAATCCAAATTTAGCATGCGGATGTTTTTGGAGGCAAGAAATGTTTCTTGCTTGAGTTTGAGACCCCTCCCCTGTTTAGAAAGGGAGGCTCCCACACAAATGAAACAGAAGTTTCTGCATATCTCAAGAACTAATCAAGTAATGGAACCAAATTTGGCATGTGGGGTTTTCTGGTAGCATAAATTTTTTCTATGGTGGTCTGAGACCCCTCCCTCTCCTAGAAGGGGTGCTGTCATACAAATGAAACTGAAATTTCTTCATAACTCTAGATCTAATAAAGCAAATGGAACCAAATTTGGCTTGCGGGGATTTTAAAGGCAATAAATGTTTCTACGGTGGTTCGAGACCTCTCCTCTCTTTCTCTGGTGAGGAGGGCGGGTTTCCCATACAAATGAAACACAAGTTTCTGCATAACTCGAGAACTAATCAAGTAAATGGAACCAAATTTGGCAGGTAGAGGTTTTTGAAGGCAAGAAATGTTTCTAGGTAACTCAAGACCCCTCCGCCCTCTGTAAGAGGGGGGCTCTCATACTAATGAAACACAAATTTGTGCATAACTCGAGAACTAATCAAGCATATGGAACCAAATTTGGCATGTGGAGGTTTTTGGAGGAGAGAAATGTTTCTATGAAGTTTGACTCGAGCCCTCGCCTTCTCTGAAAGGAGGGCTCATATACAAATGCAACACAAATTTCTGAATAACTCGAGAACTTATCAAGTTAATGGAACCCAATTTGGCATGTGGAGGTTTTCGAAGGCAAAAAATGATTCTATTGTGGTTTGAGACTCCTCCGCTCACTGAAAGAGGGGTCTCTCATACAAATGAAACACGAATTTCTGCATAACTCGATAAAAATTAAAGCAAATGGAACCAAATTTGGCATGTGGAGGTTTTTGAGAGAAATAAATGTTTCTAATGTGGTTTGAGACCCCTCCGCCTTCTGGAAGGGAGGGGGGACTCCCATAAAAATGAAACATAATTTTTAAGCATAATTCGAGAGCCAATGAAGCAAATGAAACTAAATTTGGCATGTTGTGGTTTTTGGAGGCAAGAAATGTTTCTATGGCAGTTCAATACCCCTCCCCATTTAGAAGGGGGGGGGGTGTCTCCCATACAAATAAAAAGCAAATTTTTGCATAACTCGAGAACTAATCAAGAAAATGAAACCACTTTTAGCATATGGGGATTTTGGAGGCTAGATTTCTATGTACATAAAAATGAATTTCTGTCTGTCTGTCTGTCAGACCCTTATAGACTCGGAAAGTTCTGAACCGACCAACGTGAAAATTTATATGAAGGGGTTTTTGGGGCTGGGAAAGGTTCTTATGATTGTTTGAGACTCCTTCTTCAGGAAGGGGCGCTCTCATAAAAATGAGACACAAATTTCATCATAACCCGAGAACTAATCAAGCAAATTGAATCAAATTTGACATGTGGGGGGTTTTGAAGGCAATGATTGTATGGTGGTTTGAGAAACCACCCCCCTCTGGAAGGGAGGGCTCCCATACAAATGAAACACAAATTTCTACCAAAAATGAGAATTATCCAGGTTACTTAAACACAAATCGTGTATTTCTCGGGTAAGAAGCATGTTGTTTTGATAGAAGTTTAAACCCTTGCTTATTCAAGAAAAAAAAACACTCATTTCGAAAAAAAAAACCATAAACGTGCCAGTTATATTAAATTTTCCTTCATTTAGTTGCAAGCGTAGCAGGCACGCACCGGGTTCAGCTAGTATCACCTAAAGCTCATTGGTAAGCTAAATGAAGATAAATGTGTGACTGCGTTGCACTATTTCATAAAAGATGCAGATTTCTTGACAAAGGTCTTATGGAGCCTTGGGAAATTTGAGTTGTTAGCCCCAAAAGGGTAATAAATTTCATAAGGAATAAATTACCTAGTTGGGATCATTGCCTATAATAGTAGTGGTAGTTACTCAGAATAGTGACTCACCATTGCAATTTGGCATACATAAAAAGAGGACTCACCACAATAGAACAATTATTGGTCGCGGTGGTATCATGTCCCCAACACAGGAAAAGTTTTTTTTTTTGATAATCAATTGATACGCTGGAAAATTTCCAACCGATTGATGTAAACATCTTAAAAATCTATCTTGCATTAATTAAGCTTATGAGCATTTAATTTGTAACGATATTTCGTGACGGTCGCTATTTTCAGATTTTCATTGTCACCCTACCCTGGCAGTGTGCACCAATCAGAGAGTGGCGCAAATATGATGTCATTTTCGACCAATAGTTTTGTGCGTTGAGACAAAAATTTGTTTTAAGTCCTTTTCAATTAGTTTAAACAAATGTAATGAATTGAGTTAGCAACAGGGAATCAGCGTAGATCTTCTAACTCTCGAATAAAATACGTATCGTAAAATTTCTGTGGGCCAGAAAGGAGATATTATCGTTCAAAATCTCCAATCGAGCGTAACGCGGATTTCAGAAATTATAGAACGGCGCACCTATACAGGAATAGAAAAGAGAGACGTAATCTTACGTCAAAAAACATCAATCCTTCTAGAATCCCGAATTAAATAATTCACAAATGATCACACGTTTTCAAACTTTTAATCACCCGTGTATTGGATTGCCTTAGAAAAATAAAGAAGAAGCAAGAAAAAAAAAAAATTGACACTCAAGAAGACCAATCATCGTCCGTTGAACGCTGCTAGCTGTCGCGACACCATGCGTCACAATTGGCACTTTATTGCGCTGCGCATCCTTGTTCTTTGCGTTATGCCCGTTTTCAAATCACTCGGGAGTTGATTTTTGCTCTCTCCAACTTACTGGGGATATTCCACAATGGCCAAAGCCGTTGCAACACGCCCCAACAAGCACCCCGGCAGCAATTTATGATATTATTGTAAAAGGAAAAATCATAACTCATTCCGATGTTATTATTATTGCCTTGCCTTGATGGCGGGCGCGCGTCTGGCCATTAAGTCTCGACTGGAATAATGAGCCGCAAGGATTTGATTTCTTTCCATTTTGCATCCGATTTGCTTTCACATTTGCAACAGCGCTGGGCCATAAAAAAAAACGGCGATTAAATCGAATTTTAATCGAGTCCAATTTTTAAGTAAATGGCTCTCGTTGGTCGTTTGCATTTCGCTGGGTGGTGCTTTAATTACAGAAAAAATGAACCACTTTGGTTTCCGATTAATATCGAATTTTATGTTCGCCGTTTGAGGTGAAGGGCAAGTGATAATCTTCTGGCTTGACTAAAGATGAGCGCTGGATTTTTATTTAATTCACAATAATGACATTATGTAGGCTAGTCTCTATTTTCAGTCGTCGTGGATGGATGAACAGTTTGAACTCAAGCTATACCACTGCTGGCCGGTAATGAGAAGTCTCATTAATGTAGCTCGATGAAGTTGATTACGACGAAGAAAAAATGCTGGTGAAAATAAAAATCAAGGAAAACTGACAATGCCAAGGATTACCAAGAATGTTTCCAACCCGGGAAGAACCACTACCAGTTAAATAGATACGATGCTTTTTTTTTAAATATAAATCTATTCTACGAAATACATCTATCGAATGATGGAAATGCATCCCAGCTTATGCATAATAATGACTTGATTAACCTTCATGGGATGAAAAAAAAAACGCCTTGCGCCTCGGAGGATGACATCAGACACAACCTACACGTTGTCTTCATTGCAAAGCATGAGACGAACGGCTGAAAGGATTTTTTTCAAATTAGTTCGCAAGCAACAAATCATTGCATTTCGTATGATTATTTAATCATGGCAGCGGAAAAATGTGTCACGAATCGGTTATTCATTTCACGGTTTGCATAAAAGTATGCACGGATCGCAGCGAACAACGTGTCGGAATGGAAATTATGCCCGAGAAATAATTAAGAAAATGTAGTTTATGAGTGGCTTCTGCAGAAACCGCACCGCACGCATCGCATCGTAAATATCCTCATTCAGGAAGTCGAACTCGGCACACGTAACCCCTTCAACAATCTAGATTATCCTCAGCCTGTTGGCTACACCGAGCAGAGGGTAATAAAAGATCTTATCCTCAGTTGCTTCCCTCCTACTTCGGGGCTCAACTTTTCCGCCACACATATGTGCTCGTCTTCGCTGCCCACCCCACTCCGGTGTCACGTTTAAGCGATTTTCGATTGAGAGAACGGGGACGGCTCGGATGGGATGTGGGTTTGCCAGCTCGTCAAAGTGAAGGGCAAAGAAAGCTTGGGGGAGTCTCATTTCCTACTAACGAACCCGCAAGGCCTCAATGCCGAGACATCATCATTATCGTCGTCGCCACCGCCAGAAGGAGGCGTAGCAGCAAGGAACATTCGTTATCGGGAGGAAATTCTTTAAATTTTTGCCACCAACGCCACTTATTTACGATGTCGTGCCCCATTTCGGGCTGGGCTGTGGATCGAAGGATGCGTGTGCAAAAGATGCGTGCGTGTTCAAGCCGGTGGTAGACGAGGAGGGTGTTGCTTTCTTGGTTTTGAAAAAAAAAATGGGGCTGCAAAAATGGGATATGGAGTTAATAGAAAGCACTTGACTTTGAGCTCAATTTCCTTCGGTTTTTTTGGTTTGAGAGTTTTGGTAGGAAGGCAAGTCAAATAAATGGACTTCGATTAGGTAGTACCACAAGTTGCATTAGTTAGTGTCGTATACTTTTAGTAACTCTTGGTTTACCATTTATCGTGTGTCCCATGCATGATATGATAAACGACCACCCACGGTTGCTGTTCCGATATTGGCAGAGCAATAATTACAGTATTTTGGTGGCCACTCATTTTCCTTTTATAAATTCCAGGTTTTTCCTATATAAGGTCGTTGAAAACTGTTATTTTCTATAACACCTTTGAGTTCGAAAAGGGGTTACAGTCCAAGATATGCGAGGTGTCGTATTGTTCGTGATCAATTCGTTTGACATGCCACCAGCACCGATGTGGGCCCAGGATGTATAGTCGAATTTGTCCACCAGAATCATCTATAGTCACACAATTGTGAGAGAACTTGTTCTGCGTGTGACCCTGGTGTGTCCGGAACTGAAAGACTTACTGGAGTGAATGCTGAAAGTTGTGCGACAGAGGAGCTGCGATTTCAGCCTAATGGCACTACTCAAGGAAGATTGGTTTAGAGAACACCTCAACTGATTTAATCACCGCTGTGGATACGATGCGGGACGCGGGAATTCGGGTGAGTTCTTTGCTTTTTACTCGTTTTTACTTTCAATTATATTATTATGAAGAGATTATGGGGCCAATTATGGAAGTCGAGTCGACCGTCGCTTTGCTCGACAGCTCTATTTTGCTATTACGGTCTGTATCCACATTAATCCGGACACCTTCAAATCATTGTAACTTTTGAAATATTGCACGTAGGAATGAAAAATTTCACTGTGATATAGCTGAGAGTCTATGATGAAAAAGACTATGATTGATGTTTACATTTCATGTTTAGTATTCAAGATGACGACGAAAGAAAAACAGGTGCGCGAGCGGATTTTGTACGGCAAATCCTGACTTGTCAATACGGGACCTTGCAAAAACATTTGATTTGCCTAAATCCACTGATCACGATGTGCTCAAATCATTTTCGGAACGTTTGACGGAGGAGAGGAAACCGAGAAGTGACAAAAACGTTGGACGCGCTGATCCTGTCATGGACCGAAAGGTGAAAAGGATATTAACGAAAAACCCAAATCTCTCCATTCGAACGGTGGCTCGAAAAATAGGGATGTCGCCTGGTTTTGCCCAAAAATCAAAACACAATTGGGACTTAAGTCGTATACAGTAAAAACAGTTCCAAATCGCAAATACAAACAGAACTTGGCAGCAAAATCACGGGCTCGACGTTTGTACTGCGAACATTTGACGAAGTTTTCATGCGTTGTTATGGACGATGAAACATATGTCCTGGAGGATTTCAAGCAGCTTCCAGGGCTGGTTTTTATTCTGCTATGGCCAGAAATGCTACAGCTGAGCGTGTGGCAAAAAGAGTAAATCTTTCGTCACTACAGGCACAATCAACAAGGAGATCTATCAGAAAGAGTGTCTGCAGAAGCGATTGCTACCCTTCATCAAAAGTCACAAAGAAAAACCTTTGTTCTGGCCCGATTTGGCATCATGCCACTATGCTAAAACTGTGATGGAGTGGTACCAAGCAAATCAAGTGAACATTGTACCAAAAACCTCAAACCCGTCAAATTGCCCAGAGCTACGACCAATCGAGAGATATTGGGCTCTGATGAAGCGGAAGCTTTCTGGAAGGAAGCAAGGAATCAAAGACATCAAACACTTCTAGCAAATTTGGACAAAGACGGCTTCTACGATTTCTGAAGAGTCTGTACAAACCCTAATGGACGGAGTTAAGCGCAAAGTTCGAAAATTTTATGCAAATACCGAGTAACTATGTTTTGTCTTCACGAATTGTTAAAACACATCCCATGAATCTGAAATAAACAACTACGACGGAAATATAATGCGAAATTTATGTTTTATTCATGTTTTGAGGTGTCCGGGTTATTGCGGATACAGACCTTACAGTTGTCGTTCATTTGTATTACTGTCCCTTTTTTTCTCACGAAAAAATTACCCTATTTTCGTAAAGAGTGGAACAACTCAATTTATGAGTTGTTCCACTTTTTACGATATTTGAGTAGCTTTTACGTGAGAAAAAAAGGACAGTGATACAAATGAAAAAGAGGCTGTTATGAGCGTGCAGTGACTGATCTGTCACATTTTGTCGAGTAAGAGTTTGTTTTGATACGCGTTTTTCATCGGTTAGTAGTTATTGGCTGAGGAAGGTAAGAAATACACTAACTAGTTTTTTTTACAGGTGTATGAACAGAAAAACAATTTACTGTTAGCAAAAAATATCTAATCCTATTAAAAACAAAGCAAACTACCGTCAGTTTGACTGGCTCGTCGAACTGATTAAAATTAAGGTGGACGTCGCCAGAGGCTTTTATGGTGTGGAGAAAGCAAAGTTAATATTAAGCAGAAGTGGTAGGAAACTGACCAAGAGTTCGATTCATAAGGACCACCAATGCGCCTTGGGTCGGAATAACTAAGAGTAAATTTTATTTTCTCGTTTGAATACTATTACTTTTGTTATCCTAACATTGGCTCTTAAGCTCAATGGGTGGCCGATCGGAGACTCAGAATAAAAATAAAAGTGATAAGCTTGAAATTAATTATAGAACTCTGATTTTTTTCTAAAGTACTTCTAAATGCATCATTTTAGTACATTTGCCCTAGGGATTTGAAAATTTACCCTCGAGTTAAGTGGTTTAAAATTAGTCCTCGATTCCTAGATGTATAGAAATAAACTGCCCAAAATTTAGGGCACATCCTAGAAAGTTCATAAGCAGACATCCCAAATACGTTCCAGAAGTTCATCGATAAAATAAATTTCTCCAATGGTCAAGCAGAAACTTCTCAGAAGTATAGGGAACACTTCTTAGTAGTTCAATCAGGAATATTCCAAAAAATTCAAAACCAAACATCTCCGAAGTTCAAGTTCATACTTCAAACTTCCTGAAAATCGGAGAGGACTTCAGAGTTGTGGAAGAAGGGGGGGACTTCCCATGCAGTTCACGAGAGAAAAAACTTCCTCGAAAATCAGGAGAGGACTTCTCAGAGGTTCTGGAAGAAACTTCCCAAAAGTTCATTTGGAACTTCCCAGAAGTGCTAGAGAGCTTTCAGAATTTCAGAATCAGGATTTCTCTAAGCTCAGGAAGAAACCTCCAATGATCAAAAAGAAACTTTCCAGATGAAGAAGAAGGGTTTACTTCCTAAAACTTTGAACAAGTTCTCAGCAGTTCAGGAACAACCTTTTCCGAGGTTAGGGAGAAAACATCCCAAAGTTCAGACGAGGACTTCTGAGAAGTTCAGGAAGAAAATTCTAAAAAAAATAACAGTATTTTTATAAATTACTCCAGAATTTCTCAAAGTTTCAATACAATCATCCTAAGCGTTCAAATGGGACTTATCAGAAGTTTCGAAAGAATAAGCTCAGGAAAAACAATCCCCGAATTTCAAGAAAAAACTAACCATAGAAGATAGAAACTTCTCAGAAATTCAGGAACAAACTTCCCCGAAGTTCATAAGTAAACTTCCTTTAAGTCCAGAAGAGGACTTCTTCGAAGTTCTTGAAGCAACTTCCAACAAATTTATGAAGTTTTTCTAAAAGATATGGAGAGAACTTTCACATAGTTTAGTACACATTTTCCTCACAGATCAGGGTGGGATTTAGAAAGTAACTAAGCTCACAGAAAAACTTATCAAATGTTTCTGGAAGGTTGGGTTGGGTTGTTAGGAATGAATTTCCGAGAAAATCAGGAGTGACTGCCAAGAAGCTGATGAGGAAACTTTCCAAAATTTTAGCAAAGAGGTTTGCAGAAGATCAGGAGAGAGCTTCCCTGAAATTCAAGACGAACCGATGAAGCAGTCTATACAAAAATCATTCATATGACCATAATGATATTCATTGCTCATGACACCATATTAAAATATGGTAAACACCATCTTCATAACCGTTCGCATCGTACTATGAGCTAGGACACAAACACAAATTACAATTCCTTGGTTTCCATCTCACCTCGTTTGAGAGATTTGATCGGTACGAAAACTTCCCTGAAGTTTATCAGAGAAGTATAAAAAAAATTCAAGAAGTTTATCAATATATCAAAGAAGGTTTCGAGAATTCTTCAAATGAATCCTCAAAAATTTAAAAAAAACAATCCTCTATTCAGAAAAATTTCTCTTTTAGGGTTTTAGAAGCTTAGGAAAAAGTTTGAATGCTTTACCAGAAGGTCAGAGAACTTCGAGATAAAATCGTTGAAGTGAGGTCGATCACTGCATATCTATACAGCAACCTTAGAATGTTAAATGCTTAAAGAAATATTGCTGGTAATAAATTAGTTGGTGATAACTAGATAATAACTCGTCTTCTGAATCATCTTTGAAATAAATACCGACACTTGTCCGCATATTAAATAATAACTTCCTCGGAAAATACTTCAAATAGCAACTTTGAAACAGCATTGCAAAAACATACGTGTAATTCACAAAACAAGAGTGAAAAACATTAATACTTTTTTTCGACTGTCAAAAATGACACCTAAATTGATGAAAGTCCTGAACTATGCATGCTGTAATATTTCAATGACATTTTGAAAAATTTCAACACTACAGTTAGCAGTCGAGTTCGGTTGCCGACGCGATCAGATTCAGTCGGCTTCTGTCAGTCGGCTTCTGTAATGCGCACTCTTGAATCCAGGATAATTTGGAGAGCATTGAATATCTTATCGTAACCATTCTTAGACGAAAATGTCATCATATAGCTATAATCGGCTGTATTATATACGTCTGGAACATGCGTATCAAATCACATTGAGGCAATAGACCATTAAGAACCTAACTGCAGGGTATTTTGGATTACTTAGAAGACTTCAGGATTTCAAAAAGATAACGCTTGATCATCAATTTAGACAAAGACTAATACAATCCATGTCAAATAAAGCAGAATAATCCAGAAAATATTTTTGACCGCCTCCTTGTATGAAAAAATCCATAGTGCGTAGGTAGAACCCGAGCTCGAAAGCTGTATGACAACCTGCTAACCAAGTCCGGTGGATATATAGTTATGAATGAAGAAAGCTATGTAGAGGCCGACTTCGAACAACTTCAAGGACCAAAATTGTACAAAGCGAAGGCTCTAGTAGGTGTTTCTGTCAGATTCAAATTGGTTTTTGCGGATAAATTCACACACATGTATGATCTGGAAGTGCATTTTTCAGCTGCGGCCAGAAGACGAAGCTTATCGTCACTGAGAAAATGTTGAACTCGGAGGTTCACAAAACCAAATGAAGTGAATTCTGAACTTTATCCAGTCTCATGATACTTACCTTACCAATCAGACTAAGGCCGGTGTGGCCTCTGCTGTACACAGAAGTTGTTTCCATTGTAATCGGTCCATGGCTGTGCCTCGCCAGCCTCGCTGTCTGCGGAGGGTCCGCAGGTCGCCTTCTACTTGATCGATCCACCTTGCTCGTTGCGCTCCTCTTCTTCTTGTACCTGTCGGTTCGTTTTCGAGAACCATTTTCACAGGGCTGTCGTCCGACATTCTTACGACATGCCCAGCCCATCGTAGTCGACCGATTTTTGCGATGTGTACGATGGGAGGTTCTCCCAGCAACTGGTGCAATTCGTGGTTCATTCGCCTCCTCCACGTTCCATCTTCCATCTGCACTCCACCGTAGATCGTACGCAGCCAGTCTCATGATGGTCCGGTCAAATTTTGATCGAATCCTGCGAGTTGTCACTACTGCCGGGAAGAAAACAATGGTACATGTTAATTAAATAAATAATTTAAAATAGTACAATTCTCCTCAATTTTTAAGTCCAGTTCTTTTTTCCAAATACTATGTACTTTTATGAAAACGGTTTTGAAATCCATTAATTTAAATTCGAAGTAGATCAAAATGATGTTGTTCCATTACTACTAGTAAGTGGGCCATGCTTTACTGACAGAAGTGACAAACGCAATGCTATACTACCATTTTCATTTATTTCATAGAAAAACCGAAAATATGTTCAAACAATGCTGTAATCCAGTCGATAATATTCTTGCATGTGTACCGAGTGCAGAAGATTTCCATGATCCTGTAAAGTACGTGGAGTAGATTGAGGACATTTTGAACACGATGCGATACAATCAACCGTTGGCAAAGATCTACGAACGATATACATAGTGAGCGAGGAATCAACGAACAAGCATAACTACAGCCAAGCACGATACCGGTAACGTTATTATAACTGACACTTGACTTTTTTTCTTTCATGACGCTATCCTAATTGAACACCGCCAACGTCAATATTCGTCATCCGTTTAAAGCCAGGAATTCAACACGTCAAGCCATCGTTTGACAAATAACGCGTGTCAGGTATAATCTGCCAAGGGAAGCGACATTGAACCGAGCCCAAAAGCATAAACAACAAAGTTCAACGCGTCGTCACTCATATTCGTCACAGTAGGCGTCGGCCGTCAGTCAAAGCGGAATCAACAACCACCTCTCGCTCATCGCTCACGAGGTATTTGAAGTGGGCCACCGGTCAAGTCGTCCTCATGCTCGACAAACCCATCTCAACTCCCTGCTAGCCATTAGAATCGCGTTATAAATCTCGCATCGGACACTATTCCGATAGCAGTTCTCAAATGTGTTCATAAACGAGCTCTCGACAAACATCAAACCCATGGTGCCATGGCGTTTGTGACGAGCAAGACTCACTCGGAATGCCATCAACATCCATCATGCTTGTCGTTCGTGGGATGTGTCATAGGGTGTGAAGGAGCATCAGGTCTTCCTGTTCAAACATCCCTTTAATGCAGAATCCAACCGACACACATCATCAGCAACCAATCGGGTGTTCCATTCCCGGAGGAACCCGGTAGGGTGGGTTTCCTACCTCATGGAGATAAGTTGACGGATAGCAAATGAATGTCACTCGGTCGGACCCAACGGACGACGGACACTGACGGACGGAATCGGGAAAGTGACGTTGTTCGTTTGATCAACAGAAGAACCTTGGAATTCCGCTCGGACCGACCGGAAGCACCTCTTGCCTCTAGAATTGCACTGCAGTTCGGATGCAGACGGGCGAGGGTGGAAAACATACACTCTCCTTTGTCAAACACGCTTTGATGATGGTGAAATGTGTGAAAAATGTTCATCTATCTGACAGATCTGGAAGCTGGTCCCCTGCACCCAGGAGTGTAATAATAGACTTTGACCGGTGTTAGTGCCGTGGTGGTCAGTAGGAAAGGAGTAAAAGTTGATACCGTCGTCGTCGTCGTCCTCGTCATCGGTGCCGTTACTGCATCAAACGAGAGACGTGTCCTCTGCAGTATGCTAGTCGGTGATGATGGTCATTAAAAGCTTGCCATTTGACACCGGGTTTTGCACGGTTCCAGGGATCTCGATGAATTGTTTCAGAAGATATCGGAGTTTCGTATATACCGCAATGTTCAAAGAAAGTTTTGTCAACGAAAAAACGTATGCATTGCAATTTGAGCATTCTTTTTTCATAATCCAATAGCATGCCAAATCAGCGCTCCCGTACGTTCATCTTCTATATAGACGAATGGCGCTGATGACACGAGTGCTGCGACGGCCTTCATCCGCTTTTTCCCCTTCCGGTAAGTTGCGTCGGTCGTCGGAGAAGAGGTTTGAGAAAATGTAGATAAATTCCATTAAATTATCATATTCTGCTCGTCATCAGCATAAGCTATTAAAGTCGTGTCCCTTCAGGTTGCTCTCCCCTACCAGCTCCACGTTTCCACACGCCAGAGTGGCTAGAAAATTGGTCCATAGTCTTACGCGGTGATCTCGTCGGAGAAGGTTCATAGAACCTTTCTCCTCGAGCGAGAGAGAGAGAGAGAGAACAGACAGCAGGCGATAAAACCTTGCCCGTTTTATAATGGCTTCGGGTGAGAAAAGTTGTCTTTGTGGGGGTGGGTGCGACGAGGAGGCGATGATGATGGGTCGTACGGATGGAGACTGCATCGCGTTGATGTCTCGTCGTCAATATGAAGGACTTCTTTATGAGAAGAAGCCTTGAATTAGGGAATGATGGGTTCTCTTCTTGGTTGTTAAATTTTCGGATGAAAAATTCGAGTGCTTCTCGTCGGAGACGTGATTAAGGGTGACAAGTATTCCAGGAGATTTAAGCGATGCGATGTTGAGTGGCGAATATTTCAACTTCCTCTTGTCTTATAAACTTACCTGATAGGTTTGCGTTGATATTCTGTGAAGTAAAGAAAAAAAAATCTAATTTAGATGTTTGATTGACTGTAAGCATATTTTTTTAAGTTTTTGTAAAAATGCTCATTTTGTTTTATTTATATCTCCGTAACTATTATGCTAAAAAACAATCTAATAACTGTTATTTAAAGGAAATTGTTCAACAAACTCATAAAAAATATTATTTTTTGGCGGAAGTGTTGCCAAACATGTTAATTTTTCTTTTTAAAATTAATATTGCAATTTTTGCTGAATGTAGATATTTTGATTTTAAAAATGACCACGTCATCGTGTTCCTCACACTTTTGTACAAAAAAGACACTAAAAATCTCAGGGTATTTTGAGTCGTTCCTGAAATACGTTTTGAAACAAAGAACTTCTTGTTTTCTAGTTTTTATACAATATTATATTTCTCCTTCATGTATTTCTCCGTAACTAGCATGGCTAGAAACAATCTACAGAATGGTATTTAAAGGAAATTATTCAAAGAATTTATAAAAAATATGATTTCTTGGTGGAAATGTTGCCAAATATGCAGATTTTTCATTTTAAATTAAAATTGCAATTTTCGCTCAATGTAGATATTTTAATTTAAAAAATGACCACGCTATCGTGCTCTTCACACTTTTTTACATAAATACACTAAAAATCTCGGGATATTTTGAACCGTGCAGTGCTTTGAAACAGAAAACTCCTTGTTTTCCAGTTTTTATACAATATTCTTATTTTTATTCTATGTACACTTAGCAGCAAAAAAAAAGCCGAACAAAATTTTGCTTCCAAAAAACGCCAAGTTCATCCTTTTGTTACTATGTCAATTATCAATATTTTTGGATGAAAATGTTACAACACTATAACCAATGTACAGAACTTATGTGACCAAAATTTATAACGTTTATAAATTTGAAGTTTTCTTAACATAAGTGAAAAAAGTCGTTTCTGGACATACTTATTTAAAAAATCCGTATTTCTGTTAAAAATTTGGATAACATATTTTAACAATGAAAACAGTTCAAATTTTGCCCACATTATTTTCTAAGTATTTTTTGGCTAAGGAGAAATTTAAAATATGTTATCTAAATTTTCACAGATATACGGATTTTTGAAATTTTCATATCCAACAACGAATTTTTTCACATTTGTTATGAAAACTTAAAATTTATAAACCTTAAGAACATACAATTTTGGCCACATAAGGTCCACACATTGGTTATAGTGTTTTATAATTATCAGCTAAAAATATTGATAACGGACAAAGTTACAAAAGGTTGAACACGGCGTTTTCTGGAAGCAAAGTTTTGCACGGCTTTTTCTTTGCTGCTGAGTGTATATCATGTATATCCATGTAGTGGATGCTGGATGCTATTTGAAGGTAATTGTTCAAGAAAACCTTAAAAAATAATTTTCTTGATGGCATTGTTGCCAAATGTGCTATTATTCTTCTTTTTTAAATTTATTACTGTGTTTATTTGAACAACAACAACGCCATCTTATTCATCGGATTTTTACATAAAAAAATCAATCAAATGAAGTAAACGTTATTATAATTATGTTTTTAAAACTTTATTATTTCGCAACTTCTTTCCACTATTATTTTGTTGTTCCTTTTGTGTGCCTTTCGTCGATACTATTTTGAACCTTGAACTTGTTGTTGAACTGGAAACCGTTTTCATGAGCATAGAATCGATACCTGAAGGAACTGCGGAATGCATGGACCGGATACCAGCAATGGATGCTGCTGATTCGAAACGGTTTTTCAGTATCTCCTTTTCTTCGTGGCATTCTGCAGCCGACACAAATTTAACATTCAGCTTGCAGTGGTCTAACGCCCAATCATACAGTTATTTTGGTGTTGGAATGGTTACGCCCTGCAAACTTGCCCGCGTTGCCAATCTTTTAAGTGTCCCTCCTAATCCATCGCTCGAACCTTTACCGTGTGCTGTAGCGAAGTAGTGCCACTCAGCGGGAACACCAAAATCTTTCTCGTGGAAGAACAGGTTGATGATGTTGAAACTTACGAATGCTTACGAACATCAGAAATAGCATCAAAAAACGATTCTACAAATGGTTCATCCTCCGAAACAAGGTTGTTTAGGCTGCATCTCTCTAGCTGAGACCAATGTTTGTATTGGACCTCGTTGATGTCGTTGTCTTCAAAATACGACCAAACAAGATCTTTCATAGAGCTTGTATCCCCACAATTAGCGTTTTCACACGTGTTTAAGAAGCATGCTTCTGTTGGTGGGTCGCATAGACATCGTTTTAGCATATCCCTATAAGTTTCAAACAGCTTGGTGCAATGAACTTGCATTTGATCAAAGCGGGCTCCTACAAATTTCAACCTGTAATTTTCAAGAATAGCACACACGCACACAGAATATGTACCAGCTGCTCCTGCCAACACACATTCTGGTGGTCGTACTTCCGCAAACTTTGAAAATCCTATTTTCTCGTTTGGGAATTTCGCTTTATAGAGAGCGTATACTTCTTTAAGATTTGCCAAAATTAAACGCTTCTATTTCAAAACGCGTATACCTCCTTCTCGAACGCTTATGTACTTCTTCTTTCCAGCTAACTCCTTACTTACATCCGCTTCTCGATAAAAGACATGTACCTTGTTCAATACCTCGATTGACAGTGGATTACCTTTTTTGGACTCGACGAGCAAAGGATTCCTTTTTCAGCAACGCAGTTTTTCATGCTACGAATTAATCGTTCTGAACATTTGAATTCACCTGTAAATGATCGATGTTAAAGTATTGTTTAAAAATTATTCTGTTTAAGACTTTCACAACATCACATACTTTGGATTTTCTTGACACTCCAAGATTTAGGCAGCACCGATAGAACTCGAATCTTGTCACTAGCGTTCACGCATGTTTTGAATTTCTCCTTTAATTGATTTATAATTTCAATACCCGCTTTATCATGAATATTCGAAACAGAAATTGTGTCGTTATGACACTTTATTACTGAGTCGAATGATTGCTTCAGTGCCATGGAAGCCCTAGCAAATTTTTGAGCCGGATATTTCTTGACTCTAAGAACGTTACGTTTCTTCACTGGCGATTGGTTGAGCGAGCTGAGTGTGCTGTTAAAACTCTGTACGTTTGTACCGACATATGAGGTATAGTTCTCATTATCAGAACTATTATAACTATTTTCTGCTTCCACTGAAAAATGCAGCCGTCGTCGGTGGTGTGTGGTAGGTGTGGGGGGGGGGGGGGGGGTTTTTGGAGGTGGGGGGGGGTGGTGTGGGGGGGGGGGTGGGTGGGTCGTGGTGGGGGGTGGGGGTAAAATAAAGAAATATCAACAACGAAAACGAAAATAAAAATTAAAACATTACCTGATTCGTTGATACAATCCTTGGGCGACAAGTTTCCAGATACCATCTTCTGCGCTGTGGAAGCCCGACCAAGTTTTTGGATGGAACATTTCTTGACTTAACGTTTTTTCACCGGCGATTGGTTGTGCGATATGTAGACACTGTTCAAACTCTGAAGATTTGTGTTATTATTTGGGGCGTAGTCACTATCAGAACTACCGTCGCTACATTCTGCATCCCCTATTGGTTTATGTACTATAACAGTAAATAATTCCGCTACAAACTTGAAAACACAAAAACATTACCTGCATCGTTGATACGAGTCACCTCTGGCGATACGTTTTGCACAGCATGGTAATACTTAATGCATAGTTTACGACCTTCAACTACTTGCGAAATCATATGATTGAACTTATTATGAAAAATTGCTGATACGATTTTTAACTGCTTGCCATGAGCATTGGTATGCAAATCCAAAGGGTTACAGCAAACCTTCAGTGACGCGGAGTACAAACGGCCGTACTGATCAGCATGGCCATCACACACAGTTTTCAAGCTTTCTACACCAGATCGAAGCATTAATAATGTCCATTGACGCGCAGAGAACTGTTTACTCCTACGAAGGCCCTTCTTAGCGGTACATTTTCTTTTTAAGAATATTCCAATCGAGCAGTTCATTTTGAATCCAAACACTTTCACTTCAGTCAAAACAAAGCGCTTGCTTTGATCAGCTGTCAGGTGACAGTTTTGTCCTTTCTTGATATCTTCTTCTTGCATTGAAACAAATCGAAATAGAATGTATGTCAATACTGCCACCAAGAAATCATATTTTTTATAAATTCTTTGAATAATTTCCTTTAAATACCATTCTGTAGATTGTTTCTAGCCATGCTAGTTACGTAGAAATACATGAAGGAGAAATATAATATTGTATAAAAACTAGAAAACAAGAAGTTCTTTGTTTCAAAACGCTGTATCTCAGGAACGGCTCAAAATACCCTGAGATTTTTAGTGTCTTTTTTGTACAAAAGTGTGAGGAACACGATGACGTGGTCATTTTTAAAATCAAAATATCTACATTGAGCAAAAATTGCAATATTAATTTTAAAAAGAAAAATTAGCATGTTTGGCAACACTTCCGCCAAAAAATAATATTTTTTATGAGTTTGTTGAACAATTTCCTTTAAATAAAAGTTATTAGATTGTTTTTTAGCATAACAGTCACGGAGATATAAATAAAATAAAATGAGCATTTTTAAAAAAAACTAAAAAAAAGGGGAGGCCCCAATAACCGAGGGGTGGTCCGATCAACACAAAAATTTGTAGTTTTACATATAATCGCAAAATGACATCCCAATGGGAAACCGGAAGCGGCCACTTTTAACTTTCCGGGTCGGGGAAGCCCGAGATTATTATTTATTCCCCAAAACCAACGTTGTACCTCTAACATCCAGGAATTATAAGAAAAGAGATATACGATATTGCATATTTAAAAAATTTTGGGTTTTTTTTTTTTTCAAAAAAAATACGCGCCGTTTTTTTTTTTTTTTTTTTTTCTGTGGGGGACCGTTCGCGGGGGGGGCCGGAAAGTGACTATTAATGGGAATCGTAAAAGAAAGGTCTGCTGTGAAGAAAAAAATATAAAAAAATAGGGGGGCCTTCGCCCCCCAAAAGGGGGCGCCGAAAACCCCCCCAAAATATTCGCCAAAATTTTCTCCGGCGCCCTCAAATTTTCTGGGAGTGAGAAAAAAATATAAATTTTTTTTTTTTTTTCGTTTTTTACCCCCCCCCACCCCCCCCGCCCCCCCCGGGTCTGCACAACCTGTGAATCAATCCGTTTTGTGCATGTAAACCCATACTTTAACTTCAGTTCCTCGACTGTCTTCACTACCTTAGGTCGTTTAAGAAGGTGCTGCTTCATAATCGCCCAGTACTTCTGGATGGGACGGAGCTCCGGAGTATTGGGAGGGTTGAACATTTTCGGCACGAAATTGACCTTCTTGTCCGCATACCACTTCAGCACTTCCTTGGAGAAGTGTCATGAGGCCAAATCCGGTCAGAATGATTATTGGTAGTTGTGGTCCTTCAAGAAATATACCAGCCGCTTCTGGAGGCACTCTTTTATGTACACCTGTCCGTTCATCGTGTCCTGGGTCACGAAAGGTGCACTCCGCTTCCCGCACGTGCAGATGGCTTGACAAACCAGGAATTTCTTCGCAAATTTGGACATCTTCTGAGTGCGGACATGCTACGGAACGCTGAAATATATCCTTGACCGTGAAATACAGGTTGCCGGGGATCTGTTTGAAGTCGGCCTTCACATATTTTCATCGTCCATTCTGCAGTCATCCAACTTACGTCAGCATGTTGAGGTACAACTTCCTGGCACGGGTTTTGGCGGACTTGTTCTGCTTCTCGTCGCGATTAGGGGCCTTTTGTACCTTGAACGTTCGAAGCCCAGCCTTAGTTTTGGCCTTCTGGACAAAACCTCGGCTTAGGTGCAGCTTCTTAGCCACATCCCGAACGGAGGCGTTCGGATTTCGGTTGAAGGCCCCAACTACGCGGTTGTGATTTTTGGTGTTGTACGGAATATTTTTCCTTCACTTCTGGGCTTCCGATCGGTGGTCAGCCGTTCCTCGAACCGCTTAATCACTCGCGACACCGTGGAATTCGCGCTTCCCAACGTTTTAGCGATGGAACGATGCGAGAGATCCTTGTTCTCGTAAAGATGAATGCGCAGTTAGATTTTATCACGCACGATCTGTTCTTTCGACTCCAATTCCGCGAGTTTTGATCACAGTACTTTAAAACTTGCAGGATGTAAATAATGCACTATGAACTAAATCCACCCAAATTTTCATTAAATTCTACCCAACGGTTAAAAAGTTAGAGCAATTTCAAATGGTGTGGCAATTTCCTCGAGGACACCCTTTAGTACATATATTCATCACATTTGGAAGAAAGAGTTTATTTAGGGAGAGAAAAGTGATTGGGAAAGGTTTTCCAGCCTTCAAGTTTTCCCTTTAACTGCACTATATCCTCACACATTTTCGTTGCGTAATTGCACAAACTATAAAAATCACAATTCACTTATTACACTAGCCACACGAGAATCTACGAATACGTGATAAAATACTAGAAAACTGTGGGATTAATTTTCACAATAATTTAAATACGCTTGCACCTATTCTGAACCGTGTTTACAATCGACGAAATCGCTTGATGTTGCCAAACTATTTTATTATGACTCTTATTCGAAGGAAATGGGTTTGGCAGTACTTCAATGTCACCTTTTTTGTGGGAGTGCTACAAATCGCCAAAAGTTGAACTATTTTATTTTTCCATAGATTAAATAAACAATAACATGTAGATTTTTTCAATACGGTATATACCGAGAAATAAAATTCCACATTTAATAATATTTTTCCATCTCTGTTTGAATTAGGCGGCACTGGTCACATACTGTATAGCATACACATCAACGCTAGTGTGCGTGTTAAATCATTCATAGAGCATTCTATGCCCAACGTTAGGGTGAGTCTTGTTGTCAATATTCTCATGGAAGAATAACAAACAAACCCTTTCATTTTGTCTTGGTTATGGAGGAATCCAGGTTGAAAAAAGAAGAAGACACCGAGTGGTGATAAATCTGACAGCTCCCATGTTGAAGTATAGGACGAAACTTTTAAAATGCTTCTAGAAAATGCAAATGAAATTCTTATTAAAAGCGGTTTGTGGTATGATGTAAGAAAAATCCAAAACTACTCAATAAAGACATTTTCAGAAAAATAAAAATAAAATTAAAATAATGTCCCAATTGTGCAGTTTTTGATTTTTCTTACATCAAACAACAAACCGCCTTTTATTAAAATTTCATTTGAATTTTCTAGAAGCATTTTAAATTTTTCGTCATATACTTTAACATGGGAGCTGTCAGATTTATCACCACTAGGTGTCTTTTTCTTTTTTCAAGTTGTATGCTGAACGCCAATTTGCCTTGAATTGTTTTTCACTTCCAACTGTTTTTTGAGCTCTCTTGAGGTTTCTCTTTACGGTTGCCCAATATTTTTCTATTGGGCGCAGTTCCGGCAAGTTTGGAGGGTTTTTCTTCTTGGGTACGATTTGCACACTATTGGCGGTATACCATTCCTGAGCTATTTTTCCGTAGTGGCAAGCAGCGAGGTCTGACCAAAACAGCACGGAATAATAAGCGGCAATAAGCGTTTTTACGAGCATTCCTTCTCATAAATATCTTGGTTGACAGTGCCAGTGTCATGAAACTTTCGCTTTTTAGCCCACAGGTGCAAATCACCTACCAAACCAAGTATTTTTTCGGGAACTTTGACATTTTTTTTCTGCTTAAACTTATCTTGAACCTTTTCTTTTCCGGTAGCCGTATAAAATTCTTGACCAGGGAGCTGCTTGAAATCAGCCTTGACGTATGTTTCATCGTCCATTACGACACAATCAAACTTGGTCAACAAACTCGTGTACAACTTACGCGCCCTTCCTTTGGCTATTGTGTTTTGCTTATCATCTCGATTTGGTGTCACTGTAACCTTATATGTTGACAGTCCGGCTCGCTTCTTTGGTCTTTGACCTGTTGTGTGGGACTTTCCCAATTTCTTTCTGATATCTCTGATGGAAAGGTTGCGATTGCGTTTGAACATGCTGGCCACTATCCTTCTCGTCGCTACGGCTTCCTGGTTTCGGTTTTCTCCTGATGTCGGCTTCCTGGCAGTCGTCAGTCGTTCTCCGAACACTTTTATAACATTCGTCACGGTTGATTCGGCAATATTATGTGATTTAGCCAAGTCAGCGTGGAAATAATTTGGATTTTGCTCATGCGCGTGGAAAATTTTGATACGCTGCTCTTCTTGCTTCGAAGCCATTTTGACAACTGAATAGAAAATGGCAAAAAAAAAAACAGAATAGAGACAACATTCTGTACGCATACACCTACAAAATGTAGGCTATTCGTTTTTTTAAATGCACGATTACAATGCACGAAACTACGTCATATATGCGTCGACCAAGTTTTGACCGATTCCATGGAATCCATAGTGTTAAACGTCATCTCGTCGTCAGCTGTAGGATTGCGTACTTATTCCACTATTCTGGCGGAGATCTCCGTTAATCTCTTCTAGTTCACTGATAGTGCTACATCAGTTTCGTCTTCCCCTTGAAGGTCGAAAGAAAATTCTGCACATTTCGTGTACTGAAAAGGATGTAACTTACAATCGGATGTCCAAAAGGGTCAAAGTGTACTCAGCAAGTGTAAAACGAGTGATCTAAACACTCACCATAGCATTACACTCAGCAGGATCTGCCGAGAACTGAAAGAATACTCGGTTTCATCTATCCCGAATTGGACCAAAAAGTCGTCGATTATGTTCAAAAGAAATAATCTGACTCCACCCGTGATTTGGCCAGGAAATACAGGACCAGAATCGGGATGATCCAGCGGGTTAGGATAAGAAATGATTTGAAGACATACTGGAAGCAGAAGGTACCTCCTGAGAGCAGTTCTAGCTTAAACACGGTCGAGTTCAGTCGTTGTTTTCTTTCTCGCCCTTTACTAAATACGCTCGAAAGGAGTCATATTCCCCAACCGGCCACGACGGTTAAAGTGATAAGGAGTGTATCGAATATAAGCTATCCACATACATTTGCGTTGTACGCATGTATTTGTGATGGTTTTTTATGCTCTGAACACTGCATGCTGTGCGTTTGACTGTCAGCTTTCTTTTGTTTACTTGTTTGTGCGGTTCAAATTCTGCGTTTTCAAAATGTCGCGTATTGAAAAGGAAGTGAAAATTAAGGTTCTGGACACATGGCTAAGTAAGAAGGGTATTACTATGCGAAAATTGGCGAAGCGGTTTGGAATTCATCATGCGAGTGTTAAAACCATCATTAATAAGTTTGGGGAACACTATTCTTTGGATGAGCTACCAGGAAGAGGTAGAAAACCCGGTTCTTCCAACCCGAAACTGGAGCAGAAAGTGGTATCTCTAATCATGAAGAACAAATCAATGTCAATACGTGATTTGGCCAAAAGAGCAGGAACGAGTGTCGGAATGATCCAGCGTATCAAGAGGCGAAACCACCTGAAGACCTACAAGAAGCAGAAAATCTCGAAACAAAGTGCAGAACAGAAGAAGCGAGCAGCAACAAGGGCCCGGAAATTGTATTCGCGTCTTTTGCAGCGTCCGGATGCATGCGTTTTGATGGACGATGAGACCTATGTAAAGGAGGACTCAAAAACCCTTCCAGGTCCACAATACTTTACTGCCGTCGTTGGGGAGGATGTGAGCGATGCGGACAGGTCGATTCAAGTGGAGAAGTTTGGTCGAAAGGTACTGGTATGGCAAGCAATATGTTCCTGTGGTTTGAAGTCAACCATTTTTTACACTACCGGAACTATAAATGCGGAAATCTATCGATCTGAGTGTCTCCAGAAGAGATTGTTGCCTTTATATAAGAAGCATAGTACACCTTCACTGTTTTGGCCGGATTTAGCGCCGGCTCACTATGCCAAAACCACTCTCAATTGGCTTGCGGAAAAGGGTATAGATTTCGTTGAGAAAAATATCAATCCACCAAATTGCCCTCAGCTTCGACCCATCGAACGTTACTGGGCAATCGTGAAGAGGGTCTTCAAGAAGACTGGTAAGGCAGCTGGGAACATGCAGGGGTTCAAAAAAATTTGGGCTCAAGCGTCCAAAAAATGCGATGCAACACTTGTCCGGAACTTGATGAAGAGCATTCGATCCAAAGTTCGAAAATTCGTGAAGGAATAACTTAAATTTCATCCGGTCTTCATTATGTTCAAGTTTAACCTCGTATAATAAAGGATCAATTTTTTGTATGAATAAAACATCGGTTTTCAACATAATTTGAAAGAAAGTTTGTGGATAGCTTATTTTCGATACACTCCTTAGTTTTCGTGAAATTCTTAGTATAAGATATCAACCCACCAAACTGTCCCCAAATGCGACCGAACAAAGGCAGGTCCAGTGGCCCACATGTAGGACTGCAGCTGATCAGCAGCGTCCAGGAAAATCACTATGCAAAACATGATAGACGGTATGAAAGCTAAAGTGCGATCATCTTACCGAAGTCAGCAATCTGATAAATTTGTTAGTTTAATTGATATTTTAACATATGAAGCTGTAATAAAATTGTTTAAAAATGAAAAAAATAAGTTGAATTTTATAATTGCGATATTTTAATATTTAATATATTTATTAAATATTATTATCTATTATATATTTAATTTTTTTTTTTTAAACTCCGTAGTGAAAAGGTCTGTAAGTCAACGACGAAATAGGTCTATTTGTCAAAAGATAACCTTATCGACACACTACCAAAATGTCTTGTAAATTTCTGTCCCCTGAGACCGACACATGCAAGCGTCCTTTAGCACATAAGAATGAGTTGAAAGAGATGAGAAAATAAATTCGATCAAACACATTTTTCGCCGAATTGCGTATGTGTCAGTTTCAGGAGACGTAATTTTACACGAAATCTTTCTTTACGTTCCCCGACTTTTTACAAATATGAATTACGTCTCGTGTAAAATTCATAATTTCTAAGTGTGTAGTTGGATTTAAAGCAATTTGCTCGCACTTAGTAGTTGTAGTTTGGAAAAGGGACTCATGTTTCTACTTTTATTTAAAAAAGTCAACAAATGAATTGTTAGTTTAAATCCTAGTTTTAAAATCATATTAAATAGCTTTTTTTCTTCAAATCTATAGCTAAATCTACTTAATAATCCTCTATTTAAAGAAAACATCTCCTTCGTTGTTGTTTCATCAAACGTGGAAACCGTTCGACAAAAAAGGTTCTCATCATCCACGAGCTCAAGCAAAAGCTGAAACAACGTCTAACCATGCTTGAAGATTGCAGTTCTTTTTTATCTTGCTCATTGAAGAGACGCATGGAAGAAAATTGGAAGCAAAAACTTTGTATTTCAATTCTTACCATTCATTTCATTTTGCCGTCAAACAGAAAGTTTTCTACAGAAGAAGAAAAAAAAAGCAAAACAAATCCAATCCCCTTTCCCTGATGCACCCTGAAAAGCCCCCCAAACGAAGCTTGATTTTCCATTTTCACAATTCATAAATTCCAACCGAGGAGATTCGCATTTTCCCGAACGCAAAAATTGAACCCTTTCTGGAGCGAAAGCGTTCCTACATCGGCAGCCGGATCTGACGAAGAAAACGAAAAAGACGAATAAGTGAAACGGAAAGCACACAAAGTGTGAGGTTATGTTTTTCCTTTGACGCTTCGACACGCTCTTCTGGGATGGGATCGGGGGACGGGGTGGCGCAAAAGTTTTTTGGTTCAGTGCAACATTCAAATTCAAATCGTTCGTAAATAATTAAATAGGAAAAAGCGGAGCCTGCTGCTGCTGCTGCTGCTGCTGCTCTGTTTGTGAGCATGTATAATTTTGGTGATGCTCGAAGGTTGCTCTGTTTTTGCTTTTCGTGCTCAAGACAACGATCAGAAATCGTGTGTCTCCTGCCGAGGGATGGAGGAATGTTTTTCTTGGCCTGCTATATTCGGTATGTGCCTTGGAAAAATTTCGGTTGGTTGATTCCGTACCACTGGAGATCTTCCGTCCGGAATGCGGTGCCAAGTTGGAATGTTTTGTGACGGAGTGAGTGTGACTGTTTGGTTTGGTTCCGAAAATTCAAAGTTTACAGTGTTTCTTCTTCGATAGGCAATGTGGCATGAATAGTTTCGAATTTGGATTGCAATCCGAAAGCATCGTCTCCTCTGCTCAACATTTAAGATGGAATCTTAATTTAGATTGAATTTTGTCTATGAAAAGGGAAGTCCGAAGATTTTGACGATTCTCAATTCAGTCTTCCGGCAGAAAAAAAAAGTTATCATGCATAAACATTTCAACCCCCTCCAGATAAGGCCCGGAGGCGAAACAACAACATTGGGTAAAACCTAACTAAGCTGCACAGCAGGAAAAAAAAAGAATCCTACAACTCGGCAAAAAATGGAGCAGTAGACAGCAGCTTTCAGCATGATCCCGAGAGTGGCAGAAGGCATAAAAATGGATTAAAAATTAAAATTCCCTGTTATTCAAGGCTTCTCCGTTGGTCCTACGGTGGACCGACGACGCTGACGATGATCATAAGGCCGAGTATAAGGTTGGTAGGCCGTTGAAGTGGAACCAGCATCCGACCAAGGGGTCCTGCTTGGCCTTTGGTCAGCAACAATTTTCTTCAAATTGGCTCCTCTGCCGTGCGATTGCGGAACCAACACGAACACACAAACACGCACACTTTTATGAATATAAATACGATTCTTCGGTGTGCAGGAAAACACCAACTCCAAAGTCCGAATCAACACCCCGCCCCAAGAGCACAAGATAGCAGCAAGCAATGAAGATGAAAACCAAGAGTGAGTTTTATTTCTGTTATCTGTTTCGTTGTTTTAAGCTTCTTTTATAACATATTTATGCAAATTTCTTTATTTGTATACGGAGTGGTTTTTCTGAGCTGCGCCACCCCAACCCTCTCTGGTTAGTGTTGGCTGAGTTTTTGCTTTTTTTATCATTCAACGGTGGTCATTGGAGATTTGAGTTTTCCAATGAGAGGATTCTCGGTCTTCATTTGGCACCGTGGACGAAGAGAATTTTAAAATAGATGTTTTTATATCCATTCCTCAATTCGTACACAAATAATCTTCGGAATGTCTAAGAATCGGGTGAGTTATTTTGTGCCTTCTTTTTTTTTAAGTTCAGCTGACACCGAAGTCCAAGTTATTATTTTGAAGGCAAAAGGGCCAACTATAGAAGTCGAGTCAACCGTCACATTGCTCGACAGGTGTATTTTGCTATTACAGATGTCGAGATCGACGAAATTTTGTCGAGTTAGTCGACTCAATCGACCGCTCGGAAACTAGTGATCGATCTGTTACATTTTGTCCAGTAAGATTTTGTTTTGATACGTGTTTTTCATCGGATAGCAGTAATTGGCTGAGCAAGGTAAGAAATACACTAAACCATTATTTTATTTCAGGTTAATTAACAGAAAAACAATTTACTGCAATTTACTACGTTTACCTATGAAGTTAGTCCTAAATTCCTAGAAGTATAGGAAGAAACTACCCAGAATTAAGGGCACACCCTGGAAAGTTCAGAAGTAGACTTCCCAGAGCTTCTGGAAGATAATCTCGAGAGGTTCAGGAAGAGACTTCCTCGAAAAAATATTTCTCCGATGGTCAGGCAGAAACTTCCCAGAAGTATATGGAGCACTTTTTAGTAGTTCAAGCAAGGATACCCTCAAAAAAATCAGGACCAAACATTCCCGAATTTCAAGACAATATTTCCCCAAACAGAAAGAAGGGACTTTTCAGAGCTTCAGGAAGAAGTTAGAGAATAAGACTTCTTGGAAGTTTGGAACTTTCCAGAGGTTTTGGAATTCTACCCAGAAATTCAAGATGAAACCTCCCAGAAGTTCAGGAAAAAACCTCCCCGAATTTCAGACAGGAACTAACCAGGGAGGGTACTACCTATAAGTTCTAAAAAAAATCAGGAACAAACTTCCTGAGGACGATACGTCATAGAAGTGCAGGACAGAGCTTCTCTGAATTTCAGGAAAGGACCTCCCAAAAGTTCCGGAAGAAACTTCTCAAAAAGTTAGATGGAACTTCCCAGAAGTGCTAGCCAGTTTTCTTAAAGCTCAGAAGAGAACATTTAAGAATTTCAGAATGCGAATTTCTTAAAGTTCAAGAAGAAACCTATGAAAATACAGGAGCTTCTAAGTGCTTTATCTTCGCGTTATATTAGCATCACCTTTGTATGGGTCCCTTCTCATTGTTCAATTCTGGGTAATGAGAAAGCGGACTCGCTTGCAAGGGTGGGCGCTATGGAAGGCGATATTTATGATCGACAAATCGTCTTCAACGAATTTTTTGCTATTTTTCGTCAACAGTCACTCGTTAGCTGGCAGTATAAATGGAGTAAAGGAGATTTGGGGCGATGGCAACATTCTATAATCCCAAAGGTGTCGAAGAAATCATGGTGTTGGGGTATGGATGTGGGTCGAGACTTCATTCGTGTGATGTCTCGCCTCATGTCCAATCATTATTCTTTGAACGCTCATTTATACCGTGTTGGGCTGAGTGACAGCAATCTCTGTGAGTGCGGACAAGGCTATCAGGACGCAGATCACATTATTTGGTCATGTGCTGAGCATTGTGCAGTCAGATCTGAGCTTTATGACTCCCTTCGGGCTCGAGGTAGACAACCCAATGTACCAGTTCGAGATATTTTGGCTCTGCGTGACCTGGAGTTTATGAAACTCATTTATGTGTTTTTGACTAACATTAGCCTTAGATTGTAGTTAGTTTAACCTGTATGTTTACTGTAAGTTTTTTTTTCTTTTTTTTATCTGTGTTTGTGTGTGTTTTTTTTTTCTTTCTCAAAAATGTTCAAGTCAAAAGAAGCCAAAAGTTGTACAGTTTTAAGTTTTTTAGACAATTTAGAATTTAAAAAAAAATGTGTTATATAAACCACACTTCAAATTCCAGCCCACCTTCCCATCCTTTCAGTTGTTATTCCTATTAACCTCGAGACGGCCGCGAGTAATCGGTCCTATCCCCTTAACGTTAGGTTTAAGATAATTGATGTATATAAATATGAAAACTTGGCTCTGTAAAGTTAAATCGATTGAGCCTGTACAAATAAATGAACTGAAAAAAAAAAAAAAATCTTTTAAAAAAAAAAAAAAATAAACAAGAAAATGTGAGGTAGTTTTTTTTTATTTTAGAAGAACCAATATATAAGAAAAAAAAAATAGGAGGAAAAAAAAAAAAAAAAAAAGAGGAGAAGAGTATGAGGAGAAAAAAAAAAAAAAAAAAAAATTAAGAAATTTTAGAAAGGGGGGGGTAAATTAGGGGGGGGATAAAAAAGAAAAAAAAAAAAAAACTTCCTCCAATTTCAGGAAGAAACTTACCAGAGCGGATACTATCTGTAAGTTCAAGAAGAAATTTCTCAAAAATTTCAGGGAAGAACTCATCTGAAGTTCACGAAAGGACTTCCCAGAAGTTCCGAAGGAAACTTCCCAGAAGTTTAGTTGGAAGTTCCCGAAAGTTGAGTTTGAACTACCCAGAAGTTCAAGAGAGCTTTCTTGAACTTCCGAATCGAAAATGCCAGAATTTCAAAATAAGATTTTCTCGAAGTTCCGGTTGTCCCAGAAGTTCAAGTAGATACTTTAGAGAAAATCAGGAAGAAACTTTCCAGAAGTAAAAAGAGACCTTTCTAGTAGGTCAAGCAGAAATTTCTCAGAAATTCAGGAACAAACTTCCTCGAAGTTCAGGAGAATACTCCCTTGAAGTTCATAAGAGGACTTCTCAGAAGTTCAGGTAGAAACTTTTAAAAAATTTAGAAGATTTTCAAACATTCAGGAGAAATTTTTTACTAATTTTTGGAGAAATTTTCATCGTAGTTCAGGATGGGACTTAGAAAGTAACTAAGTTCAGCAAAAAACTTACCAAATGTTTCTGGAGGGTTAGGCTGGGTTATTAGATGTGAATTTCCAAAAAAAATGAAGTGACTGCCAAGCAGTTTATGAGGAAACTTGCCTGAAGTTCAGGAGGAAACTTCCCAGAATATTTGCAAAGAGCCTTGCAGAAGATCAAGAGGGAGCTTCCCTGAAATTCAAGAAATAATCATTAACGAACCGAAGAAGCAGTCTGTAATGACTATAATGATATTCATTACTCATGACACCATATTAAAATATGGTACACACCATCTTCTCAACCGTTCGCATTGTACTATGTGGACACAAACTCTTGCAGGAAATACAATACGTTGCATTCCATCTCACCTCGTTATAAAGATTTGACTGGTAAGAAAACTTCCCTGAAGTTTAGCAGAGATTTATGAAAAAAATTTCAACATATTTCGAGAATGCTTCTAAAGTTCAGAGTATCCTCCGAAAATTAAAAAAAAAAAACGATTCTGAAAAATTTACCACTGAAGGAAAAAATGTGTATGCTTTGCCAGTAGGTCAGTAAAATTCGAGATAAAATCGTTGAAGTGAATATCTACACTGCATCGATCACTGCATGTCTATATAGCAATCTTTGAATGTTATATGTATGAAGAAATATAGTTTCAGTATCGTCACGGATAAATTAGTGGATGATAACTAGATAATAACTTCTCTCCTGAATCATCTTTGACATAGATATCGACACTTGTCCACGTATTAGTTAATAAATTCCTCGAAAAATACTTCAAATCGCAGCTTTCTAACAGCGTCCCAATGAGGTTTTCTAAATATCAAAAACATTAGTGTAATTGATAAAACAAGAATGAAAAATGTTGATAATAACTATGTCAAAAATGACAGCAAAATTGAAGAAAGTCGTAAAATATTGCATGGTGTAATATTTCAATGACATTTTGATAAATTTCAACACTACAGTTAATAGTCGTTTTCGGTTGCCGACTCGATCAGATTCAGTCGGCTTCTATAATGCGCAATTTTGCTCGACTCGGCTTGAACCGAGTTGCTCGACTCGGCTTCTATAATTGACCCTTTATTTTTTTTTTTGTATTTTTTTTTATTTTCTTTTCATTTTCCCTATTATTAAGGTAAGACCTGTAAAGAAAAAAAAGGAAAAATAAAAAAAGGCCCAATTTAATTTAATTTGGGGTTGGTTTTCTTTAAATTTTAGGGAAAAATATTAAATTGTGTTGTTGTTTCTTTGTGGGGGGGGGGGGGGGCGGGCGCTGGTTGGGTGCTGTGGGCGCGGGGTTGTCGTGGGGGTGCGTGGTGTGTGGTGTGGTTGTTGTTGTGTGGGTGGTGGTGGGGGGGGGGGGGGGGGGGGGGGGGGGGGGTGGGGGGGGGGGGGGGGGTGGGGGCTCGTTTGTGGGTGGGGGGGCGGGGGGGGGTGGGGGGTTTGTTGTTTTTATTTTTTTTTTTGTTTTGTGTTTTTTTGGGGAGTTGGGGGAGTGAATAAATTATTTTTTTTTTTTTGGTTTTTTGTGTGGGGGGGGGGGGGGGGGGTGTTTTTTTGGGGGCAGGGTGGGCACTCAATTTTCATTTTCAAATTCCCGGTTTTTTCCCGGTTTTCTCGGACTAAATGTTAAAAATTTCCCGGTTTAAGACTGGTTTACAGGTCGGGAAAAGCGTCACTGGATTTGTGCGCTTGTGTGTTTTAAATGCAACCCGGGATTTGAATTCCCGTGGCAGGAAATAAGTCTACACAAAAATTACAGTCTCCTTGAAGTGTAAGCCCAACTCTAGGAAATAAAATTCATCTCTACACACTGCTTCTTCGGCGAGAACAAAACATTTCGCTTTGTTTTCGTGCGGATTTTGCAAGTTTGAATTCGAATAGAAAAAAAAAAATGTCAAAAGGAGAGCCGAATTCCTAAAGTTTTTTTTTTTCGAAATAGATCATTACACGGAATACATTAACCTCACTTTTTTGACAGTCCAGGTAGCTTGTTTTCCAGGTGTTAGAATTTGAACCGCTCAAACGAAATTTTTCATTGACTTTTTTTCTGAATTCTGTATGATTAGATTCAGGAAATGATGTAGAAATAAGCACTGGTTTCTGGTTTCCGGCTGTTTTACTTTAATCGTAATAAATTTAGATCACAAAATCTCAAACCGATCTTACCGAAAATATCCTAAGTCCACGTAAACAAGCTCCCTGAACTATCAAAACTGCATTGATGACGCCATCGTGCAATGATCTATTGATGTGCTCGAATATTTGATGGTTTTGACAGTCAGTATGAACAGCTAACAGAGGAAGAAATATTGAACGAAGAAAGTACAGACCTCCTGCAATGAAAAAAAATGAAACGCGTAGCCAAAACGACAAAGCGGGATAAGGAGATTTCGAAACATCCTTGCTTGTACGAAATAACAATAAAGGAGAATTCCAACAAGGTAGCTAAATATTTGATTTAAAACCGTTTTCGGTTATTGTGGTAATGCTACACTGGTATCGCTTCTTATAATTAAAAAAAAACGGCTGTTGAAATACGATGAGTGTTAATTCGCAAATAAAATGGTTGGAACTGGGCAACGAATATGACCTCAGTATCGCCAACAAAGCAAAACAGTGAACGAGAGAGTTTAATTATTAGGTTATTAGGTTTTCTTATGTCTAGTCCCCTTTCTTTCAAACACATAGGACGAATGTAAATTGTTTTGATAGGGAAACGTTTGCCTGACAGCAAGTCCGATAGTTTCTATGCGCTTGAAAGAGAAAAGAGATTATACGTCAGAACACACGTTGTGACACACTTCGAGAATGAGCCAAGATATTTATAGAAGGTAAATCAATTGACACACTCTAGAATTTCACTGATCGTTATGGATGAACACGCTAAGATAGGAAACGAGAGGTTCGATGATAATCACACACCACCTAAATTATAATTAATCATGTGAACATAAATTCCCGGTTTTTTCCCGGTTTCTCCCGGTTTTTATAAAATTCCCGGTTAATTTCCGGTTTTTCCGGTTCTATGGCCACCCTGTAAAAGTACACTTTTCATTTTATTGACAACTTATGTTGTTACTCATCCATTTTTTTATGGAATGAATAACCGAAATACCTGATTTGCTCATGGTATAATAACTAAATGTAATTGCAACATTTTCGAGAGGGGTGAATGTTTTGATCAGGGTAATTATCTGATTGTTCGAAATGAAGCACATAGTCATAGAAAAGTATTACTTGAGACTGACGATGACAAGCATGTATATTAGAGATAGGACGCGGAGGGCCCGCTTAGGGAACACCATTGGAAACAATAGAATAAACTTGTCCATGTATAAATCTTGGAAAGTGTGAGCTTTTTAGTGGAAGACCTGTAACTGGAAAGTTAGAGGAGGAATTGGTAGTTTCCATTTGATCCCGACTACATTTGTTGCTTGTCTTGACGGATACGCGTGTTTCGTCTTCGGTGTGCGGACTTCTTCAGTGTCGTGTACTAATATCGACTCTCGAGTATTAGTGCACGACACTGGGAGGATCTGCGCATTGTGGACGGGATGTGCGTGTCTGTCGGGATAGGCGATGGAGGTGGTTGGAGTTGGATGAGGGTTGCTAGTCTTTCTTCTTATTTTATCGTTACCTTTCCATGTAGTTTATAGCATGTATCCTCCATACCAGACAATAAATATATAAAAAAAACTAGAAAATAAGAAGAATGATTAGTAATTTCCATTTCATTCCAACTACCTTTATTGCTTATCTTGACAGATACGCGTATTTCGTCTACAATGTGCAGACTTCTTCAGTGTCGTGTACTAATACTACTTAGTACACGACACTGAAGAAGTCTGCACATTGTAGACGAAATACGCGTATCTGTCAAGATAAGCAATAAAGGTAGTTGGAATTAAATGGAAATTACTAATCATTCTTCTTATTTTCTAGTTACAGGTATTCCACTAAACAGCTCACAGTCTCCATAATTCAAAAAAAAAACTAGATAGGAAATAGAACTGTTCATTTCCTAGTGTCAGATTAGTTAGTCAGGGATTTGAAATATTGTTAAACTTGAGATGGGGTTGGTAACTAGATCCAAAGCTAGAGAGTAGGCTAGAATTTAAAATGTTGTTGTCTAAATTTAATCCAGTATGTTTTTTTAAATCCTTTTTGATTCAAACATCATTACTTCTGATTGGAGCTGTTCAAGTTTGGTTAGGTTGAGAATTCGGAATTCTTAGTCAGAGAAACGAAAATATCGTCGTGAAAATATCACCAATAATCTCTCACCTACGCCCTGCATGCCATGAAATACTAACACCTTCTTCTCTTTTCTCTTTTTATTGACTTCATGGTCGAGAACGGCTGTGAAATGGATCGATTGAAGTGCGAGGGGCCTGCTCAGCCCTAGGCTACATGTGGTTTTGATAAGGAAGTGATCATATCAATCTCAAGAAAAAGTACCTGTGGAGCATCCTCGAAAAAATCAGAGACAGCAGACAAAGATAAGTATATACGAAATCAAAACTGTCAAACTATCAAAAACATTCATCTTACTTAAGATGAAAAAGTTATATTACAGTCACTACTAGTTTCAAATCACAAACAAATTAAACATTTCAGATCATTTTGTAGCAACGCGGCCATCTCAATCCAAAAAAAACACTACAAACCCCTTACCCCAACCTAATCCTTATCACCTCCCATGGCGTTCAAGTAATCCGCATAGACCAGTTCGCCATTACCCCTCCCTAACCCTCGGCTTTGGATTGACTTGCGCTCTCATTGCCCCACCAAACGCTGCAAAATGAAAATGAAAATGAAATTCGAATCTCTCGGCCTTTTCCTTGATAACTTTGCGCAAACGCTTTGTAAACCCATCGCAGCTGGCACGCACGATTTCCTAAGGAATTTGGTCCCAAATATCATCCAAATGTTTCGTGAATCGATCTGAAGTAAGCCCTTTCGTAGGGCCTATATGTTGAAGCATAGAACTCCAAACAAAGTAGTCAAGTGAGTTGAGATCCGGTGAAGATGCAGGCCATTCTTCGCTTATGATGAAATCGGGCAAACTTTCCGCGCACCACGCTTGTGTCTTCTTTGCCTTGTGAGCTGGGGCTGAGTCCAAACAATATGGTGTATTCCCATACAGCGTTGAAGCATGAGGAAGCAGATGGTTCTTCAAAACCTGCTCAATGTAATATTCATAATATTGGTTTTTACGTTAGGTTCTATGAAAAGAAGAGGAAGTTTTCTTTTTCGTGAAACGGCGCCCCATACCATGATTTTCGATACATTCTGATAGCGTTCTACAGCTAGTTTATCTCTTGGAATATTGTCAAGACTTTTGCCATACACACGATCATTTTGTTGATTATGACTGTCCTGAAGGAGGAAGAGCTTTTCATCCGAAAATAAAATCTCGCAGTCACCGTGCCGAACCAAAAGATTTCTGCTTCTTTGGACCATGGCTTGCTTTTGACGCTCCGTCAATCCGTGAACCCGTACAGGCTTGCATTCCAGATCATGTCTGAGGAGCCTGTTCATTGAAGCAGGGGACATTTGAAATTGGTTGCTCAATTTGATTTTTTTCTTCGTTCTGGCAGTTCGTCTGGCACCCCTTTGTGTTGAATATGGACATTTCCAGTTTCCTTGAACCGTTTCAAGGTACGAAAAACAAAACGCTTACTCACTCCGAACTGCTTAAGGCTACTGAATATCTGACACGGTCTAAGCTTTTGCAAATGTAATTTTAAAACTTGCTCCCGTATGGCTTCCATGGTAGCTGATAAATATAAACAAACGGAATCGCCTATTTATCTTCAGCGATAAGCTGTCAAAAGAATACACTCAAAATGGGTATATTCAATTACCCAGCTGAAATAAACCAAGACTGAAAACAGGTGACACCTATTGTGAGACACACTGTAAAATCAAAATCCAGAGGCGTCCCACCGATGGATCGTTGTCGAAGAAATCATGGTTTTGGGGTATGGATGTGGGTCGAGACTTCATTCGTGTGATGTCTCGCCTCATGTCCAATCATTATTCATTGAACGCTCATTTATACCTTGTTGGGCTGAGCGACAGCAATCTCTGCGAATGTGGATAAGATTACCAGGACGCAGATCACGTAATTTAATCTTGTGCTGAGCATTGTGGAGTTAGATCAGAGCTTTATGATTTCCTTCGGGTTCAAAGTAGGCAACCCAATGTACTAATTCGAGACATTTAAACTGTGCGCGATCTGGAATTCATGAAACTTATCTTTATGTTTTTGATTAACATAATTCTTAGATTGTAGTTTGATTAACTTACATGTTTAGGCGGAGGAGGTGGCTCATCAAATCTTCTGGTCTGCCTCTAAGCATATTGCTATGAGGTACCAGATGGTTACCCAAGTAACAATTTCAGTTCTATTCCAGCCGTATAGCACTCCTCCCGGCTTTGTTGATGACACCACATTCAAAACTGTTTCGTCCACCAACACCTCCTCTATGCATCTTTAAAGCCGAAATGTGTACAAAGTGGCCCACTCTATAGATGGTTGTGAAAACAAATTAACAAAACCTTTCTAAGACCATAAAGATTTTGAAAATGTTCTAGTGAAAGATGTTATGACCACTTGAGAACCATCATAAAACCTATTGGCCGCCATCAAAACCAGCATAGGGCTGAATGGCCACAGCTGTCAAACTTCACGGCGATATCGTGGTTGGTTTTTGTTGTTTTGCTTTGTTGCTCTTCTGATTCACTCAACAGCAAATAATGGCTCAGAAAAAAGTTCTTCTGTTGCGGGAAATTATGATTGATAGCAAAATATATAAAACAAATTGAGTTTTTTTTATGGCGTATCATGCTCCAAATCATATGCGCATTTAATTTTATGGTGAATATTGGCACGATAAGAGCTGAAAATTAATGCGCCTTGGAAATTATGCGAGTTTACAACAACAAAAACCAAATTGAAAGAATTATATTCCGTAAATTAATCATGAAATCCTGAAAATTGATGGAATTCAATAAGGTTATCTAAACGAATACCGAAGTTTGTCTCAGATATACAGTTCAATTGTATTACATTTAAAATTTGGTGTATTTATTTTTTCACATTTCAATTATTTCATATATTTCAACATGGCGATTGCAAGAAATCACAGTTTTGCCAAAAAGCCAATTTATCTTAGCAATGGCTACTATAAAACTATCTGGTCGCTTGGTAGCTTTCCTCAATGCCAGTTAGCCGTTTAATGCATTTACTGGAGGCAAACTGGTTTTAAAATGCTTTTTCAACTGACCATAATAAGGTAATATGAATGAGTCCTAAAACGGCATTTCAAAACAGCATTTTATGAGTTAATAAAGTCAAAATAAAACCTTTGATAGGAGTAAAAGGAATTTTAGAAGTCAAGGTTTTAAGATCGTTGTAAAGAAGCTGTGTAGGTTCTTATAAACCTGACTAAAATTTGAAACCTATTGGCATATCTTGCTGCCATAATAAAGCCGAATTTATTATTAGTGGCTTTCATAAAACTTTAATAAAACTTAATAAAGCTGGATGGTTTTGGCAATGTTACTTGGGTATCCACCGATTGCCTGTCAATCTGCCAAATTTGGAAGACGTCTGCATTGAGTTATCTCAAATTAATATATTCCGTCCACTATATCACAAAGCATCGCGATTGGTTGAGCGGATTGGAGATAATGAAATCATTGGGTTTAGGACCAAGTCTCCCCTGGTTGATGCTAAAATGATGAGCTTGGCAATCAATAGAAACATAAAGTTGCCAGAAGGCACGAAATGCTTCTAAGAGACTCACCCAATCCTGTTATCCATCATCCCAGTGATTTCTCGTTGAAGTGCAACGGTGTTCGCGGTTTCCAATAAAGCGAGTATCACGTCAACATATTGCTACCCTTTTCTTATTTGACCTGCATTCGGGCGAGGCCCGGTATTGCCTTTGTTTGGGATCACAAATTTTTACACAATGAAGATGTAAAGCCTGTCCACGTTAAATTTCGGACACTTTTCTTTCAGTGTAGATTTTGAATTATTTCATTGTTTGCTGAAACGTTTCACTTATATGACAGCTTAAACTCTCTACTTTATTTTGTGCTACAACATGTTTACATTCTTGTTACATTCAGTAAAATGGCGTCGAATCAAGTGGAAGTGTGCAAACGCATTTTGTACGAACGGCAGCAAAATCCGAATTTATCGGCAAATGATCTTGCCAAGAAACTAAAACTACCGAAAAGTACCGTGTTTTATGTTTGCAAATCATTTCACCAGCGCTTGACTGTGGATCGAAAGGTTGGAAGTGGAACAAATAGAAAAGTATGCTCCTGACAAATGAACAAGAAGGTGGTAGCCATTATTGAGAATAATCCCAATTTTTCTGCGCGAAATGTTGCTCGCAAAGTTGTGAAGTCAAAATCCTATGTACAAAAAGTGAAGCAAAGGCAAGGACTGAAGGCATACAAAGTGAAAAAGGTGCCCAACCGTGATGTCAAGCAACATTTCACTGCAGAAAGTCGTTTTCTTGTATCATAATGGACGACGAAACATACATACCCAAAGACTTTAAACAGCTTCCGGGTCTGGCTTTTTATACCGCAATGCAACGGAACGCTGTTGCCGAGCATTTTCGGACAAAGAAGGAGACCAAATTTCCGAAGAAGTATTTGATTTGGCAAGCCCTGTGTAGTTGTGGTCGAAAATCTAAAACTTTCGTCTCTACCGGCACTATCAATAAGGATGTGTACGAGAAAAAATGTCTGCAAAAGCGGTTGCTACCGTTTATCAGAAGCCACGGCTCTCCAGGTCTGTTTTTACTTGATTTGGCCTCTTGTCACTATGCGAAATCCGTCCTGGAATGGTATAAGGTACAAGAGGTCAAATACGTGTCAAAAACAGCCAATCCACCAGCCAATGTCCAGAACTTCGCCCAATAGAGAAGTACAGGGCTCTAGTTAAGCGGAAACTCTTTGAAACTAAGAAAGCAAATAGTACCGAAGAAGAAAGCAAATGGTACCGATGATTTCAAGAGAAGATGGAGAATCGTCACGGCGAGCGTATCTGAGGATACCGTACGGAACCAGATGGCGAGTGTACTGCAGAAAGTTCGAAAATTTTACAAAAAGAAGGATTAACATCTTAATCAACTGTTTCTAATGTAGATATAACTCTATTATTGTGAAATAAACAATCGGTTTTGTTGAATTATGAGTAATTTGTTTTTTGCTGTTATTATTTTGGTGTCCGAAATTTAACGTGGAAAGGCTTTATGTTGGACCCAATCATCACCTCTTGGTTCTCTGTGTAATTACAGCTGGCAATAATGAAGTAGCATCCTTGGGCGGTCAATCATGCTCATGCATGCTCATGCTCATTAACGTACATGCCAGGCTAAATGTGTGTGTGTGTGTGTGTTTTATTTTTATTTTTATTTGAAATCGTTCACAGATTGTAATTTGAAGTTCTAGATATCAGAAAACTATTGTTCTGTAGACTGTGTTTAAAAATTTCCCTCCTCAATTTTCCTATCCATAAAATTTGTAATTCCAATTAATTTTAAAAAAACACCAAAAAAACGTTTTTTTTTTTTTTTTTTATATTTTTTTTTTTTTAATTAAATTTATAAATAAAACAAAAACTTGGTTCTGTTTTTTTTTTCCGTTTGAGCCTGAAAAAAAAAATAAACTTATTTTTTTTTTTTTTTATTTTAACCCTTACACAGCCAGTAATGAAAAGCATCCTGGAAAATACTATAACCAGTATTTTTCTTAGCAACATTAATATTTGCGGCATATTTGTAATATGACAAAAATATTAAAACGGCCAGGCCCACTGTGTAGAGTTGAGGGAAAAAGAGGATTCAAAAGTAAGCAGCAATTAAATTATCCACTTGATGAATAAGTTAATCAACGAATATTTTTGGATCGTAAGAAAGAGGAAACGGGGACAACCGTCCTTCCGTCTCGATTTTGTAGGCTTAGATGAATCGTTGGGAGTGACGTGGCTAAGAAGGTTAATGTCACTCCGTGTGTCCTGACTTCTTTGAGCTTTAACTGATGGGCCTAGGTTTGTGCGCGATTGTTCGCTTTCTGAAAAGAGTTTTACCTCCTTGTGTCCTGGATAAATCCTAGAGTTATTCCTCTGCAACGAGAAAAGTAAAAAAATGACCCTGCACTGTGACATTAAGTATAAAAGCTTTTTTTCTGTGCGATGAAATTTATTTAAATAGGGGCTCGCCACAATAGATCAAAAAACTGGTCACAGTGGAGAATGTACCCAACCGGTTGAAGAGTATTAAAATGTGAATAGGTAACGGATACTATCTGGTAGATTCTTTGCAGTATGATGCTACGCAACGTGAAGCACTTCCACGGCTGATTTACAGAGGGCAGTACTCGTAATCTATCCTTATACAATAACTAACAAACAAACACGGATAATACCCAAAGCTCGGATTCCATACTTTGCTCATACTGAAAACATTAATCGCATATTTGAATTCTCTTTGTAAAACTGAAGCCAAAGTAATAATAAGGAAAGAGCTCACCCGGATTTCCAAAAAGTCCAGTATCTCTGGTTAGGTTTTTGAATTGAGCATCCAGAGCCGATTCGTCCACCTTCTCGATAACTGCATGCATCCAATTCCATGAGCATAAAATTCCCAAATAATGCTCTCACACTAAATGTGAAGCTCCTATGTCACACAGCTGAATGATTGATGACCGGAATACGATTTCCGTTGATAGCACTTTGTTGGCTGACGGAAACCTCGCAGTCAAAAACCAACAAAAACTGTCACAAACTCATTACAGAAGAACAATAAGCGTCATGTCCGTTCCGGAGCAAACACCGGAGGAAGAAACAACTCAGTACCTGTGCACATATTTTCCGTCGAAAAGTATCCACGATACAGATTCTTCTGAGGACAACTTTTTCTGTTCAGCCTTATCATTCTAGGTTTCCCAAGGTGATCTTCACCTCAAAATTTCACAAAACTACTACATGCACTACGGAAACTGAAACTATTTGGCTCACAACCATGAACGCTGATCTTCACGCGATGCTGCTCCTAGTGTGGCTAAGGCTGTTCAAAGTTGAGTTTCGAAGTGACTGGTAACAACGACAACGAAGATGTTTTTGTTCGATGGACGATTTTTTTAAATCTAATTTTCACGACCCTGTCTCATATTGGGATGCATCTTTCAAAAGCTACTATTGGCAGTAAACGCCGAGAACACTCCACGACCAAAATTGACAAACAAAAATCATATAAAAATAAAAATTCAACGGAGCAAAATGACAAGAGAAAATTGCTTTCAATAAAGAAATAAAATCAAATTTTTTATTAAAGAACTAAAATCAAATTTTCAAAAAAATTATTTTTTTTTTTCCCAAACATAATAAAAAGATATATAATACGTGTTGTGTAAAAAAGAGAAAAAAATTTAATATTTATTTCTTTTTTTTTTATACTTTTTTTGTTATCCACACGGGTGTGGTCAAAAAAAAAAACCCCATGTGTGAGAGAAAAAAAAACTTGCTTTTTTTTATACACACGCATTTAAATATGCATTTAAAAAAATTGTATATATATTGTGGGGGGAATGGGCTTTTTTTTTTTATTTTGATTTTTTTTGTTTCTAGCTGTGGAATTTTATTTTTTAAAATAGGGAAAGGGGTGCTAGAAAATTTTTTAAAAAAAAGCACAAAAAAAGAAAAAAATTGTGTCGTATGTGGTGTTGGAAAATGAAAAATTGTGGTGGTTTTCTATTTAAGCTACGAACAATATTCTACTAAATAAAATGGCTCGAGCTCACCAAGAAGTCTACTGCAGTCTGGAACTCAGGTAATAGTTTGTTTCACTCTGCATCATTCAACGAATTAAATCTTTGCCTCCTTCTTGCAGCAGAATTCACACATATTCGTTGTCTAAAATCGCTTTAGCACTCTCTGTTCTAAACTAGTTATGCTGTCAGTGCCGGTTCCACCATACGAGAGGTTCAGTTCCCCTTCGAATGAAAACCACCACACCATCATAAATCGGTTTTTAAAATCTAATCACTCGCAAAACACGTGAATATTTTTCGTCACCCATAAAGTGACCGTTGATATGAGTCATCAATTGCGATGAAAATGTTCACAACGTATTCACTAGGCACTGGTTTATAATATGGGAACTACATGAATTATCACTTTAAAAATAACGTAGACGAGTGAAAAAACATGACAGTTGAAAAAAAAACGTCTGCACGTGGCCAAAGCACACTTCGATCTCCCTGAACAAATAAATAAACTTTATATGAAAAAAGTGGAGTGTAAGTTCAAATTTTCCTAGTTTTCCAATAACAATCGTTCTTATACGCTCGTAAAAGTATTTTTTTAAAAGCGGTTAAGATTTCGGTGAAAAGGACCGAAGTCGGTGCTAATCTATGTTTGTAGGATTGCTTGAAAATTATATTACATAAACATGAACAAAATCTGATTGATTTAGTTAATTGAAGTATTCCAACTCGGTACCGAAGGCACCCGGAATTTCTCAAATTTTCCTATTCAGATCTTTTCGCCGATTGTCACACTGTCTTCCGAAAATTTTCCCCTTGGATGGAACCATTCGCAATCACAAGCCCCAAGATCTGAATATCCGCCTTCCACGTACCCAGCCGAGGCGGGGCGCGGGGAGAAATTTTAATTTAATATGTGTACACACAACACGCTGCTAGCTGGCTGCCATTATTGATGCTGGCTGAGGAAATCTTCCACGGGAAAAGAACGTCTTTTTCTCGCTCCACAATGGCTAGGGAATGGAGCGGATGGAAAGAGGACCAAGGCTTCATTTCATTTTCCCACTCCCGGGTGTCTCTGCGGAGTAGAGTTTGCACGTGGTCGGATGAACGGAACAGCAGCGTTAGAGAGAAACCACCACAATCTGACGACGACGACGTCGTCGACGCTGGAGCAGGCATCAGCATCAGACCGGGGCTTGCCGGTCTAGGAAGAGAACATATTTAAGATAAAAATCTGATTAAATTTAATCATTTTAGATTCTGCTCTGGTGCGTCGGAAGAAACGCGCCATTTTTGTTGCTGATGTTGCTGCCGTTGCTGCTTGTTAGGCATCTTAATGTGGTCTATGCTTTCATATCGTTCAAAGTTTTCAGCGGCTGGGTAGTTTGCGTGGAAAGCCATGGAACTGGGAAAGCTTATTTAATGCGGTGCGGCTCGGTTTTGGGACGTATACTTTATTTGCTGAGTTAATGAAGAAAGCAGGGAAAAATTCTGGTAGTTGTTGTTTTTTTTTTTGGTTAGGAGATTTGATATGCATTAGAGATTGATATTATAATGGGGAGATTTAAGGTCACAAAAATAGTGGCAAATGAGAAGGAAAAATGGTGGTGCCCTAAACCTACATATTTTTATCCTTACAAATTCACTTATAAAGGGTGTTCGGTTCCTTAGTGCAAATATTTTGAGGGGCGATAGCGGATGATATTTGAAGAAAAAAAATGTTTTACGCATATGGTTTTACGCATAAAGTCAATGTCCACAGTTATATTGCATCACTTTAAACTCGTCCTCAAAAACAAGTCTCTCAACCGATTGTCATGAAATATTCAGGGAATAAAATACAATGTATAATCTTAGTTTAGGTATTTTTATTTTACTGTATTTGTTTACCAAATCCAAAAGCCCGAGCTTTCTTCTTAATACCACGCAAAAGATTTTGTACAACGCTTGAACCGACATTTTTTTCCGCTTTCAACCATGACTTCAACATTTCCTGTTCTGTAGTGACAACTTTAGGATGCTTACGAAGTTCGTGCTTTATTATAGACCAATATTTTTCAATTGGCTGCAACTCTGGAGAGTTTGGGGGATTAAGATCTTTCGGCACGAAATTGACACCATTCGTCTTGTACCACTCCAGAACATCCTTGGAGTAGTGACAAGAGGCTAGGTTGTAGGAACGTTGTGTTTTGAGAAACGGAAGCAGTCGTTTTTTCAGGCATGCATTTATGTATACTTGACCATTTACAGTTGAAGTTGTCACGAAAGGCTTGCTCCGTTTATCACACGAACAAATCCCCTGCCAAATCATGAATTTCTTGGGGAACATTGACACTTGCTGTTTCCTGAGAGATTCTGGAACATCGAACTTGTCTTTCGTAGTCACATACTGGTTGCCGGGAATTTGTTTAAAGTCCGCTTTTACGCGTGTTTCATCGTCCATGATGCAGCAGGGTGGTTTCGCCAACATTTGTGTGTAGTTTACGCGCACCTGTTTTAGCTGTCCTATTCTGTTTTTCATTGCGGTTTGGAGCTTTCTGAACTTTGAATGAACGGAGCCCGGCTTGTTTCTTGGCTTTCTGCACGAAACTTTCGGTCAAGTGCAACTTTTTCGGGACATCCCGAACGGAAAAGTTGGGTTTGCGTTTAAAGGCAGCAACCACTCGCTTGTGAAATGTTACAGCTTATTGAAAGTGATGCAATTTAACTGTGGATACCCTTTATGCATCATTATATTCTTAAAGCTAATCTAACGCTTCATTACTTGACAACTGTTGAATTGATGCGATCCCGCATTAATGATGTAGATTTTGTGTTGAATAAGAGCAATAATATAATGCTTGTGGTTACTTGGGTACTACTGTCGCTATTGTCCAGATATATATAATTTAAAGATTTCTGCATAGGTAACTATCATAGAAGCACTTAACGTGTTAAGAATGGGTTCATAATTATTTTAGCCGGTAGTGTATTTGGTTTGTTCGTAGAAGCCATATGCCAAAATCTTGCAATACAAAATGAGATTTTAAAATATCACTTATTCCGCCACAGTTTGATCCTAACATGAACCTAAGACGATTTATTATTGTTAAAATTAATCAGAATTTTGATTCTTTCAAATGTAAACAAAATCTTACACAAATTTTTCTTTTCAAGTTCTAAAGCAATGCTATATTCTCGAGGATTTATTCAAGGGCGTTTATATTTTTCGTAGTAGAACAGAATATTGATCCATGAATCTGAAAGCGATTTAAAATATTTGAACGTTTTACAAAATGCTATTGCAACTCTGTAGAAACAATGTCAAGTTGCAAACAGGCTCCACCCTAGCGCTTTTTCCGTTCCTGTTGTGTATGATTTTGAGGTACATAGCCAAACAAAACTATCGCTAATTAGTTTCAAGAGAGATTTTTATGCTCTATTGAAACAAGTTGTGTTACTTGGGCTCTGTTCCAATAGGTTATGGGCCCAGAGGTACGTGTCTAGAGGAACTTGAAGAAAGAAAAATCAAGATTTGAAGCTAGATTTGGAAGAAGAAATAGCGAATCCTAATTCTGGAAACTGCGGAAATGCATCCGGCAATGGTATTACGGTACAAGCACGGCCGCACCAGCAGCAGAGTTTTAACACACAGGGCCACCCCCACATCGAGCGATTGGTCGGTCGGGAGAATTGGAGAACCTGGAAGTTCGCAGTTCGGACCTATCTGGAAGTGGAAGATCTCTGGGAAGCAGTAGAGCCACCGGCCAATCAAGACGGAACCCACCCTGCCGTGGACCGTCGGAAGGACAGAATCGCTAGAGGTAAATTAATTCTGTTTCTCGACCCGGTAAACTACATTCACGTGAAAACGGCGTCCGAAATATGGAAGAAGCTGTCGAACACCTTCGAAGACAGCGGTTTGACCCGCCAGTGGGGTCTACTGCATAAGTTGATTACGACGAATCTGGCAAGCTGTAGCTCAATGGAAGCGGATGTTAACCGGATGATTTCAACTGCACACCAGCTCATCGGAATCGGTTTCCCTCTGGATGCAAAATGGATCGGCATGCTGTTGTTGGCTGGTTTACCGCAGGAGTATCGCCCCATGGTGATGGGATTGGAGAATTCTGGAACCAAAATAACGGGTGACATCATCAAGACGAAGTTGCTACAGGAGACAGTTATGTCAGAGCCTACTACGGAACCTGCATTCGTTTCACGAAACGTTTCGAAGGGCAAGCATGGTAAATCGAATAAAGCAGCTAGTACGAAAGGTAAGGGGCCACAATGCCGTCGGTGCGAAAAATTTGGGCATATCGCGCGAAATTGCACTGCCAAGGAACCGGCATATCAAGCCGGATCGGACAAGAAAGGTGACGCTTTCTGTACGGTGTTATCAGTGCTAAACGGCGAAGAGGACGAAGAATGGTATTTCTGGTTCGGTTAAGCATCTCACGAAGAACGAAATGTTGCTGGAAAACTTGCGTTCGGCGGATGGCGGATGGCGGAATTATGAAGATTGTCGCGGAATGAAGCTGCAACCCACGTGCAACCCAGAAACGATCGATGTGACCAACGTCGAATTAATCCCGGAATTGGCAGTAAACCTACTGTCAGTAGGTAAAATAGTCGATCAAGGTCATACCGTAACCTTCACCAAGTCAGGCTGCAAAGTCATCAATCCGTCAGACAAAGTTATTGCTACTGGACGGCGTTCAAACGGGTTGTTTAAATTGGAGCATGCGCATCCCGAGAATCAGCAGAATTGTGGCACAAGCGCATGGGACACATGGCATCAAGAAACCTGGTTAAGCTGCGTAATAGCATGGTGGAAGGAGTAAGGTTTAACGGTACCGAAAGCGGAAACTGCAAGACGTGTTCCATGAGGAAGCAAACCAGGCTTCCATTCAATCACACTGGAGCTCGAGCGAGTGAAGTTTTAGAGTTAGTACATTCGGACGTTGCCGGTCCGATGGAAGAGAATTCACTAGGCGGGAGCCGCTAGTACTCGTCCTTCATCGATGACAAAACGAGGAAAATTTTCGTTTATTTTTTACGCACCAAGTCAGAAGAAGAGGTGCTGCAAAAGTTCAAAAACTTCCACACCATGGCGGAGCGTCAGACTGGAAAAAGGATGAAGGTGCTACGAACGGACAACGGCTGGGAGTTTATGAATGGGAATTTCGAGAATTACCTCAAGCATCTGGGTATCCGCCATCAAACCACGGTGGAGTACACACCGCTGAACGAGTCAACCGAACGGTGGTGGAGCGCGCGAGATGCATGCTGTATGAAGCTAAACTGGCCAAACCGTTCTGGGCAGAAGCTGTGGCCGCTGCATTCTATCTGATCAACAGGTCTCCTACGAAGGGTATCGAAACAACTCCAGAGGAAGCGTGGACAGTTCGTAAGCCGAATCTTTTGTACATCTGTGTATTCGGTACCACCGTGATGTCCCACGTGCCGAAGCAGAAACGACGAAAGTGAGACCAGAAAGCAGACGAATGTATCCTCACCGGCTACGACGACGAAACGAAGGCGTACCGCTTGTTCAACCAGAAAACGAAGCAAGTTTTCAAGAGTCGATACGTTATCTTTATCAACGAAGGGGTCATCAATCGTGACGGAACACCAGTTGACACAACCAACGAGCGCAGCTCTGTGGGGTTGGAATTCAGCGAGAACGTGTTCGATGAGCCACTACCGAGAGCGGCTGAACCCGATGATCCAGATGAGGCAGATGACGTCTATCCAAGCGAGGATGAAAGTGACGAATCGTTTCAAGATGCTCACGACACGAACGCCAGCTCCGCGCTCCCACCGCACCAATCTTCAAACCCGCCTATGGCGTTGAGGCGCAGCGGTCGGGGGCGCTTTTTCCCAGGCAAGTACAAAGATTATTATATCGTGAAAAAGGCCTTCAAAATTTACAGACTCCGTTGGTGATCGCCTGATGGCATCTACAACTGAACCTGAGGATTCCGTTGCGCCCTCATCGTGCTCAAATCAAAGGCCTGCTAGCGGCGATACGCAACAGCGGTTGATGCTCTGCGATAGGGGGCGCTTGCCCCAAGGCAAGTGTTTAAGTGATAACGGTGAATGTCCCGATACTGGTGCTGACTTTCCACAGAAGTTTCTGGATGATCCAAACACGCACAACGATGTTTCTTCCGGAAAACCATGCCAGAAACTTCTTGCACACGTGAAGGGCAGCGTTATCGTGAATGCCATGGCTAATTGTCCTTTCCATCGGAAATGTTGGAAAATCTCATTGCCAAAACGGATTTATGAAACAATTCTGACAAATGGTAAACCAACCAAATATCAGTTTATGTTATTTCTTGATTTGAATAAGTTTCTTAAAAATAAAATTCGATAAACGCGTATAGGAATTTCTACCCGAAAAATGTGTTTTCTTCTTTGAAAACAACTATTGCAAAAGTTATCATAACCCCTTACGGTGCAATTATTTTATTATTTGAATGTCTTTTATATACAATATTCATCTTTTGCAAAAACCCTTAAATAGGACCAAAAGGTCAAAAATACGCGTACGTTTTTGGGAATTTCCCCCAAGGCAGTTTAAAACTCCACATTCAACCACTAATTCATAAGTTCGAATGATAACTTTCCTACCACAAGCCCTAGCAGCACACTTGTTAGAAATCAGTTTAAACAACTCCAATGTGACTCAATTAAGACACAATGAAGGTGCTGCAACCTATTTTGATGGTTTCGGTGGTTGCAGAACAGTAAATCAACAAACTTCTTGTAGTATGTAGGGTATGTGCCCCTTGACTCAGCCTAATCTGCAACGATCGATTGCATTTTCTATTATAACTCATAAGAGTATTTGAGCTGGAAGCGATATTTAACTAGTAATATACTTGCTTAGATAAGTTTAATAAGCCACTTGGTAGTATGTATCGCGAAAAGTTACACAACTCATTTCATTAATTCATAAACTTTCGAGGGATAAGGATGTAAAGTCGGGCTATAAGTACCAAATTGGGTCTATCCGTGGATGCAACCGTCCCATTCCATAGATTTGTAATCAAATGAAGTCTTAGTACGGATTTTTTTTCTGCGTTGCAAGCTATATTCGCTCAAACTAACACAAAATTTCTCAAAACCAACTATAAAAAAACTGCTTTGAAACACTTTTCTCACATATGATTTATCGGTTAATGAACATATTTTTTATTCACTCTACACTCTACGATGAGCCATTTAAAAAACATACAACCGAAACTTAATTTTTTTTTCAAGATTTTACCAATAACAACTACGCTTTTCAAACAACAGGCCATGGTTGGGAACATAGAAAAAAAATAAGTCCCTAAAATTGGGTTTACCGTTATCTTGTTAAATCATTGCTGTTTTACCTATGTTAACAATTAGTTTATAACGTGTGACTATTTTCTGTACATCTTGGCTGCATTACTCGGTTGGGCTTCAAATGGTGAGTTGACAACATCGAAGGAGGGGGCGACCGACCTCTCGTCCTCACAAGTTCCTACCTCATGCCTCCACGAGTCATATGATCACAAAAGACTGCCAGCTGAAACATGGAGACGCTGGTTGGCGTAGCCTGGGCAATGTTGTAAATCTGACGATCAATAGCGTAGTGAGGGGGTGCGACTGAAGATCGTGTACCTTTAAATCATATTGTATATTTCCCATTCTCATTTGATCAATAATTTCAGCACGCTTTGGAATCATTTTTGCATTCCAAAACCATGTAAGAGCCGGGAGCAACACGACGGGCATCAAAGGCTCAATTTGTTTTTCAGAATTTCAGCATTACATTTAATTTAAAATTGCACTTCTGAATTTCAACTACTAGAAGACTGGCATGTGCTTATAAGCAATGTAAGATTATATTTTAATATTGTGTTTAGTGGCATTATGGTAAGATAAGCCATATATTTCAGGAATCATCAAACCGGACTCTTTGTTCACTCCAATTGCTATCTTTGAAATGTTACTATTATTTTTCAGTAACAATCCATTGGTAGTATCATTCAAGTTTGAAATTTGAATAAATTGGCATGTTTGTCTCTAATGATATACAAAATATACTAAATATTAAATAACATATAACGGGGAAAGGGAGGGACCATCAGGGCACCCAAGTGAAACGATTTAGATAGGGAGCATGGGACTGCCTCCTCCCTATTGTTAACATTTCGCGGGACGAGGGCGGGCTCTTCGACCCCATCTATTGGGTTTATTCTGTCAATCGAGGGCTCGATTCTAGTGCTGTGCGTGTGAACTTGCTTTTGGAAGGAGATTCTTTTCCCTATATTCGCGGGTTTCGCGTAAGTGTCTCTGCTTACGGGCGCGCCCAAACGTTTTTGGCCCTTCATACAGGAGCTTGATGATCACAAACAATATTAGAATCCTGATCAAATCGTTTTTCAGATTAGTCCACTGCTATGGGAAGTTACCTTGCTACAATAGATGGTAGTTTTATATCATCATCATCATCTTGGCTGCATTGCTCGGTTTGGAGGTTCAATTTAGCCAAATTTAGATCATTCGAAGATCGTGTAGATAATCTGTTCAGCTTAACCAGTAAAGCCATGGTGTCTAAAAAGTTAAGGAAATCGAAAATTACGCAGAAGTGAACAACTATAAGTTGATTAATAATGTCTCAATTGCTTCCAAATAAATCGATCATCCTGCTAGCAACATGATTTTGTTGATTTTCGCCGAATTAATGACATTTTTGGTACAAAGGCCGAATGAAGGAGCTAGGCTAACATTACATCCCGTTACCCTACTTTAATACAGCAAAACTAATAATTCGCTTCGAGTGAGCTAACTTCGCTTTAAAGCATCTTGCCTTTGTCACCGAATTTCCACTCATTGACCGCCGGGGCAATCACCATCCTCAGGTAAACATCAGTTATCCACGGTCGCACAAACAAACGTGGCAGCCACTCGGTCTTCCGTTATCGCACTGCGCCCTGCTCCTCCGAAGTTGATTTAATTTAGCAGAAACGAGAGCCCGCTGAATGTGATCTATTTACTCTGATAAACATTTACTTTGCATATTAATTACGGACAACGAGATTTCACTTTCCCCATCCTGCACCGGTCGGATCGAGGAAAGCAAATCCCGCAACTGTTTCGAAGCGGAGGAAGTTTGGGGTTTTGCGGATGGCGGGTGAATTTTGGTGAAATAATTAAATAACGTCAGGTTTTTCTGTTTTTGTTTCAATGAAGAGGATTTTGGAGAGCTGGAAAAGTGCGGCGAACGCAGTAGGGCGAAGCATGGAAAAAAGGTGCAGAACTAATCTAGAAAAAGGTTCCGAATGTCGTTGGATTTTGAATGAAATTAATTTTATGTAAACATGGTGCCTTCAATTTTGAACTACCAGAGCTGGAGGATGGGGGCATACATTGACGACGGGATCAGTTTGGCTCACAGCTGACTCGCATTCGTAGTTCGGCAAAACAGGCTGTTTTTGGGCTCTGAACCGGAGGAACGGGAGGGAAGAAGGCGAAGACATTCGAGTTTAAATTTAGTTCGTTCAGTTGTGTGCTTAATTTAGCGAACCTTTTCCGTTCCCCACCGGACCGCACTTGAGCAACCGGTTGGGATATCAGACGACGCAGAGCGGTCGGTAGTGCATTTACATACAAAATGTGTTTTCAAGATAAAATGTGTTTACAAATCTTCCTGCTACGGTACGGCGCTAGTGGAGGTTGGGCGGGTTGGGAATTCTCCTGAGAGAGTAAATTTTGCGATTCATAGAATCCGGAGCATTCAAGTTTGGCGAAAGGATCTAAATTACTTCGTTCCTCCTGAAAGTGGATCCATCGGAGCCGGCGTTCGGGTGGATCGGTGTTCATAAAATGGAAATTTGTTTTGTTTCTATTTGCTGGTAAGGCAACATCTAATCGTAGCCTCCTTCGATTCTCAAATAAACATCACCCGCCTCAGTTGATTGGATGCGAAACGGTTGGAAAACCAGTACCGAACTAATTGTCAATTTGGTTACAAACTTCTGTTGCTCCGCTTTCTTGGAGAAAAGGGTCCCTGGGAAAATTCCCAGCGGGGTGGAAAAAAAAAGTGTTCGATTGTGTATGGGGTGGAGGAAGAGAAAAATGAAAACACTGCAAGATGTCGTTTATTTTGGTTGTTGATTTTTCTTTACAAAGCCAATATTGCATATGTCAACAGTTTAATAGCCGCATGGGTTAACCTATGGTAATTTGCCGCCTCACATCGGGGGTAGTTAGCTTGAATTAAGCTCGTAGATTTATGCGTCTCAGGAAAATTCTGCCATCACACAACTCACCTACTTTACGTGACTTTTTCTTAGTTTGCTCCAAGTATACCACAGATGTGCTAGTGTGTGCCGATATGTGGCGGTCATCAAGTTGGTTATTATTGTTTGATACTAACGTTTTCACAGATTAGACCTCTTGGGTTGCAATCAATCGAGCTATAAACATGGAGAGAATAACGATAGTGAGCTATTTTATTTATTTATGAGTTTAACTTTATTCTAGCATATGCAAGAAAAGTAGGGGGAGTTTGCTCATTTATACTTTCGGTCCGCTCCCTAGCATCTTGCTATGAAGTACCTGGTGGTCAGTCACCCACCGATTACCTGTCGATCTGCCAAATTTTGGTAAACCGACCGCTTAGAATAATCTCAAATTGTAATATTCCGCCCACTATATCACAAAATATTGCGAGTAGTTGAACGGATTGGAGATAAGGAGATCATGGGGTGTAGGACCAAGTCTCCCCCGGTTGGTACCAAATTAATGAGCATAGGAATTAATAGAATCCAGATTAGTTACTAATGCTATGATGGGCCACCAATCGAAGGGGGGCCCAACTTTTCTTATCTCTATTTGCAGGATATCCACAGAAAAGAGTAAATCCCATTATTTACGAGATTACGGTGATTAGGTCATGCCGGACGATTTGGGGTGCGGTGCAACTGGCGTTCGATGTTCTGTTGCTTGTAGGAGCGGTCCCACGCTTTTGGCGGATAGTTACATACTTTCAGCGTATCGTTAACCAAAACGAACCCTGCTGCTGACCTTTTCCCAACTATCCAACATCCTAGTGATTTCTCGGCTTCCTTCAAAGCGAGTATCACGTCAACACGTTCCTTCCCATTCCCTACTTGACCAGCATTCGGGCACGGCCGGCGCCGGTATTGCTTCATAATGGATCACCAGTTTTTACACATTGAGGATGTATGTTAGTCCCAAACATCATCTATTGGTTCTTTGTGTAAATACAGCTGATCTGGCAATAACGGAGTAGCATCCGTGGGCGGTCAATCATGCTCAATCATGCTCATGCTCTAGCATATGCAAGAAAAGTGGCGGTACTTGTTCCAAGATGCTTCCAAACTGTGCCCGATCTGTGCCGACAATACTTAACAATGGTCCTGAGTGACTAACCCTTTGATTGATTTCTTCTTTTGCTATGATTTTAATTCTAAAATTGGTTCTTTCATTTTTCTAGGTCGATAGTGTTTCAGATTCATTGAATGCTAGAAAGATTCCAGTTTTTAAGAAGAAGAAAAAACAGTTATTCGTAGGTATCACAGGAATAGAAAAATTGGGAGTGATGCCATTCTTGTTATAACGGGTGAGTCATAAGTCAGTCCAATTCCTCCCAATTTTCAATGAGCATAAGCATGACGTATTGATCACCCGTGGTTTGCTACACCGAGATTGATGGAAGTCAGTGGGAAAGTTGCACAGAAAACCAACTGAATGTCACTTTAGTTTTATTATTATTATTTTTTATATTTTTTTTCAGATTTTACGAAAATACACAATAAAGACATTTAAATATAAGTAACGATTTAAATCAACAGTAAGGATGCTGTTGGGGACACTCACATGGTATGGTAATGATTCTTCATTTCGAAAACATTTTCAATTTGAACAACTACGGTCTTCAAACTAATATCTGTATCAGGTAATTGGAACTTTCTAAAATGCAATCTATTTGTTGATTTCTAAGCCATACTCAATGAAAATGTAATGAATAACAATCCAGAAGGTAAAATTAATTTTAGACTGGAATCGCATTAGTTTTGATAAACAATAGGTTAATCGTTCCCATATTGATCTTATTGTTCCTATATTTATCCTACGTTACATCAAGTGGATTCGTAACAACGTTTGCTTAAGGGGGGATTTTTTTTTTTTGTTGGGGCGTAGAACCACTGCGTCCACTGAGTTGAACCTTTGTGGTAGGGGGGATATCGACATATCGATCGATATGTTTATGCTTTAAAAAATTTGTGGTAAAAAATCGAAGGCCGATTTTTAAAATTGTGGAAGACATGGCACAATCTTTAAACGGCGTTTTCTCGAAGCCATGTTTTTCAAATTGGCGTAAGTGATTACGAAAAAAATAATAAATCAATTTTCGTCATCCAGCATTTATTTTGAAAGGCCTGAAAAACTACTGTAGATGGACTACGGAAATGAGCAAAAAACTAATTTTTAAACCATTTTTGACGCTTTTATGGTTAATGTTTGAATTTCGCAAAGGTCGTAGTCTTTCTAGAATAAAAACCCTCTCAAGTAGAAAAATGTTTGGTTTTTTTAATTTCAGACGAAAATTGCGGCCAGGATATGTTACGCCAATTTTTATGTCAGTGTCGACAAGATCCACCAAAAATCAAGGAATTTTTTATTTTTCATAATGTAAAAAAAGTCTTTTATTTTCTTCAAACTTTGCCCCAAATATTCATAATATTAATTTGATGTGCACCATTTTTATTTTCGAATGAGTACGAATAGCCAAAATTTACGTCGATAACTCAAAAACCATTAACTATAGACATATGATGTCTTTGGAAGATTTAATCTTTAAAAAAATCTATCTTTTGCTTTGGGTGGTGACTAGGGTGGTCCTTTTATGTTCATAATAAAAATTCTAACTTTTTATTCTTATGATTTAGAGGAACTTTTGCTCCTACAAAATTTTAGATATTTTAATTTAATGAAACTTTGCTGAAATAACCTAACTTCTATCTCATCTACGTTTCGTCTGCCGTTCACTGGGAAGAGTGCCTAATTGGATGTAACATGGACGAGGCAGTTTCCAACTTTTATCAACGTGTTTTTTCAATAGTTCGAGATGTTGTCCCGATTAAGCAACAACACCGTTCTGGTGGAAGAAGACAACCATGGTGGAACAACGAGCTGCGGCATTTGCGAAATCGTTTACGGAAGGCTCGGAGACGTTATTTTCGGTCGAAGGATGAACAGCACAAAGTTGTGCTGCGAGATTTAGAGAGCAATTACAATTCGTTGAATGCACGTTGCTTTAGCTGCTACATTCACCGTACGGAGGAAAGCCTCAAGCAAGATCCAAAATCGTTTTGGTCGTTCGTGAGAAGTCGGAAGCAGACTAATGGAATTCCTCATCATGTTTTTTACAACTATACTACAGCCGATACCCCGCTCGAATCAGCAAACTTGTTCTCGTCATTCTTTCGAAGTGTGCTAAGTAATAGCCGATCGCCTTCGTCTGAAGCGTACTTGGACAGTTTGCCTCGGTATGATCTGAATTTGGCGCTACTCAATTTCTCTCCGGGGGATGTGCTCAGCAAACTACAAGGAATAGATGCTTCCAAAGGAGCTGGTCCAGATCACCTCTCTCCGCTTCTTATAAAAAACTGTGCCTACTCGCTCGCCGTACCTGCAACAATACTTTTTAATCGTTCCTTGACGGAAGGTATTTTTCCTAGTGCTTGGAAAATAGCTGCGATTTCTCCCATACATAAAGCGGGCAGTATACACAACATTGAGAATTACCGGGGCATCTCAATTTTGAGTTGCTTGCCGAAAGTTTTTGAAAGCCTTATTCACGATTCGCTTTATCCACACGTTCATCACATTATCTCCGAATTCCAGCATGGATTTGTGAAAAAGCGCTCGACTACAAGCAATTTAATGTCATCTGTTTCTTCGTTGATCAACGCACTGGAAAAACGACAACAAATTGATGCCATATACATCGACTTGACCAAAGCGTTCGATAGAGTCCCGCATTTTCTGGTGGTTGATAAATTGAATAAAATGGGCCTGCCCACCTGGTTGACTCGCTGGATACTTTCCTACCTAACCGAGCGGAGGGCCTACGTGCGCATTACTGGAACAAATTCGGTACCATTCGATATTACTTCTGGCGTTCCTCAAGGCAGTCATTTGGGCCCACTTCTATTTGTGCTGTTTGTAAACGATCTTTGTGGATCGATTAAATCCCCGAAGGTTATGTTCGCTGACGACCTGAAGTTCTACCGTGTTATTTCCTCGCCAGTTGATTGTTGTGCCGTCCAAGCTGACATCGATACGTTGATGAACTGGTGCGTGCTAAACGGAATGGAAGTTAACGTTCGAAAGTGTAATGTCATCACTTTTCATCGGACAAGGAATGCTACTATTTTCAACTATACAATGGCATCGACCAGCATTTCCAGAGTCAACACCGTCAAAGACCTTGGCGTGCTACTGGACAGTAAGCTAAATTTTTCTCAACACATCGCAGCAACGACGACCAAGGCTTTCGCCATGCTTGGTTTTATCAAACGTAACACACAGCAGTTCGAAGATGTATACTGTTTGAAGACACTCTATTGTGCGCTAGTACGCAGCGTTCTGGAATTGGTGTGCTTATATGGGCACCATTCCATGCCACTCAAATAAATAGAATTGAGCGAATGTTCTCAAATGTTGTGCCGGCGCCTGTCACCAATTGCAAAAGAGTTCGAGGGCAATACTAAGCTAGATTCATGGATGTCCGCGCTACAACCGATCAGATTTCCGCGACTCGGCAAATACTGCAGATATGTCACGAACATAACGTGCCCACTCATCATCTTTTCATCGATTTCAAATCAGTTTACGACACAATCGATCGAGACCGGCTATGGCAGATCATGTTATTTAGCATTGCATTGGAGGGTGTGATGCGAAGAGCTAAGATTGACACGAGTGGTACGATGGTGGTAGCGTGCATCAGACTTCAGTATTAATGCGTCAAAAACAAAATACATACATGAGGGACAGGGGCTCACGAGAAGATAATGTAAGCCTTCCACCAGGAGTTCAGATCGACGGTAGTTAAATCGAGGCGGTAGACGAACTCGTGTATCTGAGCTCATTGATGACCGCCGATAACGACACCAGCAGAGAGATACAAAGGCGCATTATGGTATTATCGTGCCTATATTGGACTACGAAGGACGATAAGATCGAACAAAGTGGCGACCTGCGGACCCTTCGTAGACTGCGAGGCTGGCGAAGTGCAGCCATGGACCGAATAGAATGGAAACCACTTCTGTATATTGCAGAGGTCAATCCGGCTTTGGGCTGATTGGTAAGGTATTAGGTGCGCAACTAAGTTCCCGCTGTTTAGCAATAGATAGCGCCAGTAGTAAGTGCTGGTCTAATGTTGTACATCTCAAGCGTCATAAACCAAGCTCAGACATAAGGGGTGTATCGAAAATAAGCTATCCACAAACTTTCTTTCAAATTATGTTGAAAACCGATATTTTATTCATACAAAAAATTGATCCTTTATTGTACGAGGTTAAACTTGAACATAATGAAGACCGGATGAAATTTAAGTTATTCCTTTACGAATTTTTGAACTTTGGATCGAATGCTCTTCATCAAGTTCCGGACAAGTGTTGCATCGCATTTTTTGGACACTTGAGCCCAAATTTTTTTGAACTTCTGCATGTTCCCAGCTGCCTTACCAGTCTTCTTGAAGACCCTCTTCACGATTGCCCAGTAACGTTCGATGGGTCGAAGCTGAGGGCAATTTGGTAGATTGATATTTTTCTCAACGAAATCTATACCCTTTTCCGCAAGCCAATTGAGAGTGGTTTTGGCATAGTGAGCCGACGCAGAATCCGGCCAAAACAGTGGAGGTGTACTATGCTTCTTATATAAAGGCAACAATCTCTTCTGGAGACACTCAGATCGATAGATTTCCGCATTTATAGTTCCGGTAGCGTAAAAAATGGTTGACTTCAAACCACAGGAACATATTGCTTGCCATACCAGTACCTTTCGACCGAATTTCTCCACTTGAACCGACCTGTCCGCATTGCTCACATCCTCCCCAACGACGGCAGTAAAGTATTGTGGACCTGGAAGGGTTTTTGAGTCCTCCTTTACATAGGTCTCATCGTCCATCAAAACGCATGCATCCGGACGCTGCAAAAGACGCGAATAAAATTTCCGGGCCCTTGTTGCTGCTCGCTTCTTCTGTTCTGCACTTTGTTTCGAGATTTTCTGCTTCTTGTAGGTCTTCAGGTGGTTTCGCCTCTTGATACGCTGGATCATTCCGACACTCGTTCCTGCTTTTTTGGCCAAATCACGTATTGACATTGATTTGTTCTTCATGATTAGAGATACCACTTTCTGCTCCAGTTTCGGGTTGGAAGAACCGGGTTTTCTGCCTCTTCCTGGTAGCTCATCCAAAGAATAGTGTTCCCCAAACTTATTAATGATGGTTTTAACACTCGCATGATGAATTCCAAACCGCTTCGCCAATTTTCGCATAGTAATACCCTTCTCACTTAGCCATGTGTCCAGAACCTTAATTTTCACTTCCTTTTCAATACGCGACATTTTGAAAACGCAGAATTTGAACCGCACAAACAAGTAAACAAAAGAAAGCTGACAGTCAAACGCACAGCATGCAGTGTTCAGAGCATAAAAAACCATCACAAATACATGCGTGCAACGCAAATGTATGTGGATAGCTTATATTCGATACACTCCTTACTTTAAGAATAACCCGAACCTTTCCATCCGAGACGTGGCCAAAAAGGTCAATTCGTCGAAGCGGTTCGTCCAGCAGACCATGAAGCGGGCTGGGCTACGTGTTTTTAAGGTCCAGAAGGCGCCAAACCGGACTGAAAAGCAAAACACGGTGGCCAAATTGCGTGCGCGGAAGCTGTACCGTGATCGGCTGGTCAAGCCAGGCTGTCTCGTCATGGACGACGAGACATATAGCAAGGCGGACACCATAAACGGGCAGATTTATCGAGAGGAATGCTTGCAGAAGCGCTTGCTGCCCTTCCTCCGCTCGCACGCTGTTCTGGCCGGATCTCGCTTCATGCCATTACGCCAGGCCTGTAATAGATTGGTACGAAGCGAAGGGCGTTAATGTGGCCCCGAAGGAGGCGAACCAGCCAAATACACCAGAACTTCGTCCGATCGAAAAGTTTTGGGCGATAATGAAGAAGAAGTTGAAGAAAAGCGGAAAAACATTCAAAACCGATGAAGCTTTGAAGAAAAACTGGGAGAAATTGTGTAAGGAAGATGGACAAAGCCTCGCCCAAGATCTCATGAGCAGTGTTAAGAGAAATGTACGAGAATTCAGCTTGGGGAAGGAAATTCAATACATGCCCAAACATAGCTAATATATAGTTATTTAATCCCTGAAAATTTGAGAAGTATCCGATTTAAAATGAATTTTTGGTGATCATTTTTGTGTGTCTAATTTTTTCCGAGTCCAGTCTTTAGTAACAACAAACCATCGTGTGAAAGCCTGACCAGATTTGGAATTCTGTCACTACAGCTAGGCGATACTACAGTGGTACCGCGATAATAATGTGGATTTTATTGGTAAGCATATCAATCCATCCAACTGGCTGCAATTCCGCCCCATCAAAAGAACTGGGCAATCATCAAGCGGATGTTAAAGAAGACTAGAATAACTACTGCACAGATGGTTCGATATTGCTCGCAGAGATTTACAAGTCCAGTGTACCCAAATTGTTTTATGAAAGTACAATAAAATACTTTCGTATCTAAATTACATTTTACTTTCGTCTAATCAACCCCGAGAAACACCTGCTTTTAATAGTTCGGATTCTAAGTGGACCAGATATTATTTTTTTGTTGTATTGTGTAATTCGAAATCTAAAATCAACATCAACAGAATTTTTTTTGAAAACCCCTATCTTAGAAGAATTAGGTACTTGCATGTTGTGAATCCAATTCAGCTATGGGGCTCGAACCGGTGAGGAGTGGACCCTTCGATTTGCAATGCTTGGAATCGAAAAGAATCGAGAAACGGAAAGTCGGACTGACACGGATCGTCGTCAACCCTTTCTTCTCCTAACCAGTTATCCTCTTACCCTCACCTATTTCGAGCAGAATTCGTCCTCTTCCAATCGTTAAAATGCTGATGCCAGCGATAATCCAACAAAAGAAGCTTTTGCAATACCCTCTACTATACCTACCATCTGTTTCTAGTTTAGTTCTTTCGATTTTCGTCACGAATGGAAGAAAGATCTTGCGAAGGGTGGAAAAAAAAATAGAATCGGATACAAACCATGAACCGAACGGAAAGCTATACTAAAGCTAGCGTATCCAACAATGCAATCCGTCTTTAGGAGTTGGGTCCAACGCGAACGGCGGAGAAGGACTTTTCAAGATTGGATCAGAACGCAGAACCGAACGGATGAAGATAGCTTTCCGATGTATAGAGGACGAACGTAAACATTTTGGACAAGCAGGCCAAAGAACAACAGTCAATCCCTGATGCTGCTGCCAGTAAGCATGGTCGATACACAATGGGAAATGTTTGGGATTTCGGGGGATGACGTCCAAGAGTTTCCCTTTTCGCATACCAAATAGAGAGATGGAAGTTTAAAGAAGTTCAAATAGATGCTTTAAAAGATCAAATTTCCCTGAAAGAAATTCAACAACTTTTCGTGGAAACATTGAGGTAGTCCCTAGCCGGTTGGCAATCAGTCAACTCCACGCACAAATTGCCGCAAAGTAAAAATTGCGTGCCTTTCTCGGTTTTCTTCGGTGTGGAATGATAAATGAGCAGCGATGGTTCAACAATTCCTAACTTGACTGAACCGCAGGAATCTTTTCAGCTGCAAAAGCACGACGGCAACCGATGGCGAGAACGACGAATTTCTTTTACCGCGCCTATAACCATGGCCCCCACCCAGTCTTGAGGCTTCGCGTGGTACGGGGAGAAGTGATGTATGTCTCAAAGGACGGGTCTCGCCATAAATTAATCAAATTGTGTGTCCCACTGCCGACGACGTTAACGACGCAACACACCAGCCGGGTCTCGTCAAACATGGAATGAGCGGTGAAATGAAGACGATGCCAACGAACTGAGGGAAAATTAAAGCGGAGGATGAATTCGATGTTGTGGAAAACATTCTCATTTTTTTCGGGGAGATTTAGCAAGCTTTGCCGGAAAATTCAGGGAATTCAATTTATTGAATAAGATTTGAAACATTCATTATTGGATGATGATTCTGATGATGAAGTTTAGCAGTAGGTTGAAAATAAAATTTGACAATGACGCGCATATTATCGACAACGATTGTCATGAGCTACTATGATTTTGAATAGATATCACCATAAATCAAGCTGAACAATATATTAGGTCCTAAGTAACATTGGGAGACTCTCTTCGTGGCGTTTCTCTTGGCGTTCCTACGGCTATGTAAAAACATGTTCAAGTATTTTCAACACACAGTACGGAAATATGAAGTGTAATTAAGGATCCAATACGTCAAAAACATCAGCAAATCATTTAATAGACAAGCTTTAACAAAAGAGAAAGTCGACCAAGAGAATCTCTCAATGTTACTTAGGACCTAATGCATTGTTCAGCTTGCAATGTTCTTGGTTTTGATTCATGACTTGACGTGAGGTGCTGCAACGGCAAATGCGCAAGGGGTGGAGCCTGTTTGATCCTAGAGAGTTGCAATAAAGTCCACGTTAAATTTCGGACACTTTTCTTTCAGTGTAGATTTTGAATTATTTCGCGGATCACTGGAACGTTTCACTTAAATGGCAGATGAAATTCTCCACTTTATTTCGTGGTAAAGCTCGATTCAAAGTAAATCTGGACGCACGTTCTAATACTCCACCGCGTCCCTGATGATTGGAACAAAAAACGTTTGACAGGCATTTGTTGATGTTTCATTGGCGAATAAATTGGTGAAAATCTCGGTTGATCGACGCATCTCGAAATTACGGAACTTGAGAAAAGAAAATTAATTGTGCACAGAGAATCCTTCGTGGTCTGCCTCAAAAAATAGCAAAAGTGCTAAAATTCCCAAAGTCAACGGTGTGTCTTGTAATCAAACGTTACAAGGATACTCTGAGTGTGGATAGAGCACAGCGCATCTATCATAAAAGTAGCGCTAGGGACAAAGAGCTGAGGAGAAAGGTGTTGAGGTACGTGAAAGGCAACCCAGAAATACGACTCCAACTTTTCCACCGTGCGTAACATCCTTTCAGGAGAAGAATATAAGTCTATTTGTGCCAGTAAACATTCGAATCGCTCCCTGAAACAAAATTGAGTGGCCAAAAAGCGTGCACTATTACTATACGAACGAGGTTTGGCGAAATTTGATGGCTGTATTTTAATGGATGACGAAACATATGTCAAAATGGATTATAAACAAATCCCTGGACGAAAATTTTACCTGGGAACTGGTCGTAGGGATGTTCCTTCCAGGTATAAATTTGTTTTTGCTGATAAGTTTGCTCGGAAATTAATGATTTGGAAAGGAATCTGCAGTTGTGGCCTTAAAACCAAGGTTTTCATCACATCTCACACAATGACGTCGAAGGTTTACATTGAAGAGTGTCTGAAAAAGCGGATTTTACCCTTCATTCGGCAACACAAGACCAACGTAATGTTTTAGCTGGATCTAGCCAGCTGCCACTACTCTAAGAAGGTACTAGAATGGTATGCTGCAAACAATGTTAATTTCGTCGCCAAAGAGATTAATCCTCCGAATTGCCCTGAGTTCAGACCGATCGAAAAATATTGGGCAATTGTCAAGCGAAAACTTCGAGGATGAGGTAAAGAAGTGACAAATGCACAACAAATGCGTTTAAAGTGGAATAAGTTCGCCGGAAACAGTGTCACCGGCAACTGTGCAGATCATGATGGCATCGATCCCAAGTAAAGTGCGACAGTTCGTTCGAAACGGTGACATGTAATAATTTGTTATGTATCGTTTGAAAGCTGAATAAATACCCTTTATTGACGTTTTGATCAACCGTGTATGTTGCTTAATTCTTGAGTTATGATCACTTGAATGCGTCCAAATTTACTTTGAATCGGGCTTTACAGCATGTTTACATTCTTGTTACATTCAGTAAAAAAAAGTGAGGCATAGGCAAGGACTGAAGGCGTACAAAGTGAAAAGGGTGCCCAACCGTGATGACAAGCCAAATTTCACTGCAAAATGTCGTGCTAAGGAGCTTTACACCAATTATTTGCAAACATTTTCTTGCATCATAATGAACGACGAAACATACGTACTCGAAGACTTTAAACAGCTGCCGGGTTTGGCTTTTTATACCACAATGCAAAGGAACGCCGTTGCCGAGCATTTCCGGACAAATAAGGTGTCCAAAATCCCGAAGAAGCATTTGATTTGGCAAGCCCTATGTAGTTGTGGTCGAAAATCTAAAAGTTTCAATCAACTATCAATAAGGATGTGTACGAGAAAGAATGCCTGCAAAGGCGGTTGCTACCGTTTATCAGAAGCCACGACACTCCAGGTCTGATTTGGCTTGATTTGGCCTCTTGTCACTATGCGAAATCCGTCCTGGAATGGTACAAGGTACAAGAGGTCAAATACGTGCCAAAAACAGCCAATTCACCAAACTGCCCAGAACTTCGCCCAATAGAGAAGTACTGGGCTCTAGCTAAGCGGAAACTCTTCGAAACTAAGAAGAAAGCAAATGGTACCGATAATTTCAAGAGAAGATGGAAAATCGTCACGGCAGGCGTATCTGAGGATACCGTACGGAACCTGATGGCGGGTGTACCACAGAAAGTTCGAGAATTTTACAGAAAGAAGTATTTACATCTTAATCAACTGTTTATAATGTAGATATAACTCTATTATTGTGAAATAAACAATCGGTTGTGTTGAATTATGTGTAACTTTTTTTAGATGCTATTATTTTGGTGTCCAAAATTTAACGTGAACAGGCTTCATCATTTTATAATCTTTCAAATATGATGTTAAGATGCATTTTAATGTGCGGTAATTTTAGGTTCTAAAGTCATCATTTTGATGTGAATAAATGGGCTAGACTGATAAAGGCGACAATGGATGGTGTACAGTGCTGTGTGAAGATATCAGATGGGTTATAGGACTCGTTTGAAATACGCAAGGGACTTCGACAAGGTGATGGTCTTTCCTGCCTCCTGTTCAACGTTGCGCTGGAAGGTGTTATAAAACGTGCGGGCTATTACAGGCGGGGCACAATTTTCAATAAATCCAGTCTATTAATTTGCTTCGTTGACGACGTGGACATTGTCGGAAGAACGATGGATAACAACTGCAGCAGCGAAATTCGCAGACGCATAATAGTCGGAACTCGTGGACTCCACAAGACTCTTAGGTCTGGTAAACTTCACCCCCATACTAAGTGTACCATGTACAAGGCGCTTACCAGACCGGGCACAAAACATGGACAATGCTCGAGGAGGACCTGGAGTTTTGGAATGACGTTTGCTTAGGACCATCATTGGCGGTGTATGGAGGAGAAGAATGAACCACGAGCTGGCGCAACTCTATGGCAAACTCAGTATCCAGAAAGTCGCTAAAGCTGGAAGGGTACATTGGGCGGGACACGTTGTAAGGATGCCAGGCAACAATCCCAAGACGTAGGAGAACGCAGCGAGCTAGGTGGTTAGACCAAGTGAAGCAAGACCTAGGAAGTGCAGGACACCCGAGAAACTAGAAACAAACAGCCCTAAACCGAATTTCTTGGTGAAAGATTGTGGCGCTGGTGCGGTCCTGAACCAGCAAAAGTAAGTAAGTATGCAAATAAACCTTTTGGTTGACGTTTCTTCTCCAAGACTCCTAGCGCACTCTACGTTGATAGTGCATTGAAAGAGCATGTAGTAATACAGCGCAAGGTTTAAGCTGCGCTGAAAAAGATAACTATTACGACAACCTGTAAGAAGGGTGCGACCGTCCTCCGTTCCTCACGCTTCCACAAATCATATGATCATAAAAGACTGCCAGCTGAAACATGGTGATAGCGAAGTAAAGGGGTGCGACTGAAGATCGTGTACTTGAAAATCCCATTATATATTTTCCATTTTCAATTCATTATTAATTTTCGCTTTAGGGCCATCCTTGCATTCCAAAACCATTTATCTTAAGAGCATGGAGCAATATGACAAACATTAAAGGCTCAATTTATTTTTCAGCATATCAGTATACATTAAAATTGCACTTCTGAACTTCAATTTCCAATTTCCATAGACAAGCATGACCTTATAAGCAGTATAGGATTATTTTCAAATATTTTTGTTTAGTGGTATTATGACTAGATATTCCGTTTGTTACAGGAATCACCAATTCAAATTGCTATCTTCGAAATCTAACTAGAACGGTTTTAAACAAACTTTTCAGAAAAAAATCATGTATCCTTATAAGGAGTGTATCGAATATAAGCTATCCACATACATTTCGTTGTACGCATGTATTTGTGGTGGTTTTTTATGCTCTGAACACTGCATGCTGTGCGTTTGACTGTCAGCTTTCTTTTGTTTACTTGTTTGTGCGGTTCAAATTCTGCGTTTTCAAAATGTCGCGTATTGAAAAGGAAGTGAAAATTAAGGTTCTGGACACATGGCTAAGTGAGAAGGGTATTACTATGCGAAAATTGGCGAAGCGGTTTGGAATTCATCATGCGAGTGTTAAAACCATCATTAATAAGTTTGGGGAACACTATTCTTTGGATGAGCTACCAGGAAGAGGCAGAAAACCCGGTTCTTCCAACCCGAAACTGGAGCAGAAAGTGGTATCTCTAATCATGAAGAACAAATCAATGTCAATACGTGATTTGGCCAAAAGAGCAGGAACGAGTGTCGGAATGATCCAGCGTATCAAGAGGCGAAACCACCTGAAGACCTACAAGAAGCAGAAAATCTCGAAACAAAGTGCAGAACAGAAGAAGCGAGCAGCAACAAGGGCCCGGAAATTGTATTCGCGTCTTTTGCAGCGTCCGGATGCATGCGTTTTGATGGACGATGAGACCTATGTAAAGGAGGACTCAAAAACCCTTCCAGGTCCACAATACTTTACTGCCGTCATCGGGGAGGATGTGAGCAATGCGGACAGGTCGATTCAAGTGGAGAAATTCGGTCGAAAGGTACTGGTATGGCAAGCAATATGTTCCTGTGGTTTGAAGTCAACCATTTTTTACACTACCGGAACTATAAATGCGGAAATCTATCGATCTGAGTGTCTCCAGAAGAGATTGTTGCCTTTATATAAGAAGCATAGTACACCTCCACTGTTTTGGCCGGATTTTGCGTCGGCTCACTATGCCAAAACCACTCTCAATTGGCTTGCGGAAAAGGGTATAGATTTCGTTGGGAAAAATATCAATCCACCAAATTGCCCTCAGCTTCGACCCATCGAACGTTGCTGGGCAATCGTGAAGAGGGTCTTCAAGAAGACTGGTAAGGCAGCTGGGATCATGCAGGAGTTCAAAAAAATTTGGGCTCAAGCGTCCAAAAAAATGCGATGCAACACTGGTCCGGAACTTGATGAAGAGCATTCGATCCAAAGTTCGAAAATTCGTGAAGGAATAACTTAAATTTCATCCGGTCTTCATTATGTTCAAGTTTAACCTCGTACAATAAAGGATCAATTTTTTGTATGAATAAAATATCGGTTTTCAACATAATTTGAAAGAAAGTTTGTGGATAGCTTTTTTTCGATACACTCCTTATTGAAATATTATCTATGAAAATTGGAATTATCAACTCTGTTTTTCAGTTTTTCTAGGGCTTTGAAGATAATAATACATACCTAATTTTATTTTTCAGTTACAAACCAGTGGATGTTGGATATATTTTTACATACATATATAATATTCTCATACTTAAAATTCATGTAATCGAAATATAGGTGGGACCATCAGGGCACCCGTTTGAAGCGAATTGCGTGTTGATAGTGGGAGGAATGCAAAATCTCCATTGCTATTGCCTATCGATCCATCTAACTCGTTTTAGGCCCTTCATATAATGATATTACGAAGAGAATCAGTGGTTATTAAAGCTAGATCACGTGACTAGACCCCCCCCCCCCCCCCCCATTCTCCCTTTAAATGAATTAATGGACAATTCATAATCACTGAAACCTTCTTCAAAATAATGAAAATTAAACAAGCTGAAATCGATTAAAGATCTAAATTTCGTATCATGTAATTCACTAAAAATTTCATAAGTATTCATAAGGTGGCAAAAGCTGGAAGGATACGCTGGGCAGGACATGTTGCGAGAATGCCGGGCAACTATCCTGCACAAATGGTGTTCGACGGGAATCCGGTTGGTACAAGACGACGTGGGGCGCAACGAGCAAGATGGTCAGACCAGGTGGAGCAAGACCTAGGGGGTACTAGGTGCCCACGGGATTGGAGAGGAGTAGCCACGAATCGGGAATTATGGAGGGATATTGTGTATCAGGCTATGTTATAGTATTGTGACGTTATGCCATGTAAATAAATAAAAATAATTCACTAAAAAACTGAATTTTGTGGGTTAATAGATGCAAATCCAAAACCAATTGTTGTCGCTTAGAAGTATACACAATATGATGAGAAATAATGTCTTATGATGTCCGCTGGCGAGGAAAATGTGGCTTGTCATTTTAATTTATGTGCCTTAAAAGTTGAGATTACACGACTGCAAACTGAAAAGCAAACTTTCGGCGCATGTTTTCATCCCACTAGTGCTTAATATTGCTTTAACTAGCATATTTTCGATACGGAACTGAAATATTGACTAAGAAACGCCGCAAACCGTGCTTTGAATCTTACATGTTTTGCTTTTGCTGCGTCGTTTTCGCGAAAAAAAAATCAAACAATATTTCGTAATGATGAAATTTATCAGAAGCAGATAATTTCCCATGAGATGCTCTAGGAGTAGATAGTAATTTATTGCTAGAACTAAGAAGAGAAAACATTGATAGTTCCGTTTAGACTAACGGCAGGCTATGAAAATTGAAAGATACAAGTTGAAAACGAGCGGAGGGCATATGAAGGTAGTATACAATTGGGCGCATAATCTTTTACCAAATTACCCCAGATGCAGGGTAGGCAAGGGAAGGGAATATTTCGTAATTCACCTTAAACAACAAGTGAAATCATATAATCTTCGAGTACTTTGTGTAAAACAAAGTAAATGTAATAGATTTCCCCCACGCCCGGAGGAAGAGTTATATCAGTTTAGTTATGTTTGTTAGTGCTAGTATTGTGCCACATAAATTGTTAAGGAAGAGTGTTTTTCCGCTTTTTCGTGAGTGAATTTATGATTATTAGCAGATTTAAAGTTGTCCCATAGCGGGGGATTTTGCTTATTGGCAGAGTGTGGAGTGATAGAAATTGTTTTTAATAAAAAGAAAACCAGTGCATTGTAGAAAACGGCCATTCGCTGGTCAAAAAAAACATGAACGAAGCCAACGCGCCTGCGGGCGTGCTCGGCTGGCACATAATTTCAGATGCACTCACCACGTGGTGAACCGAGTTGTGTAATGCTAGAGGGTCTGGCGGGTGGCTTAGCAACGTAAAATTTCGCACTTATTTTGTCGCGAGTGCATGACATTAATTATGAATCGACGTCAAAAATGCCCATTGCTGAACAAGCTAGTGTTATTTTGGAGGCGGCCATTGGTGAGATCTATCTGATTGTAAATATATAATGAAAAACCTATTTTCAAATAATACTAAATACGTGCCTGGTTTGGAAATTATTACATTTTCAACTCTGGAAGTGTGATGCGTTACCAATAACCAAATTCTATCGGTAATTTTTACATGCGAGGCTTACTGTATGTGAAAGTAACTTCGGAATGGGCGCGACTCTCCACACATTCTGAAATGCAAAACTCAGGAAACAAAAACTTTATGTTCAAAGAATCAGCGTCAGTCAGTGCCAAATCAGGTACAGCCAGCGTCAGATACGTCAGCCTCAAATCAAGTACATAACTGTGAATTGATAAACCGTGTAACTGATGCAAGTGTTATTTTTTTGTAGAAAAGTGTTATTCTTCCGAAAAAAATCCTAAATTATTTAAACCGTGTCAGTTACTAAGTGAAAAAAAATCATAATCTATTATATCACCAACACTCTCCTAGCGAAACTCATCAAAGAAATTAACACCATAAACACTCTGACAGCGAAAAAAGTGGATGAAATCTCAACGGCTCAAACACCCATTTTCTTAGAACCGATTAATCAAGAGCGGCCGTTTTCTACATAACCAGTTTCAGTGGAACGTATCTTGAAGCAGGTCGGTTTCGAAGAGTTTCTGGAGCTGCAAAAATTGGGAATAATTCGTTCCAAGTTGGAGCCCATGAGCAGGATAAATTGGAGAACTTAGACTTCAAATAACTGTAACCCAGAAAGTTGGGTGAGGACACCATTGCTCATTATTTCAACCACTGGCCTAATTGGCCATAATCGTTAAGGAGGTATGATGCTCGGTGAAAGCGTCGAACTCACCAAAGAGCATTCCCATCTTAGCACGATCACTCAGGTATCGTCATGGACCGTATTAATCGCCGTCAATGAGAGAAGACGCCGTAGATTGCCCTTCGACATCTGAGACCGACGAACTCTGCCATTCTCCATCGTCTTCAAAAGCGATCAGCCAACGCTTATCGTCGACAGAACTAGCGAGCGCTCGCAGCTCGAAATCATCAAGTGCAGCGGTACTTACCGAGAACCCTACAATAACCCACACCCAAATTACCTCAAAATTTAACTATGTTAAAGATCCAAAATAGTAAATTCCAACTCCTCAATAAAAACCAAAGGTTTGCCCCTTGAGCCACATCTTTCAATAGAACCTCAAGATAACTCAGTCAGTTGACCGTACACCTTGTCCGCGAAGCCGCTTGGGATTACCAACTGAACTTTCCGGGAACTTTCCGGCACAAACGAACAGTTACACAACACAACATCAAAGTCTTCAACCCGTCGTTGTCGAAACAAATAAAGATATTTAAGCGCGGAGTCCCTATCGACCTGGGAATAGTTGTGCTTTTTTAAGACCCAATCTTGGAATAATATAAAATGACACACTAGCAGATATAACTAACCTGAAAGTTACTGTTACCAGCTCTGAACTACCAAGAATGGTTCGAATCTAAGGATACCCCTTCAAATTGGAGATCCGATTAGGTGACATTGCCTAAATTGCTGGATATGCATGTGCATATTTACCGCTAGAGGCAGATACTGTTCAGGAAAACACAAGCAAGCCAAATGTCCTGTTTCCAAGAAATGAGTCAACTGTGAAGGCTAGCGTACAATAGATACGTTTGCGTTCCGTTGACTTAAATTTGACAGAAAACCTATGGGAAAACTGTCAAAAACACTCAACCGCAAACGCTACCTATATATTGTAGGAATGCCTTGAGAAGGCGCACAGCTCCGACGGTGTGCAAGTTGTTAAGGAGCGAGACGAAACATACAGCAGGCAATTAGAGAGAAGAATGTATCGTATATAACGGGTGTTCAAAAAAAACAAAAATAGATTTTTTTTCAGTCATATAGTAAAAAAAAAGTTTTTTTTTCAACAAATTCAGTATTTTTTTATTAAAAACATAATGTTTATTCTTCAAATAAAAGTCAATGAATATTGGAGGCCCCCTTCTCCAATATTCATTGACGTTTTTTTTTTTTTTGAAGAATCAGGTCAGGTCAGGTCAGGTCTCACAAGAGCGCTGGACGACACTGACGTCCATCTTCCGGATACAATTCCGGATCCTCGTGGTCAACTGCTTCGTATCCTTAGCCCGCCAATTATTTTTGTACAATAGGGCACTGACGGAGCCGAAAAAGTCCTCAATGGGACGGCACTGGGGCGGTTCCTTTCTTTTGGCAGGTACGGTATCTTTTTCTGCTCAAGATACTCCAGCGTCTTCTTGGCGTAGTGGGAAGACGCCTTGTCCGGTCAGAAGACGTACTTCCCATCCGCATGATGCTCCTTTAAGAACGGCAGAAGAATTTTCTCAAGACACTCCTCCTGGTACACTTGTTGATTGATGGCCAGACCGCTCGGCTTGAACCACGGCTTTGAAATCCCTCTGTGAGATATGGCGATGTACAGCATAACTTTTTTGCCAGGATCCGGTAAACTGTACTCACGGGCACGTTTTCGTCTCGAAAACGGTCTATCGTAAACTTGTTTCCACGATGACCACGCGTTTCGTAAAACCGTACAACACACTCGCGGAGTGCTTGCTGTTTCGACGCCATCTTCGATTGAACTGACAGCACCCGAGCGAAAAGAAACTTGCCACCCATTTCTAGGGAGTCCAGAGAGCAATTCTCTTGTAGAAAAAAAAATTTACGCTCTTTACTTTAATAACAGCAAGGTATTGAAATCATTCTCATTTTTTATTGAACACCCGTTACATGCGGAAAAGACTTATCCTAGACTTCAAAACCGTTTTGAACTGCTGGAGGAGCACGAAAATCACACAACGAGGGAGGAAGTACTAACGTATGTATTACGTTAGGTTGCCAAAAAAATTTCTATCGATTTTTATCCGCTTTTTAGCCGATTTCAATTTACATAAAATTGTCAAAATTTGCTGTTAGGGAAAGGAAAAAATATAAACTCCTAAAACTATTCAAAGGCTCAAATTAAGTAGTTGCTGAGAAATTCTACGTAGTTCTCGAAATTATTATTTTTCAGATCATGTTCCGACCATTTTTCCGGACCATGTTTCCGAATGCACCCCTGTCCATGGAGAAACCCTTCCCCCAAGTTGAGAACACAAAAATCCCAAAGCCAGTTCGCTGTGACAAAAGCAGTCTAACCAATCGGTCTCCCACTCAATAAGAACGTCATCGCCGTCTTGGGCCATCGGTTGTGCAGTTTTGAACGGACGACGCTCATCTCTCATTCCTCCAGTGATCTGGTCATATATTTTGATAGAATTTTCCAATTTTTTATCACCGCCTATTCTCCGTGGTAACGACGAGTTAGGAGAGAAAAGCTAGGATTGGAATTGGAACTGGGATCGACAAGATGCTTATGGTGCACATTTTGTTCGTTCGCTTGTCGCAAAAAGATCCATCGAGATGAGGTTCTCGACGTTCCCCTCCCCCCTCAAGGGCAGCGCCGGATAAAATTCTAGGAGTATAACGGAGTTTTGTGTATTATTTACCATACGAAATCTGTTGCTGTCATATGAGCGCACTCACACACTCCAAAGCATTCGAATTCATCTTGCGCATCTATATCGACCAGGCAACGAAAATCTCATTTCGAAGATAAAACAGTTGTGGTGAAATTTATCCATCGCAATATTTACCGAGGATGTTCCGGTGGAGGAACAATGCTCAGCACAAATTCTTGCATGAATGATGGTTTTGTTTTGTTTGTCTCCGCAAACGACGAAGGGAAATGGACATGTTTTATGAGGCCTGACACAACCAGAAAACATGTGTCGCTTTTTCTGCATTGATCAGCGGAATCCGATATGAGTCCGGAATTGATTTCGGTGATTTGTTGATTGGGTGCGGTGCTTTATCACTAATCCGTTGGGTGGTCAACAGAACAATATCTCCAATCAGCAAATGTACATCACTCTCCCTATCCCTGGCCCTTTGATCAATTTACTCTACAAATATCGATGATACATATCCAACAGACAACTAAACCACGACTGATTCGTATTCGAATAGGCAACGTCAAAACTGAAGACGACAACGTCGACCGTCTTATTTGATCTTGGGAGTAAGCAATGTCTCGTTGTCATCGTCTTTCTCCGTTCGTCACCGTTCTATTAGATGAAAACGATGTGACCTCCAGGGAAATCAATTGAAATGTTTCGCAGGTTGCATTTTGACTTCTGTGGATTTCGGGTCGAGAGGAAAGATTTACTTGGTCAGGATGGTTATTATTAGTTTGGGAGGAATTGAAATCCTGTATTAAATATTTAAATGGATGCAACAGTTCAAAAACCAAATTTCATTGGCATTGAATGACCATCCGTGGTTGCTACATATCTAACAAATGATATTTGAGGCGAGCTATGTAATCGATACAGGTAACATGATTTTAAGGCAGAGTTTAGTAGATTGCAAATAAAAAATTGTATGATTTTATGAAACAATACAGCCGAAGGGTGCTACGATCAAAATTTGGTCGTCTTGAACTGAACCATTTTTTTTTATCGTGCAAATCCGTACCTGCCGTATGAAACTCCCATACAAACGCTTCTAAGACCATGACCATAAAGCGTCGCTTCAAACGGTTCCTTTATTTTCAACATGTCACAGTATGCTGTATTAGGGTGGTTCAAAATATTGTTTCAGCTTGCCCCCACTCAATCGCTTTCAAATTAGGTCATGAATCTTCTTCCATAATTTGAGTTAAATTGGTTGCGAATTCGAACTGCACTAGACGTCACGAAATATGCTTAGGTTTTGAACGTTATTATTACTAATTCATTTCATGACCGATTTTCAAAATCTTTGCACCAATCTATCTGGAATATTTCTACGCATCAATTTTAATATTAAAATTGATTGATTTTTAACATTAAGCTATTGCAATTAACGTAAATACAAGGTGAAGTCTTATAATGTCTATTTTTCACAGTAAATTTACCAAATGCACAGTACTTTCCTAGCACAGACTTCATATTTAAGTAAGGAACGTCTCCTATGCAGCCATGAATGTTATATAAGGGGTACACCTTCGCATTTTGATTTAGTTTTTCGGCAGTCGTGGAGCTGTGCAGAGTAGGATCTGCTGTAGGAACGGAACTAAATCAACTAGGGGAACTGCCCCCATATTAATCTCATTGTTCCTATATTCATCCTACGATGAATCAAACAATTGGGTAGTTGAAGGATCGGTTTCGTTTTCTAATAATGTTTGCTTACGTTAAATAACTACAACAAACATTACTAACTAATCCTGTCACGTGTGTATCGTTTTATTTCAAGTAGGATTAATTGCAAGGTGATGAGATTAATATAGGTACATCTTCCCTAAATCCTTCCTATTCAGGACGGCCGAATCGGTTTGCCAACTAAAGAGTTTGCTTGGTTGAATTTTTCTCTTGTGCTGTTTGAAATTTCAATTACCGCGCGCGCCCCGACTAAGCATGGCATTGCTTTAAACGCCGCGACCCGGAGTAAATGACAAAGCGCGTTGAACAACCAACGAACGAAATTCTATAACGGATAATTCGAGCTGAACCGCAACACGTCAGACCGACCATGTGTACAGATCTATAGTATAGAGGGTAGGTTGAATTCGTTGTATTTCCTAGCTGTGCATAGCGGATTAGTTGCTGGCGGTATATAATAAATATTTCATAAAATGATTTAGTATTGAACATAACTAATAACTAAATAACTTGTTTGAAGTTTGCTGCCTGCTGTTTGCTGGCATGTGATGATTTCCCTATCACAGTCATCATTCTCTTATAACTAGTTGTTTAATACCTGGTAACGTTCTGTTCTAATTCCAATCAGTGCTTGAAAGTGTTTCTTACGTTCTTGTGCCTTGGATAGAGTCCCTACCATTTGATAAGAATCAAATAATTTTGAGAAAGTCTAAGTAAAATGTCGCAGCATTTAGCGAACGGAACGGATTTGAACAGCATATGGCGTAGCTTCCCGACTGATATGGACTATCTTGATATCATATGCCATAGTTTTTTATAATGGGTCATAGTTTTTATAATGGGTTTACGGTATGACCAATGGCCATCACAGCCATCTTCGATTTTTCCATAATTTCTTCTCGAGTGCTGAAAAGCGTTCCGCGGAGCGTTCCGTTTCTTGAGTCGACCGAAGCGGAAAAAGTTGCAGGGAGCCAGATCAGGTGAATTCGTTGTTTGCTGAATGATATTCGTGTCGTGTTTAGCCAAATGTTCACGGATAACGATGGCATTGTGTTGAGGTGCGTTATAGTGGGGCAAGATCCACGAGTTGTTTGCCCACAAATCCGGTATTTTTTGGCGAATTGCTTCACGCAAACGTCTCATAACGCCTAAATAATACTCGTTGTTGACGGTTTGGCTTTGTGGAAGAAATGCATGATTAGTATCGCCTTCTTTTTCGACTGAAAACAACGTGCACTCACGACCATTTCTGAAACGTTCGTGCCACAGATAAACGACTGTTTTCTTCAGATTATCGTTGCCGAAACACTTTCCTAACAAACTCTTAACAACACTTAAAACAAACTCGTTGTTGCAATTCCATTTTAAAAATTGTACTAAATCGAGTACACACACAATCGCAGACTTTTACAAATGTCAAGCTATCAAGCTAAACATTTCATAGAATGTCAATAACAAATGTGGCAACCTAAAAAAAAAAAGAAATTTCAAATCGGGTGGCTGAGAACGCCACACGATGGCGATTCCCATTGGCGTAACTACTGGGGGTGCCTAGGGGGCCAAGCCCCCTCCAGAATTCTGTAGAAGGATTTTTCCTAAGATATTTCTAATTTGAAATGAAACACTATTCATGATCTCTATGGAATTGTAAGGATTTTTTTTACCAGTGTATGTTGTTTTTGTACTTTGCTCCCTTCAGAAATAGTTTGAACGAGAAACTATTTCTGAAGGAGTAAATTGCGTATACACACGGTGGAATCAAAGTACTCAGAAATGGGTGATTTCTCGCACACCTTGGATATAAGTGGACTAACCCACAAGGTAGGTGCCCAGACAACCAGAAGTCGTATAACAGTGCTCATATAGTATCGTATATTTCTACATTTTTGGTCAAAATCGCATATAGTTGTGCCCTTTATCGTACTATGTTTAAGTTGAATCGTATAGAGTGCAAATTTCCGACTTATATACGATGTGTCATTTATCCATCGTACAGTGTTACAAACTAAATCGTTAGACTGTTTTAAAATGAATTTGCTATTACAGATGAAATCGCATACGAAGCCAAATTAACTCGTTTGAGAAAACAATGGAATGTGGACATATATGACCTCCACTTTTGCACGTATAAGCCATATTTTTGCATTCTATACGATTTGATTGCTTACATATAATATATGTTTGTATATCAGGAAAACAACTTTCAATATACGTACAATTTGGTTGTCTGGGTGTTGTCCGATAGCTGTGTCACAAATTCTGTGAATCGCTTTATTGTTGTGTTGAGAAAGAGGTTACAAAATTCCCAGTGTAGAGAACATCATTAGTCTTAAGTTTAAGTCATTATTATTATACATACTGTTACTGCCTCTTCTAGTTATCGTACAACAAACGGTTATGCCAGATCTATTCAAGTTTTAATGTAGGTTGTAGGTACCTTTATGAGCACAAAGGATTCTATAGAATAGAGATTTCCTTTGTATAGCGAATTGTAGAATAGGATATTAAGCTAGAATTTAAGTATAATTAGGTTTTGCAAACACTTATTTTTCCCCATACTTCCTACCATATGTTCTAACACTCTATTTAATTTTAAGCTTAGTAACTCGATATAAATCTCAGTACAGTAACTCGATATAAATCTCAGCTCAGAGTAGAATTGTAAATAACATACACTGTGTAGATAATGTTCTATTGCTTCTGGAACACAAAGGTAGGGGTTCGTTATCACGCGTCGCCAGTCCTCTGCCAGATCCCCGGGTGTGGCTAGCGTTTGCTTTATTTTTCTGCAAAGGGCGCATCCAGCTTGTCGGTCGTCGTAGCGATGTTAACACTCCCCTCCTTAATGCGCCTAGAATTTCTTAGAGGTGTATTCCCTGATACGCGAACGTCGATCACTGCAAGCTTCACTGCTGGTCTTTCGTAAATCCCTGTACATATTTGAACAGTAGCCTGCCTGACTTGACCATAAGCAGCTACCTTAGTTGAAATTATTCGTCGTTTTGGCCAGAAGCTACGAGAAAGATTAGCATCCACTATTACCACAATGTCACCAACTTCCAGTGGTTTGGTTTCGGTAAACCATTTAGTACTTCGGGTCAATTCAGGAAGGTAATCTCGGAGCCACATCCTCCAGAACGAATTGGCAAGCTCTTGAGAAAGTCGTCAGTTCTGTTTCAACGTAGACGGATGGTAATTGAAGGGTATCCAAGACCGTAAACCATTCGAAGATCCAATCAGAAAATGATTTGGCGTCAACACTGGAGAGTCATCGTCATCCAACGGAATCGTTGTAAGCGGTCGTGGATTAACTATGTTTTCAACTTCTGCAAACAAATTACGCAACACTTCATCTGTCGGTAGCCTGGTAGTCTTCAACTTCCTTAAGTTCTGCTTTACAGTTCTCACGAGCCAGGCTCCTCCCATATGAGGAGAGGCAGGCGTGATGAATTTCCATTGGGTTTTAGGTGTTGTAAATTCAGCCATCAACTTTTCTTCATTCAGTTTGTGAATCGCCTCTTTCAGGTCTTTGCTGGCTCTTTGTAAATTTGTTGGAAATGGAAATGGAAATGTTACTAGAACAGTAAAATGAAAAAATATTACGACATTTCTTATAAAATAATATCCTTCGTTGACATTTTTATCTTTGATATTCGGAATGATCTATACTGTTTTCAGCTTTTCCAGGACTAGTAGGATATTAAAACATATCTAATTTTTATTTATTTTTCAGTAACAATCCATTGGATGTCAGATATATTTGATACATACGCATATTATGTTCTCGTATTGACTTACTGTAGCCGCTCTTTTTACGCATTTTTTTCTATAATGATGTCTTAATTTTTTGTGTACAAAATATACCAAATATTAAGTAACATATAACGGGGAAAGGGAGGGACCATCAGGGCACCGAAGTGAAACGATTTGGATAGGGAGCATGGGACTGCCTCCTCCTTATTGTTAACATTTCGCGGAACGAGGGCGGGCTCTTCGACCCCATATTTTAGGTTTATTCTGTCATTCGAGGGCTCGATTCTAGTGCTGTGAGTGTGAACTTGCTTTTGGAAGGAGATTCTTTTCCGTTTATTCGCGGGTTTCGCGTAAGTGTCCCTGCTTACGGGCCCGCTCAAACGTTTTTGGCCCTTCATACAGGAGCTTGATGATCACAAACAGCAATAAAATCCTGATCAAATTTTTTTTCAGATTATTCCACCTTTATGGAAAGTTACCTAGCTACAATAGATGGTAGTATTGCATAATCATCATTATAATCAATTTTAAAATGTTCATTGAATCAATGTTGTTCTTTGAAGTTTTTGGATTTTTTAGTTTAAACTTGACTCTATATAGATTCAGGTCTATTCTCCGCCTCGGATGAGTTGAGACGCCTAAAGAGAATCGAGTAAGTCAGTTCTTCGACAAAGGGCTAATAGAACCCTTTGATATTTGGAGAACAAATCCCAGTACGGTAGTGAAATTCATTCGAAGTGTAATGCCGTGCTGGGATAATGCTCTAAGTCAAGCGTTGACGACCACTCCTAACAATAGTGGTATGTCACCTGGACCTGGACAGGGATATATCACAATAGATCTAAAAAATGGTTGCAGTGATGAAAATACCCGACAAGGAATATATGTATGAAAAAAAGGTGACTACAGTCACCTCATGTGCGTCCATCCACCCGGAATAATACGAGGGATATATTCACCACACTCGATTTTCTGAAGGCATTTCGACTCACCGAGGCGCAGAATAGACCTAACTATTCGATTAAACCTGTTTTGATTCATCAATAAAAATAACCTGTCCCCAACTATTACGCTACTTTCGTCGCTCTTTTCAATATTTCTATAAACCTATTCCAATTCCCCTAGACTAATTGTCTAACTCCGCCAATGGTTCCTGGAACTTTTTGATCAAGGTAGTAAATTGTTGGGAGGAGTTTTTTTATTACTTCAGGTTTCGCGGAAGTTATTCTGCCTATAGTTTCAACATCTTCTTCTTATATGCTACGGCACGGTTTTGTTGCCAGCGGTTTGCCGATTCTTGCTGTGGAAATTCAACTGATAATCAGTAAGAGCTTAATTTTTTTCAAGCACACTTGACATTATTTTTCCTTGTACATTAATATGGAAATGAAGCGCTCAAATGTGCCTTCACTGACAGCCTACGATTTCATCCGTAGTCTGTGTATCAAATGATAATTTGAATATCGGAAATAGAGTGTAAACGGTTGATGATAGCCACCAGGCCGGGCTCCATCGCTGCTAACCGATATTTGATCCGTATATAATTTTCCACCTCCCGAGTTTCCTCACTGACCCATCCTTTTCCTCGTCATTTAAAATACAGACATACACATGCGGTGTGTGTGTGTGTGGCAATGAGACTCCCGCATCCGCATCCATGTTTATGTGCGGAATAAAATCACAATAACACGGATAATCAACGGTTTGAGTGAGCGCCTTTTTCCGGCCATCAACGGAGTCCGTTTTCCTCCGTAGTACGATACTACGCAAAGCGAGGGTGGGATGAGCTGAACAAAATTTGGCTAGGGAATTTAATCCGTTTTTGTGACACACAACGCCAGCGAGTAGACCAACTCGATGCGCGCTCCATCCTCCAGCTGCAATGACGATAATGATCGGCATTGATGCGTTTGGATGGGCTTTTTGGTTTCGAAAGTGTTGTCGTCCCCCCTCGGGAGATTTATGAGTGCGGACTTCATACGACTTGTACCGGTGTCCGAGGGATGTTTGATGGACTGTACAAGGCCATTTCGACACGAACGTTGAAAAATCAGCCCCTACCTTCGCACGCCATTGGAAGCCTGGGTTGGATTTGCGTAGCGATAAACGTAAATTGCTGACGTTCCGCCAAAGCCTTTCGAGTGTATGTAGTCAGCGAATTGGAATGAATGAATGAACAATTCAAAAGTGATAGATAAACCAACTTTGATTTAAGATCGCTGTACACGACGAATGTACCGCAACGTATCAACCTCCACCACTAATCAAATCGATAAAAAGTTACAAAATGTCATTGCCAAAACCGAGCGGGTAGGTACACGATTAGGGTTGGTTATCAGACTTCGCATTAAAGCCGTTTCCCTCCCATTCTCGGCGTTGTTATTTTTCGGTTCACATTCTTGCACGCAAACCAAATCGGCAACAAAGCGATGACGAATTTCACGCACCGTCATTTCCCGGCCTTTCTCATCCTAAATATAGGCTACATACACAGCAAGGCCCTCATCGCCTCCGTTGCGTTGATGTACGTCAAAAAGTCACCCGCTCGGAAAACATCAAAAAGGCAGACACACTTTTCCAAGTACGAAAAAAAAATCACTCCGTCTCGAGGAGATTTCATTTTTTTTCTTCTTCTTCTAGACACGGCTAGTTTGCTTTCGAAAGGATCGACCGCTTATCGCATCTGCGTTTGTTTGGGGGGCTGTGCTTTTTGCTACTCGACGATGACAACGACAGGTTGGAAGGGAAATTCCCTGGATCGATGGGCTTATCTTCACGCCACCGAGGCATGCCATGGCAAATTTACCTCCTTCTAATCGTATGGTCGGTGGCATTGGTTGCTGTGTGCTGGCCTTTTTCTTGTTCTGGGGAGTTCTTTTGCGTGCTGCTTGGATGAGGTAAGGTTCCTTAAGTAGAGCGGAGCATGATGAGGGGTTAATCGAGCGATGAGTGGAAAGAGTCTGATATCAGCGGAGTTCCAGGGCGGATAGGAAGGTTAAAAATATCGCTGCGTAAGAGTGATTTATTCGAACAAACAAGTATGTACGTGGTGCCTAAGAGAACCTCAACGGTAAACGCGCGGAAACGGAGGTAGTGAGTTCAAGTCTCGAACTTTTAGATATGTTTTTTTTTCGATTGTTCTGGGAGAATGAACCCTTAAGTTTCTGAGAAAACAACGCTACAACAGTTTCGTCGGCATAAATATCAATACTTCAGCGTTATTTATGGTGGGATTATTTATGGTAAAGTATGTTACGACAACAATATGGCCAAAAAGAGAATTCGTTTGAATTGATAACAATCTAGTAATTAGTATGGAATGCAAAAGAAAATATTAAGTTAAGCTTCCTAAGGTTCCTACGGTTGACCGAATTCAAATTACCAGGCCTTTCGTTTAACTCCTGCCGTCAGACTCTGTACAGCCACCTCGTCCACTAAAGTCTGTTCTTGAAAAAAAAAAAAAAAAAAAACAAAAAAAAAGGCACAATGATTAGCTTGTGACTATTTATCGTGTGGATAAATTTATGAAATTATGACTGAAATTAGATAAGAGTATAATGTTTACGATGGCAAAATTCCATCACAATCTGACAAGTGGTTATCGAGATGGCATCCCACAGATGGATCGAAATAAAACTGGGATTTCATCATTCGACGGAGGAAACAAGGAGGAGACCCAGACGACCCAGCGGCGGGCAAGCAGCAGCAGAAAACAGCTGATCCGGTGAGGGCAAGGAAGGTGAAGCGTCGACCGAAGCTTTCGATCTGCGATGTGGCGAAGAAGGCGGAGGTTTCCATCTGGTTTGTCGAAAAAATGATGGAACGTTCCGGCCTGCTCGCCTACAAGGTTAGGAAAGCACCAAACCGGAACGACAAACAAAATACGGTAGCCAAAACCCGGCCAGGAAGCTGTACCGAGAATGGCTGACGAAACCGAGGTGCGTCGTAATGGATGACGAGAGTTACATCATGGCGGGCACAAAGCAATTGCCGGGGCAGGGTTTTTTTGTTGCCACATCACGGTTCCTGAGGAGGTGGACAAATTCGCCAAAAAGTTCTTGATTTTGCAGGCCATCTGTGAGTGTAGGTGAGAAATCAGCCAGTCATACGTCACGAAGGGTATCATGAATGGGCACATCTACCGAGATGAGTGGTTCCAGAAGCATCTGCTGCGTTTCCTGCGGTCTCACAGAAGCAAGACGCTATTTTGACCGGATTTGACATTTGTTATAATTTGCTAGCTCAGCGCTATCAGGGTCGGCAGTTTCTTGCTTCAGGAGGACACACACAACCTTATGCCCATAAAGAACCAATAGCGGACCAGACAGGGACACCCAGATAGTCTTTGTCTTTCTTTGAAATAGGCACGACACAAGGAATAAGCTTAATCATATATTTTATTCAAGATACATTCATTTTGTATAGGAGGGGTTCGTTGCGCCTGTTCTGGATCGGTGGGGCCCACGGCAGTGTAACATGCGAAAGAGAGAAAGAAGGACAGTACGAGCTGGTTACCTTGATGCCCCACAAAGGCTGGTTTTCTGCTGCTGGGGATCGTCCATCTTAAACACGTTTTCTAATTACGGGATCTCCTCGTCTACGACGGCGGGATCCACGTGCTCGTTTACGGGGCCGAAGCCCATTGGATTTTGGATCCAATAAGCGTGGGCGAATCCATCAGACCTTACAGGACCCTCACCGCCAAGACTTAGGCTACGGCTCATCCGCAACGTGTGGTTGGACAATATCGGGCACTTGCCAACCATCAGCACGGGACTCGCCGGATCACCGAATTACTTCCTCTATGACTGTGACCAAACTGGTCCACTGGATTCGGTTCCTCGGTCTCTACACGAATTCCGTTCTCCTTCGAACAGGAATTTTCCACGCTTTTTTTTGGCTTCTCGTTTTTCTTTTATCTTGGTCGTTGTTTTGATCCTTACACGTTCGTGGTTTCTGACTTTCTGCCTCTAGTCACCTAGCTCTTCGTACTTAGCTTTACCGTATCTCTCTCTCTCTCTCTCTCTCTCTCTCTCTCTCTCTCTCTCTCTCTCTCTCTCTCTCTCTCTCTCTCTCTCTCTCTCTCTCTCTCTCTCTCTCTCTCTCTCTCTCTCTCTCTCTCTCTCTCTCTCTCTCTCTCTCTCTCTCTCTCTCTCTCTCTCTCTCTCTCTCTCTCTCTCTCTCTCTCTCTCTCTCTCTCTCTCTCTCTCTCTCTCTCTCTCTCTCTCTCTCTCTCTCTCTCTCTCTCTCTCTCTCTCTCTCTCTCTCTCTCTCTCTCTCTCTCTCTCTCTCTCTCTCTCTCTCTCTCTCTCTCTCTCTCTCTCTCTCTCTCTCTCTCTTTCTCTCTATCTCTCTCGCTCTCTCTCTCTCTCTCTCTCTCTCTCTCTCTCTCTTTCTCTCTCTCTCTCTTTCTCTCTCTCTCTCTTCTGCACTCTTCCGGAAATCCTCGCCAGACACCATCGAAGAAACAAATCATTTTTTATTTTGACAACAGACGAGATTTTTCTCTGTACCCGGATTTTTCTCTGTGCTCGGAGACTACTGAACCGGTCGGCGTGAAAATTTCTATGCAGGGGTTTTTGGGGGGCGGGGAAGGTTCTTAAGATAGTAAGAGACCCCTCCCTCCTCTGAAAGGGGGAGCTCCCATATGAATGAAACACATATTTCTGCATAACTCGAGCACTAATCAAGCCAAAGAAACCAAATTTAGCATGCGGAAGTTTTTGGAGGCAAAAATGTTTCTATGGTTGTTTGAGACCCCTCCCCTCTCTAGAAAGGGAGGCTCCCATACAAATGAAACAGAAGTTTCTGCATATCTCAAGAACTAATCAAGCAAATTAAACCAAATTTGGTATGTGGGGTTTTCTGGAGGCGAAAAATGTTTCTATGGTAGTTTGAGACCCCTCCCCTTTCCTAGAAGGGGTGCTGTCATACAAATGAAACTGAAATTTTCGAGACCCCTCCTCTCTCTCTGGTAGGGGGGCGGGGCTCCCATACAAATGAAACACAAGTTTCTGCATAACTCGAGAACTAATCAAGTAAATGGAACCAAATTTGGCAGGTAGAGGTTTTTAAGGCAAGAAATGTTTCTAAGGTAACTCAAGACCCCTCCGCCCTCTGTAAGAGGGGGGCTCTCGTACAAATGAAACACAAATTTGTGCATAACTCGAGAACTAATCAAGCATATGGAAACAAATTTGGTATGTGGAGGTTTTTGGAGGAGAGAAATGTTTCTATGGAAGTTTGAGACTCCTCCGCCATCTGGAAGGGGGAGGGAGGGGAGTTTCCAAACAAATCCAACACAAATTTCTGCATAACTCGAGAACTAATCAAGTAAACGGAACCACATTTGACAGGTGGAGGTTTTTGAAGGCAAGAAATGTTTCTTAGTTGACTCGAGCCCCTCCCTTCTCTGAAAAGAGGCCTCATAAAGGGCGATACGGTCAAAATTTGGTCAATATCAACTTGACGTATTTCTTTCAATTTTGCATTTAAAAAACCTGAACACCCCTCATTTTGAAGGTGTGGGTGTGTAGAATGTTGCTCCTATTTTGATTTTGGAATTCACTCTTCAGTTGTCAAAATGCCGTCCAAGCAAGAAGAGCAGCGTATCAAAATTTTGCTCGCGCATCGCGAAAATCCGAGCTACTCGCACGCAAAGTTGGCAAAATCGCTAAAAGTTGCCAAATCAACCGTTACAAATGTAATTAAAGTGTTTGGGGAACGTTTGTCGACAGCCAGGAAGTCTGGATCGGGGGGAAATCGAAAACCGGAAGCCGCTGAGACGACAAAGAGAGTTGCCGGTAGTTTCAAGCGAAACCCTAACCTATCTCTCCGAGATGCCGCAAATAAGCTGGGTGTATCGTCTACAACCGTGCATCGAGCCAAAAAACGAGCCGGACTATCGACTTACAAGAAGGTAGTGACTCCAAATCGCGATGATAAACAAAATACGACGGCCAAAGCGCGATCCCGGAGGCTGTACACGACGATGCTGACGAAGTTTGACTGCGTGGTAATGGACGACGAAACCTACGTCAAAGCCGACTACAAGCAGCTTCCGGGACAGGAGTTTTATACGCCAAAAGGAAGGGGAAAGGTAGCAAATATTTTCAAGCACACGAAACTGTCAAAGTTCGCAAAGAAATATCTGGTTTGGCAAGCCATCTGTACCTGTGGCTTGAAAAGCAGCATTTTCATAGCTTCCGGGACTGTCAACCAAGAAATTTACGTGAAAGAGTGTTTGAATAAACGTCTGCTGCCTTTCCTCAAGAAACACGGTTGTTCCGTACTGTTTTGGCCGGATTTGGCATCTTGCCATTACGGTAAAAAGGCCATGGAGTGGTACGCCGCCAACAACGTGCAGGTGGTTCCCAAGGACAAGAACCCTCCCAACACGCCAGAGCTCCGCCCAATTGAGAAATACTGGGCTATTGTCAAGCGGAACCTAAAGAAGACCAAAAAAACTGCTAAGGACGAGCAGCAGTTCAAGGCAAACTGGCTTTCTGCGGCGAAGAAGGTGGACAAGGTGGCTGTACAAAATCTGATGGCATGAGTCAAGCGTAAGGCCCGGCAATTCGGATTTGGAAAAGCGGAAGCATAACTGAATATTTTTCCTGAATTTTATACTAATTGAACTTGAAAAAGAAATTTAATTTGATTTTTTAAATAAACGATTTCACCGATTTACACGCGTTTTCCCTTGACCAAATTTTGACCGTATCACCCTTTATACAAATGAAACACAAATTTCTTAATAACTAGAAAACTTATCAAGTTAATGGAACCCAATTTGGCATGTGGAGGTTTTCGAAGGCAAAAAAAGAAATATAAAAAAATAAAAAAAAAGTATCTGCCTGAACATGAATGAAATACCAAGCGAAACCCCTCCGCATTCCGACTTGCATTCGCGTAAACTTAACTCCAGTAAAAACCTCCCACCGAGCTTTCGTTATCCTGTTGGGATCCCACCATCAACCTACAAACAAACATACATACACACACTCGTTACGCATTTAGATATTTAGAGCGTGAGTGAGCGTGAGTAAATGCGAGGCGGTTCATCACCCAGAAGGAAAACAAATAAAATGTAATTGCTTAAATGGCGGCGGTGACAGCTCTTTGCTTTTCTATTTGCTGCCCTCTGATGGATCGTTGTTTGATTAGATGTTGACGCTAGCGTATAATTTAATACTTACGGTTATGGTTTCTTCTCCGACGGGTTCCGTTCAATCATGCAGCATTACTTTGGTTTTCGTTTTTTTTTTTTTTCGTTTGCTAATTTTATTCTGTCAGATATTTCTTCTCTTTGATTCACGCTCTTATCACTATCGAATCACTTTGAACCAGAACGTAGATTCCAACCAGTTTCAAACTGTTAAACACCGTTCATTCATCTGTAAAGAGCAGATAATTGTTTGGAAAAACAGATTAGTAAACACCTCTACGTCGGAATTTAAGTCGAAATTTCCAGTCTAGTGAAAAATTGATTGATTAGCATCAACATGGAGAGCAATCTTGGAAGAAAAATGAACTCACACACTGAGAGAAGAATATTCGGCTACTACACAGCACAACACACGGAACGGCTCAAAGGATCCGCGCCCCGCATCAACGGGAAAGGATACAACTTGGCTGCTCTGGTTTCTCTGTTGTATATTTACACTTTGCTTCATCAGAGCCTGGAACCGTTCGACCATCGAAATCTCGTCACTGTCGTCTCCTGGCTGACTGACGGCTGTCGAGAGAAGACAACACTCTTTTAGCACACAACAAACACCACCCAGCCCAAGTCCTATGTCTGTATAAATTTCCAATCCAGAATAGCTGCGCCCGTTCTTGCGGAGGGAAATATATACACGCGTGCCACGAATACACTCAAAACAGCTCGAGTAGCGAAAGTGAGATGTGACAGTGACGAAGCGAGATGAGATCAAAGAGAAAACAGCATCCGACGGAACGTCAACATTCGTCCGACGCTTTTCCTTCGAACCACCAACACCCGTTCGGGGAATAGCACGGTACACGCGTTTCTTCAATGGGCGCAAGGATCAAAGTGAGAGAAAATCCAACTCCCGGGTCACTCAGCCTCCGAGTGCCTTTCGTCACAGGACGGGCGATGACGGCAAGGATAACAATAAATATGTAGCCGAACACGAACACGAGAACGCGACCGGCGAAGAATGCGATGCACTATGGTGAGAACGGGGAAATATGGCTGTACGTCCGATCAAGTCGGTGTCCGCAGTGAGACTCAGATGAAGCAGCCAGCCGAAGCGGAGTGTTGGCTAGGTCTAGATGGCACCGAATGAGAGCGAGTGGAGTGGCTTCTAGCTATGGGGGGGACTGTGTGAGTTGGAAAACCGCCAACGGTGGGCGCTCAGTCAATAGTTAATGGGTGGGTACATGTGCTTGGGTGGGGAAGTGTTGCCGGATTGGGAAATTGCCACAACGATGATTGCTTTTTTCTATACTTTTCAATAACCGAAACACGTTGCTATGTATAGTGAAATTTCTATTTAAAATCCTGTGGATATCAACGAGTTGTTCACACTATTCAATTAAGATTCACATATTATCAATACTTGACCTCAAGAATCATGTGAAGCTGTAGAGCAAAATAAATAAACATTCTAAGAATTCATCTAAACTTATTCTAAATGTATAGAAACGTTTACGAAATTATATTTTCATCATCTTTTACTTTTTCTCTATCAGCAATCTTCGACATTTACTTGAATTTGAATAGATGGTCAATTTTCCATGTCCATGCGAAACCCTTTGCAAATATTTTCATCACACAGTTTGGTTCAAGAAAAAAAGGGAGCAGGCTGTGCTTTTGCGCGCCAAAGACGTTTTTTGACTCCGTCACAGTTGAACTAGAAAATTGAATTCAAAAAATTAGAAAATTGAGAGATTATCAGGTTTTCGTCCGAAATTGATATTGAAAATGTACCAAACTGCGTTTGAATGGGTTTTGTACACGGGTGTGGCCAAATCTAAGCATTTCCGGTCGATTCTTGAAAGAACTTCCGTATCAGGAAATAAAGGAAGAGTGTTTTCCGCTTTGTGGCGAGTGAATTGATGATTTAGAAAAAAAAATAGAGGGTTTGTGCATAAGCCAACGTGTAATAACACAAGTTTGACGTGTGATAACAGAAGAATACATGTAGTATTCTCTCACTGTAAATATAACTCTTAAAAATGCGACACATTTTCCATGATTCGCTTTACAATAGACGCTTGATATCAAAATGTGAATTTGTAGGACTCGCGAAAAATCGATTGGAATAATTGATTTTTACAATTATAAGACCTACCTAAAGTCTGTATCCACAATTATCTGGACACCCAAAAACTTAAGTGACACCAATTTCTAATTATATCTCATTGTAGCTGTTTATTTAATATTCATGGCGTATGATTTACTAATTCACGAAGTCAAAAGATAGCTATTCGGTATTTGTATAAAATGTTCGAGCTTTGCACTTAGCTCCATCTATTAGGCATTGTACAGATTCTTCAGATACAGAGATAGTAAGCCGTCTTTATACAAACTTGTTAAAAGTGTTTGATATCTTTGATTCCTTGTTTCTTTCAAGATTCCGTTTTTGGTACAATATTCACCTGATTTGCTTCGTACCACTTCATCACAGTTTTAAAGGGTGTTCCGATCTAAATTTGGTCAAACAGTAATGTGTGTGAGTCGATCAAAGTTTTTATTAATAAGTCAAATTCTTTTTCTTTTTCAAGTTCAGTTAATACAGAATACAGGAGAAATATTTCTTTTTACCGAATGCGAATTGCCGGGTCTTTCGTTAAACACCTGCCATAAGATTTTGTACAGTCTCCTTGTCCACTTTATTCGCCGCAGAACGCCAGTTTGCCTTGAACTGTTTCTCGCTCACAACAGCTTTATGAGTCTTCTTAAGGTTCCGCTTGACGATGGCCCAATATTCTTCGATTGGGCGGAGCTCTGGCGTGTTGAGAGGGTTCTTGTCCTTGGGCACCACTTGAACGTTGTTGGAAGCATACCACTCCATGGCCGTTTTTCCGTAATGGCAAGATGCCAAATCCGGCCCAAATAGAACGGAACAAATGTGTTGCTTCAGGAAAGGCAGTAGACGTTTTTGTAGGCACTCGCTCAGATAAATTTCCTGGTTGACGGTTCCGGTCGCAATGTAACCGTTGCTCTTCAAGCCACAGGTACAGATGGCCTGCCACATCTGATATTTCTTCCCGAACTTTGACAGTTTAATGTGCTTGAAAATTTCTGCCACCTTTCCCCGTCCGGTTGCCGTATAAAATTCCTATCCAGGAACCTGTTTAAAGTTTGCCTTGACGTAAGTTTCATCGTCCTGTACCACGCAATCAAACTTTGTCAGCATCGTCGTGTACAACTTTCGCGATCGTGCTTTGGCCGACGTGTTTTGTTTATCGTCGCGATTTGGAGTCACCACTTTCTTGTAAATCGACAGTCCAGCTCGTTTTTTAGCACTATCCACGGTTGAAGGCGCCACTCCCAGCTTCTTTGCGACATCTCGGACGATTTCAATTCCCCCCCGATCCAGCTTTCCTGGCTGTCGACAAACGTTCACCGAACACTTTTAATATGTTGGTTACAGTTGATTTAGCCACATTCAACAATTTCGCCAACTTGGCGTGAGAGTAGTTTGGATTTTCACCATGCACGTGCAAAATTTTGATGCGTTGCTTCTCTTTCTTCGACGACATTTTGATAACTGAAGTGCTAATCTCAAAATCAAAATAGAGGCATGATGCTACACGCACACATCTTCAAAATGAGGGGTTTGCAAACATTTTTAATGCATGATGAAAGGAAATGCTTCAAGTTTAAGTCGATCAAATTTTGATCGAAACACCCATTATTCACTTGATTTGTTTCCATCACAGTTTTAGCATACTGGCATGATACCGAATAGGGCCCGAACTACGGTTTTTATTGTGGTTTTTGATGAAGGGTAGCAATCGCTTCTGCAGGGCAAATCTCCTTATTGATTGTGCCCCTAGTGACGAAAGAGTCAATCTTTCGTCAATAGGGGCACAATCAATAAGGAGATTTGCCCTGCAGAAGCGATTGCTACCCTTCATCAAAAACCACAATAAAAACCGTAGTTCGGGCCCTATTCGGGCCCCCCCACTTTTGCCATTTATTGCCTATTTATTTTTTTGGAAAATTTTGATTCCTTCTTTGTTCTGAAATCCGCTGCTACAGTATTCTTGGATTTAGCAGAATTGAAAACCGGCACTAGAAGCTGCTTGAAATCCTCCAGGACATATGTTTCATCGTCCATAACAACGCATGAATACTTCGTGAAATAGTCGCAGTACAAACGTCGTGCCCGTGATTTTTGCTATCACGTATTGTTTGTCATGACAATTTGGAACTGTTTTTACTCTATACGGTTTGAGCCCAATACGCTGTTTTTAGGTATGGACAAAACCAGGTGGCCTTCTTACTTTTACCGTTCGAACATAGAGATTTGGGATTTCCTTCAATATTCTCGTCTCCTTTCGGTCGATGACAGGATAAGCACGTCCAATGTTTCCATCCCTTCTCGATTTCCTTTCGACCATCAAACGTACAAACGATTTGAGCACAGCGTGAAGAGTGGATTGACAAGTAAGGATTTGCCTTACATCCGTAAAAAATCCGCACGCACGCGTACTTTTCATTCGTCTCCATCTTGAACACTAAACGTAGAATGTATACACCAATCATAGTATTTTTCATCAAAGGCTCCCAGCTATAGCTCAGCGAAATTTTTTTGCAATATTTCAAAAGTTACAGTGATTTTAGAGACCAAAATTTTTTCGAAATTTTGAATACTTAATTATATGTCTGGAATAATTCCACGATTTGCTAGAAATATTTCCAATGGTTTGTGTGAAAAATCTGAAAATTAAGCGAGTTATTGATGAGTTCAAAACCTGCTAATTTTCGTGACGCTAAAAATTTTAGATTGTACCATTTGCACCTCCATGATAAAACAAAAAAGAATGAAAAAAAAAACAGTCATTTGCTGGTCAGACGCAACGAACAAAGCCAACACGCGTATACGCGTGCGTTTTTGGACATAATTTCAGGCGCTGGCCGCATATCCAACGGGCGATTCTTCGAGTATGAATCAACATCGAACATTTTTATTTTTACGGCTGAACAAATTAGTGTTATTTTGAAGGCGGCTTTTGGTGAGATCGATCTGATTATAAATATACATCAAAATCCCCCTTTTCAAATAATGCTTAATATGTGCCAGGTTTGGAACTTTTAAAATTCCTGATCTGAAAATATGTTGCAGTACCCTCATCCAAATGATATCGGTAATGTTTACATGCGGGACCATTGTATGTGAAAGTAACCTCGTAATAAGCGTGACTCTTCAGACATTCTGAAATGGGTTTCAACTGCTTTCATCGGTTGCTTAGAGGATTTTTGCAAACAGATTTCTTCCATAATACCATTGCCTGTCAGTGGGTTTTAAATTGAACACACATATACACGCAGTTTGTTATGAGAAAGTATATTTGGCAGCAATGGTCTAAAGCCTAGCCACGTTAAATTTCGGACACCAAAAGAATAGCAGCAAAACAAAATTTACACATAATTCAACCATCAGGTTTCGTACGGTATCCTCAGATACGTCCGCCGTGACAATTCTCAATCTTCTTTTGAAATCATCGGTACCATTTGCTTTCTTCTTAGTTTCGAAGAGTTTCCGCTTAATTAGAGCGCAGTACTTCTCTATTGGCCGATGTTTTGGACAGTTTGGTGGATTGGCTGTTTTTGGAACGTATTTGACCTCTTGCACCTTATACTATCCAGGACGGATTTCGCATGGTGACAAGAGGTCAAATCAGGCCAAAACAAACCTGGACAGTCGTGGCTTCTGATAAACGGTAGCAACAGCTTTTGCAGGCATTCTTTCTCGTACACATCCTTATTGATAGTGCCGGTAGAGACGAAACTTTTAGATTTTAGACCACAACTACAGAGGGCTTGTCAAATCAAATACTTCTTCGGGAATTTGGACACCTTCTTTGTCCGGAAATGCTCGGCAATGGCGTTCCTTTGCATTGCGGTTTAAAATGCCAGACACGAAAGCTTTTTAAAGTCTTTGAGTATGTATGTTTCGTCGTCCATTATGATACAAGAAAAGGTTTGCAAAAAAATAGTGTACAGCTCCTTAGCACGACTTTTTGCAGTGGAATTTTGCTTGTCATCACCGTGTCCCTTGTCTGACACGTAGTGAGTGTGATCGATCTCAAATTGTATGACTTTTGGGGGCTTCTGCACAGCAAATTGTGCAACGGAGATTTTACCTTGTAGCGCTTTCTTTCGTCTTTTTAAAGATAAGTTTCATCAGTTTAGTGTCCTTTTTTGGAGCAAGTATTGATATTCTCGGACATATATCGCATTGGAAAATGGCAAATTATCAAAAAAAAAATCTCCGAAAGAAAAAGTCGAGTTTACTAGCTCATTAGGGACCATGTCGACTTTGGGTGAGATCGTTTCAACTTACCAATATACATACCAGGATCAAGGATATACATTTTAGATTCTGGAAGAAATAAATCCTTCAAACATCTGTTTGATATGCGAAGATATTCATTGTATATTAAGATGACCTCCGAATGCACGTGTATAAACAGGTATTCTTGAAATAATTTGCATTTAATGATAACAATAGTCAGATAGCCTAGTCAGTTAACGCACGGTATTACCAAAACGAGGCGTTGGGTTTTATTACCCGTTCGGTCGAGGAGATCTTGGATTGGAAATTTTATTGACTTCCCTAGGCATAGAGTATCATATTGCTTGCCACACAACAAACAATTTCAGGCATTGGTATTGGCATCGAAAGCAATCAATAACTGTGGAAATGAAATTAGAACACTAAGTTGAGACAATAATAATCAATAAACTAATTGCGGAAGCAATACGCTTGAAATGTTAAGAAACTAGCCGTTTTCACAATCACAGTCCACTGCCGGTCGAATGAATCCGGAAAACAATGTCGTAATAAAAAAAAACCGTTGCGTTTCAACAGTTTGCATTTGGTTGTCAAACAAAATATTCACGGTTTTACACTCTTCCCTTCATTCAACGTAACACAATTTTGCTGACAGCACGGACGTTTTTTAAACCAGCGCTAAGCTCAGAATGTGAGAGTGTGGCAAACTCTCATTCTCCCAGCGGAGAAAGGGAGAAAGCGAAAGGACAAAACACCACACTATTTCATCACTTTTCATCGTCTCACAGCGGCAGTGGGTGGGTAGTAGCTACTACGCCATAAGCCACCTTTCAACAGTAACTCATTTTCCAACATCCACTGTCAACAACGTGTGTATTGGTGCGCAACTGAGTGCCATAAATAACAACCCCCATCAGTCACCCAGAGACTGACAGCGACTGATGGCGGAGAGAGTGAGTGCTAGCCTGACATTCAATCGGGAGCAGCACGATGCGATGTGACGAACGATATGCTACGATTCTTTGCGCCACCCGTCGTCAGCAAGCGCCACCCCGCGCGCGCTCCCGAAGCGAAACGAGAAGATTTAAGAAAGGGGATCATATTTATGGATTTCCCATTAAGCGACGAGAAACGGATGATGGTGTGTGTCACGGTCTCTTTTCTGCTCGTTCATCGTTGCTTTCCCAGCTAGCTTCCTGCGGCACAAGGACGAAGGATCACACTTCGCAGACGGTTTGGCAAAGTTTGCCTTCTCCGAAGCCTGATGATGTCGACGATGACGACAACGGCAGAAGTTTTGATTCATGGTCTTGTGGTTTTGACAAATATTATTTGAGTTTTGATCGGGGCTCTTGAACGAATGACTCATTTCCGATCATCCATGAACGTTAAGTCATTTTTCAATTAAATTAAATATGTTGGAAAAATCTAACTCAAATGCACGAACATAATTCGTTTGACAAACATAGAAAGGAAACACCTCCACCCTGTCATATTTACAGCCTAAAGCATTTTTAATTTTGACACGTGCGTTCATATGGTTGAATTTTCCCTTTCCGCATAATTCCATATGCCTCCTTCCATGGGGACGAATTTCCCTCATTTTAATTCCCGATTCCTTCTGCACATGTACCAAACCCACCCTTTCCCCAGGGAGCGTCGCCAGGAGGATCAGATGCCGCATCGTAACACACGAGAAGTAAGGAATTGCAGGAGAGCAGAAGTTAATCTTTCATTCCACAACACTTATTTCGCTTATGCTGCCTTTAGGTTCGTTTTCTCCCTTCTGGGTGGGAAGTGACTTTGGCGAAAGATTTACCTCATGTTCCCCCATTCCTCCTGTGCAGTAACACTTTGTATGGGATTTTACCTCCCGTGGTTAAATATTCCGATACTCGTTGATGCTGCGTCACAGTAAGTAAGTACCTGTATCGGCGTGCTCAAGTTCGGAAATTATTGTTCGGAATTAGGGATAGGGATGCTAAGGGAATTGATTGACGTGGAATAAATTTTTTTTTTGTTTTTCATCACAATGGCCCTTCAAACAATTTCAAAATTTAATGTAACTAGTTTTAAAAGATGGACGATTACTCAAATTATATTGTGTATGATATGTATGATGTATGCTATGAACAACCACCCATTTTAGCACGGAAACAAAATCCGACAGCAATGGGCTCTCTTTTTTGTTTTACTTGATCAAGCTTTAATAACCACTGCTTGTCCTCAGTTGTATGAAGGGCAAAAAACGGGTTGGGTGAATAGATAGGCAACATCACCTATATGTATCCACAGGGATATAAAGAATCTTCTTCCAACAATTGGTCAAAAAAGCGAGCACTCTAACATGAGGATGCCCCTATGGGCGGGGAGAAGAGTCCGCCCTCTATTCACAAACTGTGAGCAATGGGGAGATGACATTTCCACTCTCTCCATGCAGCCTGCTTCAACCGGGAGCCCTGATGGTCCCTGCCATTCCCCAGTATCAGCATGAAGTTTACTCTAATTATATTGTGATACCAAAATTAAGTCTTCAAAATCACCCTTTGCCGAGAAAATTGAAAAAAATGTCATCGTGCTGAAATGCAAAATGTTTTGACGTAGGAGTACGTCTTTGTTATCTATAGTGGAGTACAATTTAAAAAAAAATGAATTTCAACGTCACGAAAAGTGGTCAGGTTTTCAGCGTTAATATCTTAGTCGTTTCTCCAAGATTTTCAAAATTTGTGCACCGATCGATCGGAAATATTTCTGCGCATAAACAAAAAGCATTGTTGATGTCGGGCCACATAGTATTGAAAAATTTATAATTGTTAAGCCTTGTCTTAAAAAATATATTGAGTCAAATAATATTGCATTGTACAATCAAAATGGCTTACATTTGGTAGCGTAGTCTTACGGTATCATTTCCAACAATCAAATGGGGCTGTACCATGTAGTTTTTTTTTTTTTTAATTTAAAGTAAGGAGAATTTTAAATACTTTGTCCGATTTTGTTGTGCCTCTTCTAGCGTCGTCTTATATGCTTGCTAAAGCACAAAATCCATATTACAGATTAAAACGTTAATATGTATAAATACCACTGGAAATAATATGATTGAATTTTTTGTTTTGAAATTTTTCTGCCCTCTTCAAAATTCGATATTTTCTTCGAAACACTACGAACTTCCCCTAAGTATCAGATAACAGATCATCGTTTCTACCAGGAAGTAAACCAAATTGTTCCGAAAGTTTGAGTAAATTTCAAATATGCTTCTCAATTATCCGATGATTCATCTTTTTTTGCAAGATATGCAATCTTCTTGAGAGTTGGGTCAACCTTTTGGAAATTCTTTGAACACGCCAGAATGTTCATGTTAGTATGGATTCAACCCGAATAGTAAATGGGTGTCTTACTGTGTCCATTTAAAAAAAAAAATAATTCGCGAACTTCCATATTAAAATATAGTTGGAAAAGTTTCAGATTTTTTTTAAAATCCTGACGGTTATCGGCTTGAAGTTTTGTTAGCGATTTTCAATTTTTCAGTATGGGTAAAGTAGTATTTTCAGTTTTTATTCTAAAAAGGGTACTTTCAAGTTGAGCTTAAAAAGGCTTAAGCTTTTAAAACAAACCGTGCTTAATGAGAGTTCAAAATAAGAAAGTTATTCAATTTTGAAGTGCTGATCAACTTTGTAGAACTTTTCTTTAGCTCTTTATTTATTCCAAATTATACATTATTTTACATTCATATATTATCCTAGGTGCTCCTGCTAAATTTTTTTTTCTTTTTTGGGCGTAGCACCACTGCGTCCACTGAGTTGAACTTTTGTGGTATACCCCGTTTACTATTCTAATTCGCATCTTAAAGCTAGATCAAGTGACCAGCCCAAGACGCGTCTCCCAGTCAGGCAAAATTGAGTTTATAAAACCCACCACCTTTCCAGGATTTGCAGTCCAAATTTCTTTAGGTTGCTTATAGCCACTGTACAGAAATTTAAGTCTGCTCAAAGCATCACAACTGCAAAGCAGATGTTCCGAGGTTTCACGTGCCATGTTACAGAAACGACAGATATCATTCTGTACCTGGCCAATGTTTTTCAAATGATATCTACTCGGGCAATGCCCGGTTACTAGGCCAGTATAGATACAAAGAACTCTTCTATTGAGCTCCAGAAGCTTTTTACTAATTGTAACATTTGGAATTATAAGCCTTTTCGCTTGAACGCACTTTGTGATGACCAACCAATTGGGCACCACCCTTTGCACTTCCCAGGATTTTAATTCCATTTTATGGCACAGTATGATATACCGCAGAATGGTTCTGGGCCAATAAACTGTACATTTGAACCTTGTTTAGCAAGCTCGTCTGCCCTTTCATTGCCTTCAATGCCACAGTGTTCCGCAACCCAGA